>BMAW01044174.1:57119-174998 GCA_019974015.1 Nephila pilipes
TCTGAAATAATTGTTATCTTAATTTATTTATTCTGAAATAATTGTTATCTTAATTTATTTATTCTGAAATAATCTTTATCTCATTGTATTTTTCCAACAATTGAAATAATATAAATGTTTCTTTTAGTTACTATAAAATTTTACTGTACAGTTTATTTTTAAAATTTTGAAATAATTCCTATATTTATATCATATTAAACTAACACTTTTTAAAACAAATTAATATTTATTATAGTTTTTTCTTTAGATATACTATTTGTGATTTTATATATTTATACATTTGCATAATTAAACAATGTTTTAAGTATTAAACTTTAATTGAGGATTAATTAAACTTTTCAAAGGTATTCTATGATCTCAAATATAAACTGAAATAAACATCAATGTTTAAAAAAGAAATTAAATTAAAAGTGGTTCTGTTTTTTTATTACTTTATTTATTTAAGGGAATTTTGCCAGAAGAATTATATCTCCATTTAGATATTTGGGTACTTTTCCATTACACTGGTGGCATGAAGAAACATTGCAATTGAAAAAACAAAATGTGTGAGGACATCCTGAAAATAGCTACTATATGATCCACTAAATCATCTCAGTATTATGAGTAAAATTTTGTTATATATTCACAAGATATGGTTTGCAACCTTTTTTTAAGATAATTTGATGACTTTCTTCACATACATAATTTGATTTAAAGCATTTTTAATAGGATAAATAAGGGGTTTCACAAACTGGGAGTTACTTAACCCTCCAAGCATTTTACTTTTTTGTGTAAAGCTATATCTAAAGAAATCCACTACTGATCTCAGAAAGATTTCTCTTCTTTCACATCTTCAAAAAAGCAGAAAATTTATGTTTGAACTGTTTTTGGCAAGTTCACAGCCCTACAGAATTATTCGTTTGGTTGCTTTTTGAGGTTGGACAGGACGGGATTATATGTTCATAACGCTTCGAGGGTTAAAGAGAGGAGGAGATAGTGAAATTCCTGTAGAATAAAGGACTTCTTTATAGGCGAAGATCTTGTAAAAATAATCATGATAGGATGTGTTTTACCAGTTATGACGCCAAGATGACATTGGCATCTTAGATCTTGCAGAGAAAAAATAGATATGAGATTTCATGCTTGGTTTGAAGGATATTGCTTAAATTTCCTTACAACTATAAACTAATTTCAGTTTTCTTTAATGTGCGGCTAACTTCAAATCTACATAAGGAGGCTTATGCAAAAACCTCCCACATATAATTGTTCCTATCGACAATACAGTGATCCATTAGAACAATTATGTGTGGGAGGTTTTTGCGTAACCCTCATTATGTAGATCTGAAGTTAAAATTAGAAATGATTATGAGAGAAGAGAAAGAGTTATGAGAAGAGAATAAAGAGAAGGTATATGGGAAGAAAGAGTAAAGTTGGATGTATTCTTCCTCCACAGGGTTCTTAGAGATCCATGTAGAAAAAAAAAAAGAATATTTACTTGTAGCTGATCTGGATTGCTCCACTAAAACTTTACTTGGCTTGATTGAAAAAAATGTTGCAGGCAGTAGTATGATTATTTTTTATTCTTGGAAAGTATACAAAGTGGATGATTTGAAAGCAGCTGGATATGATCATCTCGCAGTTTACTGCAGATACAATTTCGTAAACTCAAACACTACCATCCACAAACAATTCAAAGAATGTGAGGACTGCAAAATGGCTATAATAATAAATGCTAATGTGGCATCTCACAACATTATCTTGAATCATACTTAATAAGAGTTTATGTGGCAACGATTTTACATAAAGGAAAAGAAATGTTTTCCAAAATGTTACAAGACATCTCTAAATTTATTTCTAAATTTATTGCTCCTGTTCAAATTTAAATTGTATTTCATTTATAATGAATTTAAAACTTATAATTTTTGTTATAGTAAAAATTTCTTTTTTTTTCCCCATGGGGCTTATATAATGGAAAAGTATTATTTTTTGAAATGTTTACTATTAGTATTCATATTTTCACACATAGTTCTATTTTCTTCTTTCCTTTTATCCTGTTTAGAGATCACATATTGTAATGTAATTTAATTGTGAAAAATGGGAAGACTAAATACATGTTAAATGCTGAATTAATAACATATGAATTGCTACCTCATGCACGCATAAAAAGTATTAGAATATGTCATAGCATTTTTTGTTGATTTTTTTTTTTTGGTGTTTCTATTTAATATTACAATGCTTCTATTTTTATACATCAAAATTTTTATTTTAAATTATAAAAATTTTAAGAAATATAAATCTGCATGTTTACAGATATTTTATCACAATTATTCATTGCTGATGACTAGAAACTGCATTTTGAAATCAACTTTCATTTGCTGTTCTTTGGTTACTGTAAAAAATTTTTTAGTTTAAATTTCAAAAGTTTAATATTTTAAAACAAAGAGGATACATCCTTTTTTTAAATTCAAGAATATTTTTGGTCAGTATACCTGCACTATATGGTATACACTATATGTGTGTATGATTGACATATACTTGGTGGCTCATAATATGTGACTCATCCAGTAGGGCCTATCGGCCCAACTAGTTATTTCTTTTTAAAAGCATTCTTTTTTATCTACAATTCAACTTATACACATCTCCACAAAAACCCTTTCAAGGCACATGCAGAATTTCTTTTCGTAAATTCTGCATACAGACTCTAGATTATGTCTCTCTCCCTCTTTCTATATATATATCATACTGGTGGTGATATATATATATAGGGGAGAGAGACATAATCTAGATATATAGTACACATTTTATAGCACCATAATATCCAAAACCTTGATTTAATTTTTGCAGTATTCTTTAGTTCCAGATGTAAGAGTTAGATTGAGGACTTTCCTTAAGAATCAATTGTATCATGTGGTTTTAATAATTTTATATTTCTTGGCTGAGAATTTATTCCACTAGCATGAATTTATTTTATTTAAGGTCTCCCCAAAATAATGCATTGAAAATTAAATTAGGAAACAAATTAACTATCTTTTTTCAAGAAAAAATTCAGATTTATTTAAAAAGGAAAAAAAAAAAAAAAAAAAGTTCCTAGAACTACTGTTAATAAATATCTAATATTTTTTTTCAATAAAGTTATTTGTTTCTTACCAAACAATATTAAATATGTTCTTCATCCCCCTATACATTACTAAAATATACATTTTTCTATCATAGGAAGAAAAAAAAATGCTGATACCTAAGAACATGTTTTGTTAAAATTTTCTATTCTAATGTTATTGCATGCATCTAATTTTAAGATGTGTATTTCCAAATAAATTCAATTTTCTGGAATGCATTATAAATTTTCGTAATGAGATTTTTTAAAATTAATATATAATAAGCTTTAAATGCTTAATACTCTTCATGGCATATACATTTGTTATATTTCTGTATATATATTTGAACTTAACACAAACTCCATTTGTTAAACTTTTTCTCAATATGCATATTCATTCTGTTTCTATTATTCCGTAAAGTTTATAAGTTCACTTGCTATATTAATTTATGTAATGTTGGAAAAATAATAGAATTGTTTGCACTGATTTTTTAGTGTTAATCAATTTTAAAGTTAAATCTATATTATGTTCTAAGGCTTCATTGATGAATTAAAACTGCTATAAAAGTAACACAAACTACTTTTATCATATTGTTAAAATATGTAAATATTTATTAAATTATTTTTATCAATTGATGTTTAATTTGAATAAATAATTTGTAATATCTTATTTCATTTTATCTACAAGAGATAAGTATATTTTTTGTTTCGTTTCTTTTATTCCATGTAATAATGTTTATAATTTAAAATAAACTAAATATTTGTTTATTACAATTTAAATATCTACTTGCCTTATTTTTTAAAATTTAAAAGTTCCTTTTCTTTTAAAAAATTATTTTTAAATTTATGTTTTATTATATGGTGTTCAGTGCTTTCAGATATTTAATTTTGTTAAAATGAATAAGATTTTTGTTGTCGTTCTTAAATTATTGTTAGAAAGGATCATTTCAATACCTATATCCAAGTGGAAATGGAATATTTTATTTCCTTTATGATTTTTAGGTTATGATTGTCCTCTTATACCTCATATTTTTGATGCTGCCTCTATGATTGGTGGAGCCACTGTAACAGCTGCAAAAGCGCTACTTAGTGGAAAATATCAAATCGCTGTAAATTGGGGTGGAGGATGGCACCATGCTAAAAAGTATTTGCTTATCTTTGTAATTCAAAATGCCTCTTTTTGTAATTAATTTGCATTGATTACTTATTCACAATCTGAAAATTAAGATTTTTTTTATGAGGACAAACAAAATAATTTATCAAATTAATTTTGAAATATTGAAGAAATCAATTGTCAGAAATAAAAATATTGCATGTTTTTTAAGCTTTTATTTCTTGACTTAAAATATCAGTGTTCATGAAAATTCTGATGAAAGCATTTTTTAAATAAATTTTTGAAGATAATTATTTGTATGCATTTTAAGTTAATTAAATTTGTTTGCCTTTGGTAAATAAATTTCAGATGCCTTGAACATTTTTCTATAGTTGAAGGTTATTTTAAATTTTAAAATGTTTGAAATTGCAAAATGCAATCTTTAATTTTATTCTCAGTAATTATCTAATGATTTTTTTTCCCATTTTAGAGATCAAGCTGATGGTTTTTGTTATGTTAATGACATTGTGCTAGGTATACTGCATTTACTTCAAAAGTACAAGCGTGTTCTTTATGTAGATTTAGATCTTCACCATGGAGATGGTTAGTTTTTTTTTTTTTAATAGACCATTATTATTTTATTATACATTCAAAAAAGAAAATTAATTCTTCAAGTTTCATTTTAATGTATTTCATGATGTATTTTCATTATATAAGTCTATGTTTCTTCAATATCTGTAAAAAAACATGACATGTATTATAAAAATCTTACTTTCTATATAAAAAAAAGTTGTGTGTGTGTTTTTTTTTAACTTGTCTCTCTCTTTCTCTTTTGTACGAGTTGATTTTTTTTTTTCTCTTGTTGCAAGTAAGTTTGGAGTGTTTCTCATTCATTTAATCATACAAGTGTCATATAATTTTAAAAATCTAGGTATTATGAATATGAATTTTTATTTTTCATCTCTTAAGATATTCTATCATGTGAAATGTAATTTAGGTCAAATTTTTATTTTACCTAAATTGTACTTTGATCTCTTCTGTATTAATTGCTGAAAATTTTCCTATAATTTTTGGATGAATAGATCTTTTTGATTTTTTTTTTAAATTAAATTTCTATATTTTTATGAGGGAAATAAGCATACATACCATTATGTTAATGTATTTCTTTAATATTAAAATATATGTTACAATTATATTTTAGAAAAACTGATATTATATTGTTTCTTCTGTCTTAATACATTACAGTAAAATTTGTCCTGATAGTCACTAATGAAGATTAAATATTATCGCATCAATAGTCATACCAAAGCTTTTTATATTTCATGAAAAGTCATAATTACTAAATTGTATGAATTAAAATAATAATTATTGTTATGCTTTATGTTATATGTTTAATACAGAATCTAAAAGGCAGATAAACATAAGTTTCGATTGATAATATGCATTTTATTTGTGGTAAAGCAATAACTGAAAAAGATATTTGATCTAAATCAAGGTTTATCAAAGATGAGTTGGATACACCCATATGCTTTTAAGTAGAATTGTCTACTTCTTCCATTGTAGATTCCAGCATACATGAATGTGTAAAACTATTCTTCATCCCAAACTTAAGGAAGTTCTTTTACTTTGTTGCAGCTAAAACATATTTAATAAAAATTTGTATAACTAGTCTTTCAAAAAAGAATCTAGTAATTTCTATATTATTCATAATAGATATTTCTTCTCTCTATTATGGATTTCTGGTACTTGTGTTTTTATCATCAACAAATTGATGAAGTTTGATGATATTTGTAGATTAGATGAAGATTGATAATTTACACACAAAAAAAAAATTATTTATTACATGCATATTTGTATCGACATGTTTCAAGTTTAAAAAAATATAAGCTTTAAGTGGGTTTCGGGTTTTTTTTTTTCCCACTTGAGTGAAAATATAGTTGCTAAAGATTTAAGACTATATTCAAGCAACTGTTTCATTTAGAGTCTTGATCGTAGCAGCTATCAGCTAGACATGGTTTGAAATGCTACTAGATTGTTCCAATGTGTTTTTTTTTAATGTGATTTGCTGATCCCCATATTCTCTTTCAAAGTCAGTGGATAAATACTAATCTGAACTTGCAAAGTTATAAATGTTCCAAGCACTGAGCTAATTTTAACAAATTTTCCTTTTTTATTAGCAAACCAACAATCAGAATAGATTATACTCCCATAATTTCTATGTGCATATCAAGCTTCACATCTTCATTTTTTGAAATGTTTTTCCTCCCAGAAAAACAGGCAGAGTGTATATATATATATATATATACATGCAAGAAACTAAATGCTGATGAAAATTTCACCATTTGCCAAAATAAAACTAGAAATGAAGTTCATAATTTCTACAAACACTGATGTTTGGCCTCAGAATTTGTTACACTTTTGAACTTCCACCTACATGGTTGTGATAATACACAAGCACTGAATTTTTTCCTTCGGTTTTTGCTTCCAATGTGCATATTTTTTTTATAGTGCGAGCCGTAAGAATGTTTTTTAATACCAATTTTCAAAATCAACTAGCTGAGATTATCCAAACTTTAAATTATTTATGTTTTAAAAAATGTTATATTTTATTCAAATCTTGCAGCATGTGAAATTTACTCTAATGCACCTTAATTCTTGAAATTTCTGGTTGTATTAGTTTCACATTTTCAGAAATTTACCTTTGGTATATTTCTATTTTTTATAGATAACTTCAAGAACAACTACCATTTTTCCTTGTTATTAATGGAACTAATGTTTGTTTTTTGTTTTAAACCAGGTGTAGAAGAAGCATTTGCTCATACTTCTCGAGTTTTGTGTTTTTCTATTCATAAAAATGAAAGTGGCTTTTATCCAGGTGAGCATGTACATTGTTTATTATTTTTCATCATGTAAATTGTTTTTTGACTCAAGAATTATTTTATGTGACTTTATTTATCATTAATTATTTATTATGAAACTTTTTAACTAATGCTAGTATAAGATATGCTTATGTTTATTTTCTAATCAATCCTAGAAGATGATATCAAATTGTTTTTACATTTTTTAAGTATGTTGTTTACAGTATCTCACATTATATTATTACTAGGCACAGGACTTTTGAATGATATTGGCTGTGGTAAAGGAAGATATTATACAATCAATGTACCCCTGCTTGATGGCATTCAAGATTCTCAGTATATTGAGCTAATTATCCCGTGAGTTCTTGATCAAGTTTTGTCCTTTCTTTTTCCTTTCAAATATGTTAAATGTTATTGCATTTTCTAATTTTTTTTTTATCTGGTACTTGGATTTTTATTTAACATTTGACTTGGCTGTGGTTAATAGATTGGAGATCTGAAGGAATACTCCAAGTGCTAGTTGATGAAGATAAATTTTCTGGGTATAATAATAATAGTGCTTGATCAGAAATAATTCATATTAGTGGACAATGGGAATTTTCATTGCATGTGAGAAAACAAATATTCCACTTTATTTTCAATTTAAAAAAAAAAAAATTTTTTTGACAAATTCAAAACTTAATATGTGATTTAAAATCCATGCAGTCATTGGCAATTTACAAAATCAATTGAAAGTGTATATTTGTCGGCTCAAACACAGTAATATTTCATTCAAAAAGTGTGTTTTAGTAGTTTTAACTTAACATTCATGTATTCATTTTATCAAACAATTTTTAATGGATATAAATCTATTAAAGCTTAATTTCACTATAAATTATGTATTTATGCTTCTATTAATGAAGAAAATATTTTACTGATATAATCATCTTTTTAAAATAGTCAAATTTTACATATCTAAGACTGAAAAAATTTACCTCTTAATATTTTAGTTTATCACGAAACATTATTTTTGTTAAATAGAATTGTGTTAGCATATAATAATAAATGAAATAATCAAATAGAATTATATTTTTATTTTATTCTAATAATATTGTATCGAAATTAGTTTCTTTCCCCCTCGGAAATTTCTTTTTCAACATATTGAACCCAATATCAGAATAGAAAAATTGCTCAAATTCTGTATATTTTATTGCAAGTTTGCATCTATAAAATATTCATTGCATTATTGTGATACAGATTTTATCAAAGTGATTAGAAATGAAAAAAAAATATGAAACCTTATTTTCAAATAATCGAATACTGCTTTTATTATTAAAGAGTAATATAAAAGAATTTAAATAAAAAAAGTTTGTAGCCATTTTTTTTTTTTTTTTTGAGAAATTATTGTTTCTATTAGGTAACTATTGCTTTTTTGCATCTTTTCCCCAATCTATTGATAAATGTAAAAAATGTACAGTTTTGCTTTCAGGGATTAGGAACAGATAAAAAATTCATTAAGCTATTTATAAATGATTGTTCGTTATAGTGGATTAATAAGTTGTTTATTATATTCATGATTTTGCATATTTTTTTGAAGTTTCTATTTAAGATTTAAATTCAATGTACCATACTGCACTGAAAACATTTTCTATCAGCAAAAATGTGATTTTTATATCATTACAAGAAATACCTAGCATTTTGATGCAAATTATTTGATTGGATTTCACTAATTTAGAACTTAATATTAGAATAAAATTGGGGTTTAGTTTTTTTTTTACTTGGAGTAAGAGAACAGTAGGAAAAAAACTTAGATTATTGCACAAATAAATTGTGCACATGTTCATAAGTTCATCTTATTCTTTGAATTAAAATTATTATTAAAATAATAAACTTTATAGAAATCACCTTTATAGTTTAATTTGATTGTTTGTAATTTCTGATGCATGAAAAGTTAGTTAAATATAGAAATTACTTTGAAAAGCTGCATTAACCATAATGATTTATAATTTTTAATTCAAGCTTTTGAAAACTTATATTACAAGAGAATATCTTTTACTTCACTGTGATTCAAATTTTTTAAAATTTATTATTTGTAGCATATTAGTTTCAATAAAACTGTGAGAAAATTTTTTTTTGTTACTTTTTAAGCCATTAAGAAATTAATAATTATGTGTGTGTTTCGGCAGCTGATGGTTTCTACCCTGTGAAGGGGGAGAAAATTGACCTTGGAGGGTGGGTGCTGTGCCTTTACTAACCAGACTAAAAAAGACATCTCTCTTAGACTACTTATTAAGGTGTTTTCACTTCTCACATTATTGTTGAAGAGAGCATACACTCTCTCTAGTGTCATTGTGATGATACGAATAGAAACATTTCAATTGATATATGTTGATAAAGTTACTTTTTCAGCCATAGCTGCTATTGTCATACATCCCCTCCCTGTTGAATTGAGTTTTGCTTGGAACAGTTTCTATATGACATCATTGGCGTGGCGGGTCTCATCGACACTTGAATCTTAGCCAGAAGATCATAAGTTGCAATTTAAGTGTGGTTGTCTTAGACACACAGAGGCATGTATTTTGCATTTAAGGCATATGCAACCATTTGTTCCAGATTGTACTGAAATCTAGTGTTTAAGTCCTGTGTCACCACTTCGGCTGAAAGATTTTTCTACTCTGTGAAGGTGGGAGGGAAAGTTATTGATCTTGGGAGTGCCAGTTACTGTTTTGAACTCTGGTCCTTTAGGTCCAAAGAAAAGTTGACCAGCCACTTTTTTTCTGCACCTTTACCAACGAGACTAAAAGAGGCATCTCTAACAGGCTAGTTATTAAGGTGTTTTAACTTCTGATTTTGTTGTTGAAATGTTTTGAATGATTTGCATTGCTAACCAAAAAAGACTTATTAATAAATGTTAGAAGATATGTTTAAATAAACATTTACTATATTATAATGAGGTGAAAAACTTCTCTGTATATTTTTATTTGATTTTTTTTTTTTTTTTTTAATACTTGTGTAATATTTTTTTCTTGGTAACACAGCAATTTAAATAAATTAATTTGCTGTGTCATCATAAATTCTGCAAGAATTTCTTTAAAAATCTTTTTAAGTATCCTATTTTTTATTACAGTATTTTGTCACAATTTTTAATTAACATTTAATACTCTCTGATTGTTTTGTACCATTTTTAGATGCAATACATTACAAAATAATTTCATTGCACATTAGAATTTTACAAATGAATATTAGATTTCTTTTTAAAAAAATTATCTGATAATCTAATTTTTAAATAAGTGTATAGAATCAAAATAGACTTAAATTAGTAACTTTTGTGTTTCTCATTTTACTATGTTTATTTATTTACATTTTCAGACTGCTATCAAAAACTCAGAAAAAATTTCAGCCAGACATTGTTGTATGTCAGTGTGGAGCAGACACTCTAGCTGGAGATCCATTTGCTTCTTTCAATCTTACTCTTAAAGCTCCTGCAGAGTGCATCAAGCTATTTAAATCTTGGAATATTCCACTACTAGCTCTTGGAGGAGGTAAGTTATATTTTGAAGGATTGTTTTTAATTGTAAGTATTAAATTATCTTAAAAAGGAACTCATTGCTACCAGTTTTATTGAATTTAAATAATTTTTGTATCTCTGTTAACTATATAAAATAGTTCATCTTCAATTCAGTACAATTTTGTAGACTAAAAGTATTCCCTTTTGTCTTCAATTAACTATTGTTAAAAAAATGTGTGTGTGTGTGTGTGCATGCATGCATGCATGCACCACATATGATTTAAAATACAATATAGTGAGTGAGCTAAAAACAATATCATGTTTTAAACACCCTTGTTGTAACTTCCTTGCATGAGATTCACTCTCCATTTTATTTCTCATGTGCTTTACAACTATTTTTTTCTGATTTCTCACATTTTTTTTTTTTTTTTTAATTTTTTTTTTTTTAATTATTTTTTTTATTTATTGTGTTTTTTTTTTTTTTTTACTATGAAGTGTAATTCTCAAATGTTACATTCTAAGATTATGACTCTTGCATTATTTGAGGTATCCAAGTTTTTTTAAGAAGACTATATTAATATTGAGTGTAATTTTCTTCAACCAATTTTCAGTGAATTCTAGAAGAAAGCATTGAAAAGTAACAATTTTGATTTTTTTTAAAAAAAAATTCCATCAAGAAACTGATTGAACCAAATAACATGGTATTCATTTTTTAAATAGAATGAGCATTTGGATTTCTTTTTAAAAAAACATCAATGGTAGAATTTAAATGAAATGTACTTGCACAACAGTTATCGATGTTTTCCACCTCCTCTTTTTCGCTAAGATTTCTACTCCACTATGCATAGTTCTGTACGTATTACATCACATGACATCATTGTCCATGCTTCTGATAATTTATTATTCTCCATAGATTTTTTTGGAGATTGATATTTATCTATTTGTTTTTCTCTCACTGCAAAAAAAAATATTCTAAAATACTTTCATAAACTGTTAGTTTTAGTTTTAAATATTCATCTATGTGAAGAACAAGTACTAAAACTAGTGTATATATACAGGGTTATTCAAAATTGTTCATCCAATTTCAAAATTCCATATTTTCTTAAATAAACAACACAGAATGATAAATAATACATGAATGTAAAGAAAAAATATGGAAGGTTTATATTTTTCTTACAGATATATAATATATCTTCCTTTAGTTACACATATAATGCCGATTCTATTTGTGAATTCCAATTAAGCTTGTTGTAAAGTGTCTGTGGTAATTGATTGTACAATAGCAGAAATCCAACGTTTAAGTTCAAATTATTGTGTGGGCAATGATGACTCATACATTATATCTTTTAATAACCCCCATTTTTTATAAGCCCCCATGGGGCCATATCAGGTAACTTAGATGGCTAGCTGTGCAACATCTAGTCATCTGGTTCACTGTGACCAATAGCTCCATGAAAGCTTCTGAAACAACTTATGTGAAATAGATTCATGAAGAGTACAGGATGGCGATCTATTTTTCACAATAGAAAACTTCCACAGTTTTCCTTTGTATTCATGTATTACTTATTATTCTGTGTTGTTTATTTTCTTAAATATTGAATTTGAAATTGAATGAATAAATTTGAATAACCCTATGTTTGTATATATACATAAATAACGGTGGCTACCAACTAATGCACCAGATATAAAGATAACGCTTTTTTCAAATATGCTGTTTTTAGTAATAAGTTGAGTAATTCTTATAAGTTTTGTTTTGTCAAGAATTTTCTGTTAATTTACGTGGAATGATAACACTTATTTTTAAGAAATTGCATAAAACCAACCTTAATTAGCTAAAAGTAAAATTCAAAATATATTTTCTATAGTTGTTTAAAAAAATACAAAATTCTTCTAAATTGTTTTATTTTGCTTATATTTTCCTTTTTTATTCACTTTTTCTTTTTATAAGTTTAGGGGAAAGATTTTTGTGTGATTGATAACAGTTGAAATAGGATATATTTTTCAGTTTTCTTGAGGTGAAAGTATCTTAAGATACTCTTTTTTTTTATATAACACAGCATAAATTGATATTTTAGTCCCTTGTGATATTTCTATTTATCTTCTTCGTGTTTTAAAAGCTGTTACAGCTAAATCAACACTTAAATTCTTGTCCTTGAAAATCTTTCAAACTGACAAACCCAACAAGCAATTTTTCATATTTATCTATATCAAAAAAAAAAAAAAAAAAAAAAAAATAAATAATCATAATACCATCAGCAAAAACTATTGTTATTTTACTATCAGAAAATTGAAATTTTTTGAGAAAATTAAAAAAAATTGAGGAAATTAAAATTTTTAAAGATTCTTAAACTTTTAAATATATAAATTAAGCATAAAATAACATTAATCAATAATTCTATAGGGCAAAAGATTTCAAGTTTTTTTTCTCTTGGCCATACCATTTGGCTAGTAATAAGATCAAATGTATACCTCTAAATTAAAATGTTCTGTGTGTGATTTTATGCAAAATTTTTTGAATGAGATTAGATTCATTTGTTAAGCATCACATGATCAATTGAATTGCTCAACTTTCTTGTAGATGTGAAAAAAGAAACCAGGAAATTTAAATTTGTTGGTAGAAAAGGTGCTTATTTATGATATATATAAATTTTCTAAATAAATAGTACGTTAAGTATTATATTGTTAACTTATATTGTTATTAAATATTATTGTTTTCTTTATTATATTTTGAAAAATGTTATAATTTTTACTCTGAATGGTACAATTTTTGCAGCATTGTTGAAATTAGTAACATAATAAAAATGTTATAGTGTATTATCAATATATCTAACAAGACATGAAATATATTCCAGTAACATATAATTACGATTCATCTCTTGATATATAAATATTATTGGTGTGAATTGATAATGCGCAGCATTTTTTAAAGAAAAAGAATTGATAATGTGCGGCATTTTGTAAAGGAATTAATAAAACTCTTGTGTAAAATTGGACAAAAAAACCCTGACTGTAGGTAGTAACCCAGTAAATCAATGTATATAGTTTTCAAGAATTAAACGTGTTTTAAATTTTCTTATAAGTGAATTTCTCTATTCTCAAAAAGCTAAACTTGAATAATATTTTACTTTAAAGACTAAGTTTTTATCAATCAACTTCTCTTGAGTTTTGATTTTGTGAAGTTTTATTTTCAATTAAAGTTGCCTATTTGTCTCATTAATAATAAAATGCTAAAAATAATTTATACATAGAATAAATATTATTGTGAACTTCAAACATTATTATTCTTTGTAGTTTAATTATTAAAACTGTAAATGTAGGAATTAATAAAAATTATAAAAAGAACAGAATAATCATGTTTAAAAGTATAAATTATAAAGCAAGTTTTTACAATTTTACTTGAACTTATAAATGTGAAATAAATATCTTGATAAGCTTAAAAATCATTAGATGCTGGAGAAAAGTTTTTGCTTTTCCCTAGTAATAGGCTTCTGAAAACAGTGTATTTCAGTTCTTTTGTATATAAATTTCCTGATTTGTTTCAAAAAAAAGTTCAAAATTCATTTGTTCTTTCCTTTTTGGAAAAATTAATAAACGTGAATATTTAATGCACAAAAAAACTAATATCTTATTTTGTCTTTGCATTACTGGTCAAGTTCATTAATCAATAACATAATTCTCTGTAACTCAACAAAATTAGCTAAATGCCTGATTGCAGCTGTTCCAAAATAAAATGTATTGACACTTTCAAAACAATTGTGAAATATTGAACTAAAAGAAAATATATGCAATGTACTATTATGTTGTGTTCTTACTTTGTCCCATGTACAGTTTTGATTACAATGAATATATGCTATATTAATACAATATTTTTACTGTATTTAATATTAGTAAAAGAGCTGTTGGAAAGAAATAATTATATATGTGTGATTGATTGTATGTTATATCTTTTTTTTTCTAACGAAGTTGTATTTTATTGCAATCATGTCAACATTGGCCATTTTCAGCTTGTTAGTTTTTTTCCTCATTATTTCATCAAATGAAATCTTGACTAGTGGCTATAATCATTAATTAGAATAGCAGTAATATTAGAATGTAATTTGTGTGACCAAATTAAGCTAGGTAATAGTTTGAACTGCTCAGTATGATTGTAAGTAAATGAGAGTATTTTTTATATGACAACCTTAATTTGTTTAATTTTTACTTAGGTGGATATAATGCTGTGAATACAGCAAGATGTTGGACTTATCTCCTTTCATTACTTCTTGACAAGACTGTGGAATCGGATATTCCAGATCATAAAGTAAGGAAATGTTTTAAATGAATTGTCTAAATCCTGTAAGAATTTAGATAATAGCTTAGATTTATTGCATGGTATTCAGTATTTTTTCTATCTTTTAATTTATAAATCTTTATACTATTTCCTTAGATTTTGTAAAATAAGCTATTTTTAATAGTTAAGTTAGGACATGTAATATAATCTGTGTTTTATGCTTACAATTTTAGCTCTGTAGCAGCTATAATTTGCAAAACTGCTTTCAAACATATATTTATTTCAACATGTTCTGTAAATTAAGAATTTCCCAAAGTATTATTCAATGCTTACGAAAAGTAAAATAACAAGATTACATTATTCTTTAAAAAAAGGTGTGATAAAAATATTTTTTAGACATCTGTTATCATGCTCTTTCCAATATTTATTACATTTTAAATTGTATTTTCTGTGCTTTATTTCAATAATTGCTGTCTTTAGATTCATTTACCATATTTCAGATTTCTTAGTCATTTCTCAGTCCTAATTTCATTTGAACAGTAGCAAAAAAATTTGTTAATTGTATTTTTTCATGAATAAAAAAATATCTTTATATTTTCTTGTAATTTTTGTTTTATAAATATTTTAATAGTGTCTTATAAAGATTTTAAATTTGCTAATAAAGTATAAATTTGATTGATGACATCAACAATTAAATATTTTATTAGCTCTGAGTACCATTACTTACTTGCATATCTATATTATTATAGTACTTGATGAAATATGGTCCAGATTATGAAATTCAAATATGTCCCAGAACAATGCCTAATAGAAATTCAATTGAACATCTCAAGTTAATAACAGATACTGTTTTAAGTAAGTTACTAATAAATGTATGTTTTATCTATATTTTGTTATCACTTTTAAAAAATAGATTACTAATACAAAAACTAGAGTATGTCTCAGAACTTTAAATATATATACTGTTCATATTAAATTACTTTTAAGGAATTATATATAGTGATATTTTTTTTACTATATGTATATATATATATATATATACATGTGGTTATAATGTTCCATTGAATAAGAATTATGTTTTGCAAAATATCTATTTTCTGAGCTTTCTTATACAGCATAGTGAATTATATATATTTTTACTTGAAGACAATTTAATTTTTTTAAAAACGTTCTATTGAATTTATATCTTCTAAAATTGTTTAAAATGAAAAGGGTATCATAAAAATGCTATAATTTTGCAATCTCCTGTTCATTTTTTTTTTTTTTTTACTGTAATCACATAAATTTTGTAAGGTGATATCATGATTAGTTTTACTCATCTTTGAATTAGTATAATTATACATTTTGTATGTATTGGATATACCTTTAATTCACATTTTCTAATTTATTGGGTCATTTTCAAATTATCACGTAGAAATTAAGATAAGAATTGAGTAAAATGGAAATTTTACTCATAGACATTTTACTCATAGACATGTCAGAAAATATATCATAAATAAAATTATTTTAAAGGGAATCCTTTAAAATTTTTGTTTATTTATGTCTGTTTTAAACTTTTTCATGACAGAAAACATAGATTATATTCAAGGACCATATTCTGATATTGCTGGATCTTGAAGACAGTTATCAAAATTGTGAAATTAGGCTGTGTTATAAAGAATGTGCCAAGGAGAGTATCAAAATATGGGATTTTCAAGTCAGTAAACATTTCCTGTAAACAGAATGTGCCATTATATCTTAAACTTATTAGCACATTCAGTGATGAATGTATAAGATAATATTCTGTGAGAGGTTTAAGTTTTAAGTGTAATAACTTAAAATAAAAATTGAACTAGTGATGGCTTATATTAAGCATGCTTCACTTTTATCGTGTGCTATTTTTAGTGAAATAATCATTAACGTGAAACAAAACTATTCATTTTATGTAAATCTATCAAACACTATTTATCTCAATGTATTTGCCATTACTATTCATTTCTTGTCTTCCTCTTCTTTAAAGTAGTATATTGTGTATTGTTGTGTTTTCTCTCATGTTTGTGACCTTTTGATATTTCAAAAACACAAGTGATGTATTTATGACTCGTATGTTCAATTGCAGCTCAAATGTACTTTATATTTTAACAAATGATCAAAATATTCATTTATTATATAAACCTGCCAACCTCAATGAAAGCCTTAATGTTGTGACTTGCTTATATTAGGTAGGTAGAAAAAAATAACTTGACAATTACCTTTTGTGTCATTAATAATGCATTGTGTTGTCTGAAGCTCATTAATTGCTTCATGTTGTATATATATTATTTGATCGAATTGGTTAACTTAAGCCTTAGATTTAAAATACATTTATTGTATTGTTTATTTTAAGTGTGTTACTTTTTATCTAAGTTTTTTTTTTCAATGGTAAGTGTGTCCCTAAATTTATTACTTTTACTGATAATAGTTTTTAAACAATTGGAAAAATACAATTCAAATATTAAGTTAGTCTACCATGTGGGGTAAATAGTAATCCTGTGAAATATTATAAAGTAATGGAGCTTGTAGATATACTAAAATAAATTATCGACTTTTTTCATCATAAGATTGACAAATAATAAAGGTAATATTTAAATCAAATTAAATTAAAAAAAATTATAAATCAAAATTTAAAAAATACCAGTTGTATAAAGTTATAACATATCCTTTATTTATTTTGCTTTTTTTACTTTTTGATATGTTTTATGTGTTTAATAAAATGAATCAAAAACTTTTCTTCTTTAAATTCCAGAGTATTGTGTTTTGTGAAAATTAATGGAATATTGGTTCCTCTTGCAGATTATTCACATTCTATATTAAACTTATTGAAAAAGATATAAAAGGACCTAAACTTAAATCATTTTGTATGTCAAATATAAAAGTATTATTTACATTTCTGAAAATCAAAATTCTTTCTCCTACAGTATCTCTCTTTTAAATGGAAAAGAAAATTCTGTTATATAATCAATTTTTTTTTGTGTGTGGAATATATTAATTTACTGTTTTTATATATCAAATATATACATTTTTTTCTTTGCATTGTTTCTTAAAACTATACTATTTTTTGAAAATTATATTTAACCCACTGTGCACAAATGATATTCTAGTGCCACCAATAGCTACTGTGATGAAATACTTAGTGAACAGACTAATTAATCTGTGTTCAAATATTAGTTTATTTTGTTATGTAATGTAATTTAATATCAGTTAAATTCAAATGAATATCAAGTAAAAATGCAATGAAATTAATAAAAATGCAGCCTACAAGTCTGAAGAATGAATGAAGGAATTATGTGGTTTTAGTTGTTTGAAATTTTGCTCCTGAGTTTTTGAATAAAATGAGGGGTAAATATACCTTAAAACTCTAAGATAATGATAGATAGCTATAATTTTTGTACTATAAATATCATGGAATCTGATAGAACTATCTTTTAAAAATATTGAAAATTACTATACAGATATGAAAAGAAAATTATTGAAATCATAGTTCATCATAGTATGTGTGTATATTCATTTCAAGTATCATACTCTGCATTTTTACTCAATATCTAAATGTATGTGAATTCAATATTTTCCCTTTGAATAAGTTTTGCATTCTATTAAAAGTAGTATATTTTAGAGCTTTTAGGACATTTTTAACCATATATATTTTATGAATTTATTTTATTTTATAGAAGCAAGGACATCAAATAAAAATCAGTTTTCATTTAAGTTGCTTTTCTAGTCTGTGAATAGTTGTTTAACTCTTTTGAAACTATATTTATATTTCTCTCTTATTTATCAAGTATTTGAATATGCAACCATTTTGTTCATTTCTTTTTAAATTTTTTTTAACAAATTTAACTAAAATAAATTTCTAAATGTGAATTCAAGACTATTTAAAATTGTTATAAGTCTTCTTTCTTTCTTTTTTACAAATGTATTATACAATCTGTATTTGTTTGTCAATGTATAAGTTATTTAAAATTATTCACATGAATCATTTGCATTTACGTGAATAATTCAACATAATATTTTTTTTAAAAAAAGAAAACAATTTGCTTATTGAAAATTTATTTGACTAAAGATGAGTTCATCCATATTTGATATTTTAAGTTGCATATTTTCTCCAAAAATATTCTTGATACTTTGTTTTCCTATTTTGTTATTTATAGAAAGAGTTTTCAATACTTGTATTTTACGGAACATGATTTTTTTCAATACTTGTATTTACGAATACCTATTATTACTTTTTATTACAATGGGCTTATACCTTGTTTTTTTACATTTTATATAAATATATTGTGATATGCCTCTGAGAACATTTACAGTTCATTCCTTTTTTTTTGTGTGTGTGTTTGTGTGTTCATATATTCAAGCTCAGGCTTTTGCCTGGCTGCAGCATGAAAATGTTTTTCTTTTTTTTAAATATAAAAACTTTTCCTCTGCAATTTGTTATTGGAATGTGTTAAATAAAAAGTTATTGTTGATTGAGTTACTTTTTCTTTAGATACATATATTTTTTCAATTAAATAACATAATTAAAAAATTTCACAAATTTCAATATTAATTTCCTTCCTCACTCGGAAGAATTTCTTTTGAAAGTATTGTCAACAATAATTTAAGAGAGAGAGTTTATTACACAATTGGCTCTCATCAAATGTATTAATAGATAATTTATTGTTAATAAATTTAAATTGTTAACAATTATTTCAAATCCATTACATTTGAAACATAATTGAGATCATGTAATTTACGTAACTATTTGTAGTTATTCTGATGTTTGAATTTTGTCTATTGATTATTAATTACTGTATACTGTTTTGTAGAGTTTGAAAAAAAAAAGTATGTTTTTATTCAAAGATTCTATTACTTAAAAAGCCTAATATTTATACATTATAAAAGTTTCAGAGATAAATTTTAAACTTATCAGTTGCACCGGAAATATTTTTTTCCTGTAGTTATAGAATACATTTTTAAGCATCTCTTTAAACAATGTTTGTTATTGATGCAATAATAAATAAAAACTAAATTTTAATTATATATATATATATTATTATGACAATAGGATAAGCAATGGTGTATGTATATACATAATAGTTATAAAATAATAGTAACTAATTTTGCTCTAATAATTCCTTTGGAACAAGTGAAAAAAACTTGTATTTTGTTTTCAAAGAGAAATTTCCAATACTTGTACTCGTTTATTGTCTTAGGTTGATTAATAATTAAAAAGACATTAATAATCATTCAATTTATATACTAACTAGAAACAATCCATTTTTCAATTATGAAACATTTTTCATAACATTCCATTGCATGACAATTAAAATGTTTAGTACGGTAAGAAGTAACATGTAC
Organism: Nephila pilipes; assembly: GCA_019974015.1. Lineage (NCBI taxonomy): Eukaryota > Metazoa > Arthropoda > Arachnida > Araneae > Nephilidae > Nephila > Nephila pilipes. The sequence continues at coordinate 77,253 of BMAW01044174.1, forward strand.
AGTTTGTTTTAATCAATTTTGCTATAAAAAATTTTCTTGAATACTTACGGCACATAAAGTTACAGAGAGTAAAGAAAAGGGATATTTATGGATATAGTAATAATTTGTAACATAGTTTCTACTTTTGTTGAAAAGTGTTGAGAGTAATTACTTATTCTTGTGAAATACAATTATCTTCTTACATCTATGGTGTTAAATGTAATGCGCACCACATATGTCTGTAGATGTAGGTTTTCTTTCTATCTTCTTTTTTTAGGTACTTTAAGGAAAGCATTTTTTTAAAAATGGGATTTGTAGAAAAAAATAAAAGGATAGAAAGAGAGAGGGAAGGAGAATAATTTTCTAGGACATTACCGAAATAAAAGTTAAATGAAATTTTGCATTTGCAATGATCGTGAAGCTTAATTTTGGTGAAACGATTTAGTGGCTTTTAATTTCACTTAATTAGGTTGGTTATTAAAAGTAATTTAATATTCATTACAGTAAAATTTTGTGTAAATAGCAATTTTTTTTTCTTTCTGTTGCTCTTCCAGAATTACTATTGTAAATCCTGTAAAAAGTTATAAAAAAATTCTAGGCATTCAGGCATGGTAATGAATACACAAGAATGAAATAAATAATTTCATGGAATTATAAATAAATGTATCATAATAAGATGGAAGAATTGATTTAGTATTAAAATATTGAATATCTCGACAAAAATAGCTTACTTACCAGCATTGAAAAGTTTGAGCTATAGCTACTACATATTATCACTGTAAATTGTACGCTCATTAACATAAGTAAGAAGTGTATAGCTTATGAACTCATTTAAATTATTTGTACGTTTTGAGACCATACAAATGCTCCTTATGGAATTACTTCAAAGAAAAATAGAGCAAATTGTCTGCTAATTTGAAAACAATAAGAAACTTGTGATTAAGCTATTTTGATAGATAAAAAGTGTAAAACTTATTCCATAAGATGGAATAATAATTATATACATAAAGCAGGGGTGCCCAATCTGCCAGCAGCATGCAACCCCTAGAAGGGATTGTAGTGCAAAAGAGATATCAATGTCCACTGCAAGAAAATATAACTCCATAAAATTATTTCAAGAATCTGTGTACTAAATGGAACATTTTGAATCAAATCCCCATCCCTTTCATCGCATATAAACTTTTTCATCATGTGTAAACATAGTACAAATTATTTTTTCTTGCAGGAACCCGTAATACTGTCTGGAGCTGTAAGCAAGTCAACATTGGCAATATATCTGCTCCGTCGCTATTAGCCAGAAATAGATAACACCTGATAGGTATCCATTTAGTGGCTAGTGTTCTCGTCTCTTTTACTACCATTAGCCTTCGGTTGATTTTAGACAAGGCGGCTTAGTTGATTCAACTTGCTTTTTTTTCAACTAGTTAACCTTTAAGAACACGGACAGGTTGGAGAAACAAACACGGGTGGCGTTCTTTGTACGCCAGCGCGTTTTAATGCTTAAATATGAATTTTTAGTGATGTTTATGTTAAATGCAATGTCTAGTAATATTATAGAAGTAATACAAATCACAGAATATGAAAGAAAAACTTTAATTAAAATGAATACGTCAAAAAAACAGCAAAAATGCTGTTGATATTTAATGGGAATTATATTACGCATTTAAAACAAAATCAAAGTGGAAATTTAAATTTACAAAGATTATTTCCAACATTCGGACAGTTCATTGATATTTGTTGAACAATTATTGCAACTTTCATAGGTATATTTGCTTATTTTTATATGAATTTTTAAACATTCAGTGCAACTTATAGTTGTGTAGTTATTTTTCTTCCACCCGCTTAAGTTGCACCGTCCTTTCTTTTTTTAAAACGTTTTTCTGAATTTCACTTGGGTGTGTGTGTGTCATCAAATTTTCGATCGTTAATTTAACCAACTTCCGATTAAGCTAGAGCTCTGGAACTTTGGGAAAAGTTCTTATTCGCCTAATAATGCAATATTTAGACATTTGCGACAAGTTTTAACTAATATTTCAATAATTTTTTTAGTAACGTAATTTGTAAAGTAATCTGGCGCCATCTATGAGAGATATATTGAATTTCGCAGAGAGTGATCTTAAAGACGAGAGAGATATGAGGTTTTTTACAAAGTTTTAACTAATATTTAAATAATTTTTTTTAATAAACTTTGCCACCATATAAAAACGTTGGTTTTTATCTTGTTGGAAGTTCTTCTGGGCCTTCAGATTTCATTTCATTGAATTGACACTTGATAATGTTTTTAGAACTCTTCTCAGTAATGATGGAATGGAACATCTCTACTGTAAATGTGGTTTCAGGAGCGATAATGCTAATTTTTTTAAAAAATATAGTGCCTATACTTTGGAGCGTTATCGAGTGATGACATTTGAAGCATAATTTGGTTGTTTATATCTGAAAAGTTTAAAAAGCTAAAGAAAATCGCCACAAAGACCATGTTAAGGTTCTTCCTGTAATAGCGTAAGTTTCTCCTAACTTCACCTTTTTCTTTTGAAAATAGAATGAAAATAATCATTTTGATCGCACATTGAATGATAATAACAGTATCTTATAGAGAGGGGGGGGGGAGGAAAAATGCTGACCATAAAATAATGTTTTTGTATCAATTTAGTTTTAAATTTTTGTAAAAAGCATAATAAATTATTAAATGAACCTCTATATGACTAAAGAAACGAAATAGAACATATTACAAAAATAACTTGAATGATAACACAGATGGCGTATTCCGTACGCCAGATGAGACGCTCCAGAAAAAAATAATGAAAAAGAACAAATCAAAATGTGACCTTCAACTTTGAACATAAGTACCTCACTGAATGAGCTTCGGGATAGAAAGGTAAATAAGGCACATGTTTTAGTCACGTTATTATTCTGAAATTCATAACTCTTTTTTTTTCTGTTCGGTGTGTGGCCGCAGTAGCCTAGTGGTTATGGTTTCGAATTCATGGCCGACTGTTTTCGTTCAGTCGCGGGTTCAAGACTTAGCCGCTTTTGACCCGCCGCGTATCCGGGGCTGATGCACATTAAATCTGTCCGAGCCCTAAGTCTCCCCCCCCCCCCATTGGCGTGGCGTGGAAGCCAGGAGAGAGGGATGCCAGCTCAGGTGTCGTCCTCGTCACTTGACCGAGGTTTAAAATTACGAGGTCCGTCGCCAACAGTCTACGTATTGCTTCCAGTGACTTTAATAAAAACTAAACTTTTCTGAGTGGCGTACTCAGTACATCGGTGTTTTTGAAGGTCAACAGGTCTGAAGATCTTAGCATCGAATATTGCCGTTTGTGTTGATTGAACTAGTAGGAATGATGCATGTAAGCATGAAGAGACACAGGTGATTCCTATTAAAAACTAAAATCTGTTACAATCCTTGTCATCCGTTCGGCCAACTACCACTTAGCCAGAAGCCGCCTTATTCTTCTGGAGAACCTAAATAAAGAGCAAGAGAGTGCTACGCCTATATGATTCGTTTTACTTTTGCAATCAGGTGGACTATGAACGCAGTTGACCATGTTTATAAGACATCTATAGAGTATACCTACCCAAATATCCTTCGTTGCACAATCACTTGTAAATAATACAATCAATGTTCGGAAATGCATACATTAATGAGCAACGATTTTCAATATAGTCAAACACTCTTAAGAGAGAACTAGAATATCTGAAGAACACCTTGAGAACCTCCCGAGCATTGCAACTTCTTCTATCGAACCAGATGATGATGCGCTAGCTTCTAAAAGACGATGTCAAATATCACATTAATTTTATGATTGCTAGCTATCTTTATTCTTATAAAATTTGAATGAAATGTTACATTTAAAATGTCAAATAAGATGACCATCAGAGACTTACCTTCTGAAAGGTGTGTTCGGGAATTATGATTCAGAGATTTTTTTTTCTTTCCTTTGGGTTTTGATGTCTCTGGTAAACGTAGATAATGCGTCTCCGGGATATCCTGACGATCCTACTTATTCCACCCCATTTTTCAAGTGTCTAAATCCTTGTTTGACTCTGACGCCATTAAAATTCCTCATATCTTGGTCTCGAACTCGAGGCTGGCGTTGTTTCCATCGAGTCGTGGGTTGGAGTCTTGATGCCACTAAAAATCCGTGGTATCGCGGGGCTGATGCACGTTATATCTGTCGGGGCTCCAAATCCTCCGGTATGTGTAGCGTGGAAGTTAAAGAGGATATGCTAATGCAAGCATCGTCCTCATCACTTGACCGAAGTTCTAAAATTACGAGGTATGTCGCCATTAGACCTCATGTTGCTTCTTAGAACATCGTTAACAAACGACCAATCAATATTTTAGTATCTTATATTTATTTTGTGCGACCCCAAATAAATACCCGAGGAACCAAAAAGGTTGAATACCCCTGATCGAAAGCAAATGTGCTAATGATGGAACTGGGGGGGGGGGATTAGATTGTGAAACACTAAATTAGAGCAGCTGAATAGAGCAAAGGATTGAGAATGACTTTTGTATTTTATGACAGTCTTTGCCAAATGTTAGAGATCATGATTTTAACTAAGAACGGTCCCCCCCCCCGGATTTGATAATAGTTTAGCACTAGTATAGAATAAATTTCGTTTTTATCTTATATCTGTTTGAATCAACCTGTTTTTTTTTATTATTATTATTATAAAATATGCTTTATACATAGTCTTCTGTATTGTAATTCTAATGTGATATTTTACATATTGAAGTAAAGAGGGGCATATTCCTGAAATATTTCAATAAATTTTAAAGAAGTTGTATGGTAAATAGAGAATGTTTCATAATCACGTGAACCTATTTTAACATGAGGACATTTTTTTTTTCTATCGAAAAATGTGTTCCAAGTTAGGATCTTGCTCCGTAACGTTGGGGGGTGGGGAGATTGCTTTAAATTACTGTAGAATAGAGTTTAGTTCTAATAAAGTAAGTTGATTGTAAGCTTAGGTTATTCAACAATTACAATTTCAATTATATAATTAAATATTTAGCAGCATTCATGTACTATGAAAGTAAGTGGTGCTCTATTGTATATGAATAACAAAATCAAATATTCTAAGGAGCAATAAGAGTGACACGCTTTTGGCGAAAACTGTTGGCTTTCAACTATAGTGGATGAATTTAAACTGCGTTTCCGTAGACATGTGACTTATGCTGCATCTTAGACAACTGAGCCTGAAAAGAATTTGCGTGAATGAAGCTTTGTGTGTGTGCGCGAAAGATGAAACTTCACATGGTGTATAGAAGTTCTGGTTACCAATTGGCTTACAAATGGAGAAGTAAAGGAGTGCATAATACGAATTCGGAGAAAATAGGTTCTCGTAGCTTTCCAAGAATTGAATTTCTTGGAAAGTTATTTGAAAATCGGAATATATTTTAAAATTTTGAAGAATTGGTAGTGAGTAATGATCAAGTTTAATGGCTTAAGAGCCAGATATGGCTATGATGTGACAAGAGAAGTGTAACTGTGGTCTAGACTTTGAAAAAAAAAATGAAAGAAAAGGGAAATTAAAATGAGGGAAGGAAGCGATTATCGCTTGATCGTAATGCCATTTTCTTCCTCAGTTAATTTGACTATTAAAGCATATATAAATTAAGTATTGGACTCTGAATATAAGATTATTTGTTTAAAATTTTCGGAGATTTTATTGAATACATCAACAAAGGTTTTGAGAGCGTTTATTGCTTCATTCAGATGTGATATTGCTAAGTTTGGATTTTTATAGGAAAAATTGCCTGTATGCCTTATTTTTGCGATTATATTCTGGGCTGACATCTGAGAAGGAGTATATTCATTATCTGCTCATCAGCGAAGAAGTTATTTCCGATTTTGTTACAAGTAAACTTAGCTTGATTTTGATTTTTATTCCTTTGTGATTTTAGAAACTCAGGGAAGCTTGAGTATACTTGATAGGAAGACACATGTCCGTAATTCTGACAATTGATGCAAAATGAATTTTGATATTTTTCTTTTATGCCACCTCCACTAGCTTCGTGGCTTAAGATACAGAATTTACATGTGACAATATGAAGCGCTGTGGTTAAAATTATTACCTTTGAAGCATTTTCTTCACTACTATAAGCCTCTACGCGAACAGTCATGTAACAATTTAATGAACAATGCAAATATTTTTATTTTCCTCGGAGAGAGAAAAAGAGATCATAAAAATCGCTTAAGGTTGTTCAATTTTTCAACTGGAAAGCTATACTGTTTTTTTTTTTTTTTTTAAGTAATGATAAATTTGAACTCATTTAATTCTTAATCTAGTGTTGCTTGTAAGAGCGACGTAAAAAAAAGTTCAATCTATAATTTAATTCATCCAGGATTTCTTCCGGGAGTGTGTACGAAGAAATTTTCAAAGATTTTCTTAATTGGTCTTCTCTGAATTGGTTCAATAATGTAAAATTCATATTTTTCTTAGTAAATTCGTTTACTTTTTTTTTGCATTGTAAATCATTGTTTGTGTAAAGCTTGATGTATACGTCTGAAGTGCGAGTATCCATGTTCAGGTTGATTGAAAGCAGCTCTTTCAACTGTTAAATAGAGAAAAAAAATATTTGCAAAGAACAGATTTAACCATCCAAGGTGCGCTTTTTTTTCTTAAATAATTATTATTAAATTGCTCAAATATAAGAATTAAAGTAAACGATGAAATATCGAAAAATGGACAATAGTAAACTTTTCCAATATTAAAATTAAAGGAAACAATAAATCATTGAATTGAATATATTTAAGCTAAATGTAATTAAAATTGTAGTAAACGATAAAAAAATCAGAATGAATTTCATTTCTGCATAAAGTATGGCACTTTGTTATACTTCAACCATTAAAGCAAGAAACAGTGTCAAAAACCCAAAATTTTAAGGTTTCGATGGTCGCAAATACTGTTTTTGGTACATGAGTCCAGATGACATTATTCACAGATTCGTTACGATTCTGTTTTTTCCCATAAGGCATTTCCTTACAAGCTCTGGTTCTGCCAAATCTCTAAATATGAGCTGATTGATTTCCATTATTGGTAGAGAAATATACGTATGCTTGGTGTGGTTATACGTTTCGTCTTTTGCAGGACGCGATAAAAACCATCTGAGCTTTCAATCCATTTGGACAGAGTTATTGCTCATCACTGGATATTATTTCATTACTCGATAATAAATAAAAATATTAAACCCATATAGCTTGCTGCATTTTTGAAGGGATCCAACATTTCCAAATGATCTGTAATTCTTATGCGATGTCTATTCGCCTTTTAACTCTCACAGATATGCTCCCATTTTTTTTTTTTTTTTTTTGTAAGCAGAAAATTTATCCAAAACATTTTTTCAAAACATATGTAATCATATAATTTCGTATCCAGAATCTTTATTTTTATCATATTCATTATATTGAAAGAAAGAATAGCTTAATAAAGAACTTTTACAGTTCCAATATTATCATTCCATTCAATAACAGTCTCAATATCATTAATGGTTGACTTTCCAACACTTTTATTATTTTAAAATATACTCTTACTTAGTGGCATTCTAAATCAGTTAACTCTTTTATAACAGTAAAATACTATTTGCCAAAGAAAATATAGTGCAATCTAAGTGTGCAAAACAAGAAGCACGAAATTTTTTTTTTTTAAATGTTTGATAGTCTTGTAAGATATGAAACACAACAAAGGCTATTATCCCCAATATTTAAAAAGCACACAAAGAACAATACAAACAGTTAAAAATTGTAAAAAGCAATTGCAATTAACTTTATTGTTTTCAATTCTTCAATCGTAAGAATATTAGAAAAGTTAAACAGAGATAATAATATATGTAAAGCATAAAATGAAGTGCCACGCCACGAAGTTTGCTTACATTAGACAGGTTCATTAAAAAGTGAACAATTTGTGAAGTGCTCTAAGAAAGAATGACAAATTCCAACACTTCTGGGTTTTTTTTTTTTTTTTATTCTTTCCCTTTCTTTCTTTCTTTTTTTTCATGAACAAGCGTGATACATTGTTTGAAAGACAAACTTTTAAGCTGTTTAATGATGTAAAAAAAATAATAATTGAGTTTCACTTACTCAATCCCCTTAAGATATATTAACTTGTAAGATAAATTTGTAATTCCTTTAAGTATTCAGTTTAACTAAACATCTATTCAGCGCCTTTCTTGTTTTTATGATTTCATGAATGGCTGCAATTAACTTTGAGTGCACTACAGAAATTCGGTTAATTTTTTAGTTCTTTAATGTGTTAAACGTTTCTGATTATTCTTTTCTGATCATTTCAAAGTTCTACTTACATAACTAATACGCCTCGTAATTTTGAATAATGGTCAGATGACAAGATCGACATTTGAGCTGGTATACTGCTCGTTGCATTTACACCACTCCAATCACTGACTTAAAATCAAGACACATTTAGCAGCAGCATTTCCTGCCGCATGTTAGTCTTTGCTCGGAATTATGAGACTCGAACTCGCTATTCCAAGAGTTAGACTTCTTTATTTTACTAACCAGGCTACAACTGTTTATAAACCAAAGAGCAACGACCTCGATATCGTGAAATCCGACTGTGTAATTGACATTGAAATACAGCAACAGTTGAGTATCGTAGCAAATTAAAAATTCAAATAGGTTCTTAGATTCGCCATGTGGCGTCACCTTGCTAAATATAAAAATCTGGTTTAAAAAATTGGACCATATGAAGCCTGCTGATAATTTTTTGAAAAGAGGGAATTATCACAGATAAAATATAGAAACAAAATGATGATCATTTATCCACGTGCAGCGCAATGTCAATTAAATCTGTTTCTTTAATATTATATGCAAGAGGAAATTTTTCTAAATATTCATTCATCAGCAGCATTTGAGTTTAACCACATTATGGACAAGAAAATGAATTTTCAAAAATGTGGATTATCTAATTCAAATTACAGGTTCCACCGTTAAATTTAGACTCCCAGTTATAATAGATTTTCAACAATGAATTTCACATCAATGAATATCTTGTCATATTGGAAATATTTTAACCTTAATTATAAGCTTTCAACACTGATCAGAACAGGAAAAAAAATTTCCAAAAATCACTGCTTAGTTTAAAGGTGGGTAATTGTTTTGGCTCGGGGACCACTTTGTGGAAGCGGAGGCCAGCGTCGAACCGAATCTTTTAAAATGATTGCATTCATTAACTTTACATTTCAGAAAAGTTATAAATTGTACCAAAAAAATAAATAAATATAAACTAAACAAAATGAGAGGCAGTTTTATTCAGTTTATTTATTATGTTAATTTCATATCATCTGTAGATGCTAGCACATTTAATTTTATAGAATCAGTTAAATGAGCTAAATCTACCCTATAACTCTTTCCAACATTTTTTTTTTAAAATCAAGCGTGAGATTACTTGTTGAGAATTTTATCACAGCATGCCAATCATGTCTTTCAAAGAGCATTTATATTTACTCTTGTTGATCGTCAAGTAAGATACATTTTGCTCTCAAATATATGTAGACCCGAATATAAAAAATATTTTTCCACCAAATTTCTCCATATATTGACGTTTTTCAGCAGACAATTAGTTAATTTAACAAAAATTTGTTAAAAGTCAACTAATATCACATTTAAACATTTTTTTTTTCACAGTGGATTCTGATTACATGTCTATAAGTTCAAGTTACAGTATCAGCAGTGATGGGATAGGACAGCGAATTGAATTTAGGTTCAGTTTTCGTAAAGTGCTGAAATCTTCTTGTGACCTCGTTATCCAAACTCTACAGATGATACCTAATCTCAGCAGAAACACTTTCAGGCACTCTCTATTTTCCTAATAAAGAGGGGAATGATAAAAATTAACCTTCTCTTGCTTGCATCACAAATATACATAGTTTAGTCTTGAATGATTTTACACACGGAAAAGAAATCTCAGTTCAAGGCGGATTTTTCTGACTACCTTGGCAGGCCACAAAAAAATCTTAGTTAACCACTATTTGCCCACCTCTGATTTTTTGGAATCATATTTTTGGGTTACATGAGGATATGATATTTAGTCATGACCAAGAGCATGTAAAAAATTCTATAATTAAAAGGTGCCGATTAATTGAATTTTTTTTATTAACGTCGCACATAAGAACAACACGAGAACTATTAGCAAACGGACATCGTAATTTTGAACCTCGGTTAAATGACAAGGGACATCTGAGCTTGCACCTCAGCTTGCTGTGGACCAAGCTTCCACATCAGCGTGAGGACTAGGAGCCAAGACAGATTTAATGTGCATCAGTTCCGCTACACGGTATGTCTTTGGGATTCGTCTGGTTTGGTTTAGAAGCAACAAGAGGGCTATTGGTGACGGACTTCGTAATTCTGAACCTCGGTCAAATGACAAGCGTTGGGATTCGAACCCACGACTCGACGGAAACAACGTCGGAAGCGAGTTTACAACCATGAACACTAAGCCACTGCGATCCAAAGAATATTTTAAGAACAAATGATGTTTCGATATTATTATAAAAATATATATATTAATCACATATATATAGTGAAGCGGAGCTATTTTAACCCTTAACGTTTGAAGACTCCGCTGCGGAATCGCGTAGTTGATATTAATGCTACATAAATCGTAAAGTTTCGTTTTGGAGATATGTCTGTTATCCCTTACGTATATATACATAAATAAATCACATTTACAATATAAAATAGGCTCGTGCATGTTTGCGGCCCTCGCGATAAAACGCCACGATTGTCGCTAAACAGCCTTTTGGTAGTTTGAGCAGTTATATTCTGTACAAAAAAATATGAGGATGTTAAGATAAACATGAAAGAGAGAGAGAGAAACACCCTTAAATCAATTCACATTTGTAATGCAGTTGGTTATTTAATTGATAAGTGATTTTCGAATGAAATGGAAATCGCAAGATCAGCATAATACGTTTAAAAAGGAAAAGAGACTTATCGCTAATATCTCATGTGATCTGGAAATAAAAAAGATAGCAGAGTGTGTTCCAATAGACGAATCATTGGAAGATGCATATAAACTCTAACTTATTGTTTTACTTGTTCTGGGAACTCTTCAGAGGGTACTGATTTAAAAAATTTAATGCCATGAAAGACAAAAATTCAGTAATAAAGAATTCAACTTTATTGTATCTTTTTTTAAACTTTCATTTCTTGTATAAATGAGATTCACACATATATTTTTGTTTTATTATTATACACAACTGTTATGATTTAACTACATCCTTCGATTTATTGGTATATATATATTATAATAACCATTTTCGAGCGTTAAGGGAAAAAGTCAACTGTGTATCATTTTTGTAGAATTCCAAATTACATCATTTTTATATAGTTACCATAACTTTCCAAAAAAGATGAAATTCCGAATTAGTCAAACTTAATGGGAACCCTACTTTATTTCAAGTTCTTGTCTTTATGAGTCATAATATACTTTCAGGTGACTCTGAGATTTGTTCGCTTTTCTCATTTTTATTCATAATGTATTTCATAATTTTTCATGAAATACATTACTACCAAATAAGTATCCTCAAACATATAAATGCACTTTCTTGATGAAACATATGTAATTTTATTTTAAAACGTTGATTTTTGTGATAAATAAAAAAAGAATAGTTAACTAACTACACTTCAAAATCTTGTATTTGATTCATTTGAATGAAAAGCAATATCTATAATCAAATAACGATGAATCGTGTAAACAATTTGATAACGTTGATTTTGGCTCCCATTTTTTAGGTAATTGAATCAATATGTCAGTCTGTAAAAATCGATTTGTTTGTATGATAGATTAAAAAAATAGAGGTAAAAAAACCATGATTGTATAATTAAAAAAAAAAAAAAAAAAACTACCAGATTCAAAAATATTACATTAGTAATATATATGATTTCCAAAAAATAAACACAAAAGCTGTCATTTTAACTGAAGTAATTTATTTCTTTGAAAGTAAACTAAGCTTACAAAAGTAAAAATATTCGTATTACTCTTAATTAAAATTAATGATAATTTTTTAAAATTTTTATTCCATAATTTAAATAAGCAGTGTGTACCTATTAATAATTAATTTTAAATATATTCATACAAACACTTTATGAGTACATAAACATGAATGATGCTATCAATATTTTTTAAAAAAAGGCAATGATAATCAAACTTAAAAATTTGTTTATAAATTTTCATGCTCATTTGATAATAGGAAAATATTTAAATTACAAATTTTATCAATAATTTAAACACTTCATAAAAAAAAATTCTTTAATGAAGAAAATCATACTTTCAAATAATATCTATTGCTGAAAATTGCATTTTACAACTAAATAATAATTAAAAATTAAATGAAAAATATTTAAGTTTTTGTAAAGATTACAGTCACGATGTTATGAAAAAAACCAGGTAAATAATGGAATAAGATGAAAACGTTTTCTTAAAAAAAATAAAAAAAGATAAAGATATCAAGGACAATATATTTTTTATAAAGATAAACAAAGAGCAGGCCGAAGCTAAATGAATACAACTTTTTACAGTTATTTATACCAATTTGAGAAGAATGCAAGCTGTAAGAAATAATTTCACCACAATGAATTTTTATTTGAAAAGAATTTGAAATAGCATTATTTACCAGAAATTTAATAGATAATTTAGTCAGTAAATAACAGTTTTAATAACTTTTAATTAGATAAAGAAAAATCATAAAAATAGAAAAAAAAAAAAAAAAGCCCCCCCCCCCCCCTAAAATAAATACTCCCAAATACGCTTATGGGACACTTAATTCTGTATTTCACAATTATCAATAAAACACATATAATAAAATAATTTACAAATCACATTTGAAGTATCCTATCTAAAGATATTAATAATTTTAAATATTTGTTCTTAAATTATTTAAATATTTGATAAAATATTTGTATTAATTTTATTTGAGAAATAAAATAAATATGGATGCAAAATCTCTAATATAACAATTTCAAGAATCTAGTAATGAAACTATTTTTTAATGATGAGAATTAAGCTTTAAAAATGCAACTATTAGATTTATTAAATGCAACCCCCAAAAGCATATGATTATGCTTTAAAGTCTTTTCACACATTTAATTCAATCCAATAGTACTTAATAAAAAGAGTCACAATTAAATTTTTATGTATATGTAAAACAAAGACGAACTTGATTAAATAAGTCATTCTGTTTATTCAAGCAAATATTAGAAATATTAAGCTTTCCATTGTAATATGAAATTTAATTCTATTCTGATACAGCAATATTTTTTTATTATACCATTGCAAATGTTTTCATTAGATATTCACAATGTGTGATTGATTTCTTCTACAGCTTTCAGTGATGAAATACATTACACTTTTTCTTTCATATATATTTCACCACTAATTTAAAATAATTTTAGATATATATTTATATTACACATTTTTCACAGGTCTTTCAAAAAAATTTACATAAACATTCATATTTCACTGGTAATTTTTAAAAAAATAATTTTACACATTTTTCATAACAAAAAGATTTTTTTCATGTAAGTTAAATATTAAAAAAATAATAATAATAATAACATTTTAACATAATTGCACTCTTCATATCTTAAACATAATGAACACAAATTTATTGGCAAAATGAATTATGATGTATTTTTCAAGCTTGTATATTAACAAGCCGTTTTTTCCCCTTCAGTAAAAATAATAATAATATTTTTATTTATGAAAGAATTAGGTAGTCCTCTAAAATGCATGAACAGATCTAACAGGCACAACATATTTACACAGAAAAAAAAATTCCCCCCTTAAATAAATACTCCCAAATACGCTTATGGGACACTTAATTCTGTTTTTCACAATTATCAACAAAACACATATAAATATTATAATTTTTATGTGTATATTTTGCGAAGCATTTCAAACAATACTATTTAATTCAATATGGTAAAACTGCATATATTTGATGAATATGTAAAAAAACCCTTTAAAATCAGATCTTTCATTTAACAGAAACGCCATTTTAAATGTAATGAAAATAAGGAGTAATAATTCAGTTCTACCAATAAAAATAGAATTCATGGAAAAGAATACACACACACTTAAAATATATAAAACTGTATAATTTGATATTACTTATTACCAATTCTATATCACATCATATTCTGAATACTTCAACTAATTTAAAATATATAAATTTAAAAAAAAAATTCTAATATGAATGATGAAAGAGCTCTTTTTAAGAATAATTTTAATATATTCAAAAGAGTCCTCTCTCTCTCTCTTTATTAAAATTCTTCCCAAATAGAACACTTATTTAAAGAAATTTAAAAATATAATTCCTATTTAACATAAACCATAATTAATTAAAGTTCAAATATCATTTGCATTTTGCACAAAAAAAAATCTTTATGATACATTATAACTTTTTTTACAACATTTGAACTTTATTTTACTTTTTAAAACTTAATATCAATCTATATTGTTCAATTTACATGATTTAAGCCATTAAAAAAGACACAACCTTTCAGAAAAATTCAACATAATACAATTAATAAATCCTCAAACAATTTAAACATAAGTAACATTTCATAGATCCATTATGAAATGTAAATTTATACAAAAATATTTTTACAGACACTTTGTATTAACTGGCATTATTTTCTTTCTGAGAAATTTTTAATGTATGTTACATAATTTCCGGAAATTGAAGAAAGCAAAATGATTATCAATTTTTTATACTGATTATCCCCATTAAATTTCAAAAAGTCTTAAATTCCAATCTGGAAATTCATTGTTTTATAAAAAATATTTCACAAACAGAATTGCTTTTAAAATTGAGTACAATAAAGCAATTTATGCAAGTGCTATAATTAGATAAATGAGTGATCAAAACAAAATGTTCAACAAAAAAAAAAAAACATAATTGAACATAACTGGAAAAGAAAGAAAGAAATTTTTCTGTTTAAAAAATAAACAATTGAACATACTTAGAAATCACAACCTTTCTTGTATGGTATGCATTGAGTTTTCTAAGACATATGATTTCATATTATCAAATCTATATATGATTCTAATTTCTCTTTCTAAACAAAAGCAATAACAGTTTCATAAAATTTTAAAAAATAACACTTTTCCATAAAATACATCTGTTTGAAATACCTAGCAGAGTCCAATGTGGACCAATTATCTAGAATGAAATGACTACCTTAAAGAAAACAATGTATATATTTTACAATAGAAAATTAATATATTATGAAAATTATAAATCCTTATAAACATGTTTATTTACATACATACACAAAATTATTTACAATATACATTAAATATGTAAATAAGCAATTATTTCACAGACCTATGCATAAGCCTTTTATAAAGAATGAATCCACTTATAAATTAAATGGAATGTATTTTATTATTAAATAGGCAGCATAATTATTTTATACAAACACTATAGTTAGTTAAATTACAAACAAAACAATAAGAAATATAAGTGCAAATATCAAATAAAAGAAATAAAAGCTTCAGAAATACTTATAAAGAAGTTGAAAGTATTAAATATTTCCATTAAAAAGATAAATATATTTCAATTTCAGAGAAAAAACCAAAATTTGATCTTAATGAACAAACTTTTGCAGCAACTGACAACTAGATTTATACATGCACATTATTTCCTACTATCAACTTTATTTAAAATACAATATTTATAAAATCACATTTCATTGATTGTCTCTCATTATAATTTACTCAACATATATTATTCTAATCTATATATTTTTATTTCATCTTATAGGGTACAAAAATACTATTTTTAAAAATATTCTACAAAATTAACAGAGATATAGTTAAGACGAGAAAAACCATTACATTAAAACACTATTATATTCTCACAGTTTAGACAGGGGAAAATATTTAAAACATATGCTTCAAAATTCTTTTTTATTTTCTCTCTCTCATGTTTCAATCTCTGAAAGTTGTTGAAATAAAATCATAGATGAATTTTAATAATCCATTTAAAATTCTATTTTATCATTCAATCTTCTTTCCAGTAATCCCCACTTAGTAATAATATGGCAATTACAAAAAAATTAGGTGATTATAGTACTCAAAATTCAAATGTACATAATATATTGGTTAATAACTCTTTAAATCTTTTGTTACTGCTTTTTTGTTTTTCTTTTAGATTTTTAAGTGTTTGAAATATACCTTTACATCAAAGAAAAAGAGAATTAATTTAAACTTTTTCTCATCTAAAATTAAGTAGTTTTTAAAAGGCATCTCAATGCAAAAATAATCTTTTAACAACTTCAATTAAATAATATTTTTAATTTAGTATTTTAATAGGTAACCTACTTTTTAAAGAATAAGATTTTACAAGATGCAAGATAAAATATTGATTTGCACGATAAAAGAAGGGCATATAAGTCTAAAATTATTAAGTATGATAAAAATAACAAATTCTTTAAGTCTTCCTTGAAAGTGGGAGGCACAAGATTCAGTTCAATGTAAAAAATATTAAATGTCATTGCCATTTAGGAATTTCAACAGTTAAGCTAACATTAACACAGATAAAAGAACTATATACAATATAAAAATGATTTATAAGATAAATGTTACTTTAAAAGTCAAATGATAACAAGAAATTGACATGTAGTCAAGAAATTATACTACAAGAGGGTCAGTATCACTATCACAATAATAATGATCATTGCTTGTTGATAAACAACTTGGTTCACTAGTAAGTGTAGCCAATGATTCTAAACTAACCGTTTCAACAGATGGATTATTTTGTGCATCAGAAGAGCAGGTATTTTCATCTTCAGAGTTTTTTCTAGAATTTATTTCCATAGGCACATTTACTTTCAGTTCTCCGGAATCTTCAACAGAGTTGTCATCTTTGTTCCTTGGCCCCTGTATCAAATGTTGATGGTTGATACTTGCAGCATTTGATGATACTGGTACTGTATCATCAAGTAATTCAACATCAGAAACAATTATAGGATTTTGTGGAACAGAACTCTCAATGCTTGGAATAATATAGTGGCTGGAAGGGCGAGGCAGAGCTCTCGACTGACGAGATCGTCTCCCTCGTCGTCGACTACGATGTACAGGTACACCATAATGCAGATTTTCAACACAAAGACTATGACGAGGATCACCTTGCACAGCTACTGCATACGATGGTGGAGGTTCACGGAAAAAAAATTCTCGACTCATACGGGAAAGGGGGGTCTCTCTAGTTGCACTTAATCTATTTTCTAACATTCTCAGGGCATGTAATCGACAAATACAGCTGATAGCAATAACCAGTAACAGTGCACATACTAGAGACCCCATTAATGCAGCAGTAAGAACACTATTTCTTAAACCTGTAGACAAAATAAGAAACATAAATGTATTTAAATATTTCCTTCATTGCATAATACTGTATTTGAATGCATTATCATGGACAAATCAGAAAGCTTCAAGTGATAAATGAACCAGTAAAAATGGATGTATATTCTAGTCACATAGAAGTAAAATCGTAATTAGCTGAAATGTAAATAATCAAATACATCACAAAAAACATTGCCTGACCGAAGTAAAGGAAATTCTGGAATAATTTTCGAACAAATCAGAACAATAATTCCTTGTAGCATTGATTCAATTTACTTATACAATCTCTCGGTATTTGCTCTTAGCCGTAATAGTATCAATTTTTCTGCAGAAAAAGTTAAGGCGTCCGTATTTTCTTCCCTTTAACATTATCTTTGTCAAAAGTTAAAAAAATAAAATATAAATTCGACACATTTTTCAAAATAGAAAAGTGCTTCATCAATATTATTATTTTTAACTATTTTATAGAAATCAGTATATTTTAGAGTATAATTCATTTGTTTTCATAATCCTTTTTTTTTTTTTTTTTGAACAAATGCTTCATATATTTTGTCTTCTATCCTATAACACTAAATGAGTTAAGTTTTGCGTCTTAAAGTATAAAACGGAGTGTTCATAAAATGCTTCTTAATTTTGAGGATACTATGATAAATGGATATCTGCGCGCGCGAGTTGTAATCATACAAACTTATTTAACCATCAAGCAGTTTTGCCCAAACATCGTTCGGGTGCCGCGAAAGGAAACCTTCCGCTTTGCCCATACACCCCCCAGAGTAGTTTACTTTTTTACGCCTATCCATCGATTCGAACGGTTTTTTTTATTACATTATTTCTAATAGATGTTTCAGTAATTCAGTACAGCGCCCCGGCCCAAAGGCAACAGAAACGGAATTAGGCACCGTCTGATGGGGCAGACTTTAACTAGTTGACTGTCTGATCGAAAGGCATGGAGCAGTAAATAGAAAAAGGGGGAAGGGGGGAAATAACCTGGATTTTTATTGAATCTCTTACTGTTGAAAGATATATCTTTTAGAAGTGATTTCTCTCACCGAAAAGAAACTGAAATCTAAGAAGCAACGCTTTGTGTGTCACTCCAAAAGGAACAATAGCGGGAAATGGACGAAAAAAGACACGAAACATGTTTGTCCCAGTAGTGATATAAGTCATTGCTTATCTCTATGCTTCAAAAAGACTAATACAAAATCTCAATTTTGAAATGAAATAGAAATGTAAGCATCAAATGATTAAACGTTCTTTCAAGTTCTTGCTCTGAGGGGGGGGAGTCAAATTTAAGTAAAAATGTAAAATGCAGTAATGAAAAATTATCAAAAATTAATAAATTCAATACTTATAACAGTTTTGACAGCTAATTCGAATTTATATAATCAATTTGATTGTAAATTTGTTTATAAAAATGAGTTTATTTTTTGACACATTACGGAAGGGAAAAAAAGGAAAGAAATAGTTAGTGGTTAAAAGTACGGTGGATTATTTCAACCTCAAAATGGATTCCGAGTTCAGGCCCTTTTCTGTGAAATTCGACAAAATTCACCTTGCTACATCCTTAAAATTAGGAATATGATTGATACCAAGGATTTATGAATCATTTTAAGAGTGTGAATAAATTATCAATGCTTTTAGAATCAATTTTCTACATTATCAGTTTGATGAATTTCGGAAATGTCATGCAATACCCCATGATCTCAAAAGAGACACAAGCATTCGAGTGAATTAAATAGCAACTCAATAAGCTCACATTATCATAAAACTTTATTCTATTGCTGCACAATGTTGTTTCATTTATTACCATTCAACAGAAAACACTAATTCATAATGCTTCCTCCAGAAGTTTGCACAACAACCATGGTGTATGATGGTTACAATACTTCATAAATAATTCCCTTCTAATCCTGATGACCATCGTGTTGAAAGGGAATAAATTTCAACTGACTGGACAATGAAGTCTTTTACTAATGCTCAGGTGTCTAATCTTTGGTTTTCTTGGAGAACTGAAGCATTCTTTTATGATGAGTCTCAATAACTAATAGCTTACGGTTACTCACCATGTATAAAAAAATAAGCATATGTTAAATCCAATTCCTTTTAGTTCTTATGCAATAGAGCATATAGGAATTGCCTTCCTTCACTTATTAAATCTATTTATAAGTTCGAGAGTTATTTCTGAGCAATCAATTTTTTTTAAAAAAAAAAAATTTACACAACTATTTTAAGAACCTTCAGGATCAAATGCCTACTTTTTCAATAACACAGTTTTTACAAGTTATTCCTTTAATTTTCTCATTCCCAAGTGTTGAATTTACTAGACAAATCGCATTCATAAGTCCTTATTTAAGCCAAGATTTAATATTTATAATAAGAAATTTAGTTTAAAAGTAAAAGAAAATAAAACCAAACTTTTTTTTGTAAATCATATTGTTTTTTTAATCAAGAAATGGAATTAAAACCGAATAAGTTTTTGAACAATTCAATACAGCAGAAAGTTCCACGTTATAAAAAGTATTCAGCATGATATATGTAAGAAAACTACTCATGTGTACAGTGGTGATGATTGGGTATTAGAAGTGGAGAAGAGAGAGCTAAAATTATACAGACAGCAAAAAATACCAAGGTCGGGAAGCTTAACAGAGATGTAAACAACAAAATTTAGTTACAAAATTATATATTTTTGTAAAGGAAATAATAAAAAAAAAATACTGTTACACATTGATTGTACAAAATATTGTTTTCATCACCTAATTAACATTACAATTAATTATATTATAAAAAGTAAAGTATGCAATATAAAATGAACTTCTCTCCTAGTCATGCGATTAATCCTGTTTACAGCTAATGTTAACTTCCACATTCATTCCAATTAATAATTGTTTTTTTTTAATAGCAAACATTGTCAAGTGTGATAAATATTATCGAATTCTTCAAATAATTTTTCAGTCAGATTAGCCCCCCCCCACATGAATCTAATAACCCTGCTGCGATACATGACATTGCACGTGTAATTGCAAGGTAAAATTTTTAATAACTGGAGAAATGAAAGAAAAGTGAAAGCAATTATAGGTGATAAGACAATACAAGGTTTATATATAACTTCTAGTTTTAGGAGGCTAAAATGTAATAATGCATTTCATCTCAAATATACGTTTTTTGCACCCTTCCACCCTCATTTAAATGAATATTTTTTTGTTGTTGTGGAGATCAGTTGGATAATTACAAAGTGGACTGTATGAGTTTTGAATAACTTTTATTTACAACAAAAGCATACAATTAAGATAGCATGTAGCTCTCAGGCGCTTACTTTTGAAGCAACTCCCTTCTACAACAGTGCCAGAAGTTAAAATGCCTTACTAACTAGACTGATTAGACATCTTTTTAGACTAGTTGGTAAAGGCATGACAAATAATTCATTATAAAAACCAACGTTTTTATATGGTGGCAAAGTTTATTAGAGAAAATTATTGAAATATTAGTTAAAACTGTTAGTTATTTTTAACTTTTAATAAAACTTTTAACTTTTAATAACTAAAATTTACTTAAAAAGAGACATTTGTGAGAGTATTAAAAAATTCATAATACTCATAAAATCAAAACATGCATTTGAAAGTTTGTAAGTCATTCTATTAAAAAAAGAATGGGAACCAAAATTCAGAAAAAATTATTGTGATAAGACATGGCGTCAAATATTGGAAACTTTCTTTCTTGCGAATGATTACTGACTAAAAGTCAACAACCCTTACATCTCGGAGATAGTATCTCCCCTTTGTGAGTACAAAAGGTTTACGATACCTCATGCTGTGTGGGGAGTGCCCGGTGCTCCCAGAGGGGGAAAGAAATTTTTTCCTCAATCCTAAAAGCCCCGAGAGGAAAGAATATTTTGACTTATTAAAATTATTGAAATATTAGTTAAAACTTGTCGCAAACGTCTAAATATTGCATTGTTTGGCGAGTATGAACGATTCCCAAAATTTCAAAGCTCTAGCTTGATGGGAAGTTGGTTAAATTAACGATCGAAAATTTGATGACACACACACCCCAAGGGAAATTCAGAAAAACGTTGTAAAATCGATCATCTTTTCTTCGGACTTAATGGTCCAGGGTTCGAAACAACACTGCCGCTTCTCGACCACCGCACCTTCTTCAGGTGAATACATGCATCACTCACCCAAAGTATCTTAGAGATCTTTTTTTTTTTATCCCATAGGATTTATTATCTTTGGTAAACACAGATGATGAGCTGCAGGGATATCTTAATGATTAATGATGTACCCAGAAAATAATTTTGAGGGGTGCATATTGACATTGCCATGACAGAAGCAATTTTTTAGTTCAGAATTACTACTTGGAAAAAAGTAAATAATATGCTATATCAATTTTATTTCTCCCATTTAAAACTGTTCAATTATTGAAATAATTTTATCAAGTTACAAAAGTTCAAAAAGTAAACACCATTTAAGAAAAATAATTAATATCCCATCAGAATAAAATTTACACTTTTTAGGGTTGCAGAATCCCTCTCACCCCCATCTACAAACAGTAAACCTGAGATACTCTTTCAGAGACAACAAATACTTTTCTATTCTTTTCTCAGGAATCGGATTAATTAAAATCCTTTTTCTCTACATAATGGAAAAAAAATTCATTGTTTAAAATTTAGAATATATTGAATAGTATAATAAAAGAATTATCCTGAAATATTTCAATTTTGAGAAAATATCTTTGAGGTGCATATGTCCCTTTGCAGCCCCACCCCCAGGGTATGCCACTGCTAGTGATCCTTCTCTATTTTCGATTCTCCTTCTTGTCCACCAATTTTTAACTTTTTTTATATGTCTAGATCACAGATACACCTTGTTTGGCAAAGTATAGTCATACCTCACTTCTACCACATTAAACTTCACTATCACTCATACTAATGCAATATTTATAATAGTAACATACCAAAGATCCAAATTGATGGAATTTTTTTTCTTTCTGGTTGCATATCATTTTACAGAATTCAGATTAATCTTTAAAAAAAAATGCGAAAAAGAAAAAATATACCCCATTTCTTTAACGTAACAATTTGAGTTCGAAATCTGTAACATCTTACCTGTATGATTATAACTCTTACTTTAATATCATTTGAAACACATATGTTGTATTATTCAGTAAAAGAAATGTCATATTAATCAATGAAAGAAATAAGTGTGGCATGCCTCGGCATCCACCTAGACTTCCCTTAACCAGAATCAGCCTGTGAGTGGAGAGAAGTGAACTGAGATGAACTAACATTCAAAAACCCCGTCTTTACCTTGGACAATCACTCACACTCCTCTAACTGACTTGCACAAGACAACAACATGTGCTCTTCCCTTTATTTAATTTTCAGGCATTAGCCAATGTAATTTTTTAGTAATTTTTATAATGTTCTTTAATGTCAAAATGTAATTAAAAATATGATTAACCTTTTTTATCATGAATTATTACTATTTTTATGGTGTGGAATAAACATTAACTAGATTCTCACATCACGCCATAATAAGTGCACACTAATTTGTCATTTTAAAATTTTCTGATTTGGAGGAATTTTAAAATATAGAGTAGTTTATATATATATTGTAAACTTGGCTATTTATAAAATATTTTCATTGTTCTAATATAAATATCTGTGTTATATAAAAAGTTACTTCTCCCATTTTGGATATATAATGTGCAGAATATTCTTAACTTTGTATATAACACAGTCTATAACAAAAAAAAAAAAAAAGTATATGTATAAAACAGTTAGAATTTATAAAGAATAATTTCATTTCCCTAGCAATGCTGTAAAAAAAATATTTTTATATCATATATATATATATATATATATATATATATATAAAGTGATTTATACATATATTTAACTTATAACTTAAAATTAGTTTAGGCTGCATAAACTTCTTGCACATATTTTTTTAAAAAAATATTTCAACATAGAAAACATAAGAAACAGGATCGACATACAGCTGAACATTTTCTTTCTAACACCCTACCAATTTTCTAATCAGCAATGTTGAAAAATTAATGCTTATAACTGTAGCTTTGTGCTTTTTCAGAACAGAAGAATCCAACTACATGAGTGTAAAAAGGAAAACAGATACAATGGTTCGATTGTAAATCTCATAAAAGTCCTTTTCTTCTAAAGAATTTTATCACAGCATTCTTCTCTCCTTCTTATGAAAAAAAGTTTCAACTCACTACCACTCCCATGTTATAAAAAGAAAAATGACATTGTGTCCATGTGTTAGTCCCCATCGCATTCCCTCGTTCATGGTCCTTTCTTCAAAGTTTTCACCTTACACACTATTACTTGAAACTATGTCACAGCTGTGTGACTTGCAACAATAGTCATTGCAAAAGAAGGAGAATTGGCTCAGAAATGAACTGATTTTACCTCACACTGATAGTCAACAATATAAAAAAAAGCTGGACTTTTCAATTAGAAAAATAAATGCATGCTAGATATAACAAATACACTGAAACACTGAAAGTGCCAAACAGTTAGAAACTCTGATTATGAAATATAAAGGAATGCTAATTCAATGGATACAGTTGTTTAATTGAAGACAATTGAAACTTTTGTGATATTTTCAATAATTTCAAAAATAGAAACATAATATTTATATTGTATGAATTCAATTTATAGCTCAGAAAAACTATTATGTTTTGAGGATATTTTTATTATGAACTTAATATAATCAATAAACACACAATAAAAAATAGTTTTATTTAGAATAAGAAAAAAAAAACTCATTGTTTTAAAACATCAAATGAGTTTATATATATCTTTTGATTTTTTACAGTATTGCTATAATTTTGATTAAGCCATGAATGCAAGCAATGGTATTTAATGAATAATTCATTTTTAATGGGATAAAAATACAATTAGCTCCAAAACCAGAAAGTATTGGGAATTCAGAATACATTTATGCATAGCAGACAGATCTTCAAATTAAAACTGCATCAAAACAGAATCTCCATGCAGTTAAATTTAGTGTCCTTGATTCTGAATAATAAAAATACTAACAAAATTACCTACGTTCCTTCCAGATACAAGAATATATAAGATGAATATTTTATACAGATATATTTTTACATATATATACTATAATGTTTAATATTTTTCTAGTTATAATAAATGATTTTACTGCATAAATATAATTCTATAAATATGAATTTTGATGCTTTCCAAACACCTTTATATTAATTAAAATAATTGAATAAAATCAATTCTGAAAAATAATGAACACTTAGATCAATAATACCTAATAAATGTTACCTAAAATTAAAACAACACAATATGCTTCACTTTTCCAAGATATCTACAATTCTTGAAGAAATTCCAGGTACATTTTCTGAAATTTCAGTTTTAGGAAGCACTCCACAATTTCTAATTCAGAACAAGATTTGTAATAAGGATGTTTTTAGGTCTTATAGCAATGAAGTTTTCAAAGACTGATGATGGATCCAGAATTATTCAAATGAAAATCCCAAAGTGTAAGCAATACATGGTAATGGGGAATGAAAGTAGAATCGAATTTCACGGTATTGGTTATGTGATGTAAATATAGAGTAGGTGCAGTAATTTTATTGCATACATGTGTTTTTATTCATGAAAAAATGCTTAATTTGTGTTTATGAAGTAAATAAAGACATTATTCATGCAATTAAATAGTTATTTTTAAAATAGTACATTAAAATTTAAATTTACACATATTTAATTTTTATTTTGCTTTCAGCTCTATATTAAAACTCTATAAATAAAAATTGATACATATGGCATCATCTATAAGTAAAATATGAACTATTTCTGAAAATAGTTGAAAAATTCTGGAAGGGAGGATACAAGTATTTTTCAAAAATTTAAAAATATCTGGACTATTTTAAACAATTTTACACTTATTGATTGTTTTAAATGTGTAAGTTACATTTGTATAAACATTTTCCAAAATATGACCATTGTGACTGAATCATGTTAGAAAGTTTTACGTAGTACTACACCTATGTACATTAGTCTTACGATAGAAATAAAATAAAAGCAAGAATGGAAAAAGGATGGTAAAATATAAAAAGAGAGTAACAAATGTACAAATACTTCAGGAATTTTTTTGTTTTTTGTTTACTTTCATTTAAAAATCTGATTTAAATAAATCAGATTTTTTAATTAAAAAGCAAAAAAAAAAAAAAAAAAAAAAAAAAAAAAAAGGCTTATCATTCCTGTTTTAGAATAAAAATTGCTCAGTTTGTTCCATTTCTAAGAAAAAATGGTTGCAAGAGCTAAAAAAAATTTCATTTCATCTTAAAATGTATAATTTTAATCAGCAAGGAATGAAATAAAATATGAAAAAGATACTTTAAGGTTGTTTAACAAGGAACAGCATTACAGCAAGCAAAATAATCTTTAGGTTCTAAAGACATAATAAATGAAATTGCCAGTAATAAGCATCAATATAGACATTGATCAATTATAAAAATCTGTAACAATTTGTTATTACATATTCAACAGATTTACCATTACAGTTGAAATACACAATTGTAAATTTTTTGTTTCCATTTTTAATAAATAATTTCTGATTATGTTTATGATACAGTATTTGTTCACAATTTGTAACAGTCTCCGTCAACTTCATTCTCATATAAGCATGATATACATAAACCTTCTTTTATGATTTATTTTTACCTCCAAAAAAGGTACCCAATTTCGATTTCCACATTACTTATAATGAAGGTTTCCCATAAAAATTAATCTGTAGATAACTATATATATTATAGCCATTCATATAAAGGAGGATTTTAATGAATCATTGAACAAAGTGAAACATTAATTTTCTATTTACCAATTTCTGTTTATTTAACATATATCATATTCTTAAACCTACACACATGTAATGATATTTCCATCTCACTATCTAATTTTGATTTGTATCATGAATGCTTAAATATTTAGAGGGCAGTCTGTGGGCTATATGTAACTAAGATAGAATACATAATCTACAACTAAATTTCCTTAAAGAATAATTCAAAGAGACAAAAGAAAGACTTACAACTCCTTTCATCTGATCCATCCCCACAGTCATCAGTATGGTCACAGGTCCAAATTTCTTGAATGCAACGACCATTATCACACAGAAAACCCCCATGTTCATAATTACATAATTCGGATACTAATTTGAGAAAAAAAGGGGGAAAAAATGTCAGCCTCCATGAGAAGTAAACATATTCTTTGTCAAGAATTCAAATTCATTAAATTTATATAAGCAAAAATGATAAAAGCATTGACCTGTCTGTTTTCTATTAAATGACTAAAGAATGTTTGAAAGTTACATCTGAAAAACACAATTTATTCGCAATTCATTGTCATTTTTTGCATTTACAATTACTTTCTGAACCTTTTTATTGTAAATAATGATATCCAATAGTAATATTAATTTCAAACTCCATACCAATACAAATGAAGTAATTCAATTTTACTATTATATACAAAAAAAAAAAACAAAAAAAAAAAAACTATTACTTTCATTAAAGGCAAAGTACATACCTGAATAATATGATTTCACAGTCAAACATAGGAAAAAAATGAGGTTAGAAAAAATATTAGCAATAAAATAATAAGGCTGCTGCTGCCTTCTGTCACAGAGAAAATGTTGAGATAACCAATATATCCCATATTTTTTTAAACCACCCAAGATTATATAAATTTAACACTGTTATGGGCTACTTAAACTAAAAAAATTCTGCTTCCTTCAAAAATAAAACAATTGAAAGTAGTAAAAAAACCTGATAATACTTCTGTATTGGAGTTCTTTTTACAAAAATTTTGAAATTTCAAGCATTTTACTCATGTAAACCATATACAAAACACAATACATATACTGCATAAGAAATCTTAAAATTAATGTGTTTTTAAAATCGATTTCAGAAAACATATCCAGTAAATCAGTTAAAGCTAAAGAACTCTGAAGCCACAAATTATCTTCATCATACCTTTATCTATTACTCTCTTAATACTGCTTTAAAGACCAAAGAATGTTTAAAAGAGGCATTAGATAAATCATTAGTTATTTGCATAATTTAAGTTAGCTATAAAAATATTTTGTTTGTACTAATTGTTACATTCTTAGAAAATATATGTTAACATCATGTCAAACAGGTAAAAATTATAAAAATTTAAAATCATTAATATCAGAAAATGAGAAAATTTATTATGATCATGTAAATGCATTAAATAAATACAAATTGATACTCACCACAATTTTTTTCATCAGATGCATCTTCACACTGTGTTACACCATTGCAGCGTTGTTTCATTAAATAGCAACCATGCCTGGATTCACACATAATTTTACCAGGGCAGTATACAGAGCAGTCAACCTCATCTTCGCCATTCACACAATCAAATATTCTACAAATATAAAACCAAATAAAATTAAACTTTCTATACAAAAAGTCTTTACAAATATAAAAATTACTACATTAGACTAAAACACAAAAATAAATTTAAAAAAAAAATTGATTTGCGTACCTATCACATCTTTGGGTCAAAGGATTATAACATTTAGTAGAGTTCACACCACATCTAGTTAGATTTGGTGCGCAAAAACCACAATCAATTTCATCACTAAAATCTTGGCAGTCAACTACGCCATCACAATGCTTTGAGGCATCATAACATTTAAATAATGAGCTGCAAGAGCGACCTGATGGACACCGATCTACAAAAACAAATAAATTTAATTTCTTTTAATTTAAACACAAAAGGGTAAAATATACCACATAGTAGTTACTTTTAAAAGAAATGGATAAGCAAAATTACTTTGAATTAAAATTATAAATTTGCTTTCATTTAAATACAATAAGATAAAAACACACAATATGGAGGTTATAATTAAATAATAGTATGTGATATATGTATCAGTACACAAGTACATATATGGCTGAAAAAAAAGGATAAATTTTTATTTTACTTGTATTCATGCTTATTGCAAAATAAATAACTCAAATATTTTAAATGTAATGAAATCAATCAGACTATGCAAATATTTAAAAAAAGATCATTAGATCAGAAAATTTTAAAAAATTCTAATTTCAATTTTTTTTTAAATACCATAAATTCAGGTAGATGAGCCCAGGCTTATACATGTTTATAAGTTCAAATTTAACGTCTGCAGGTATCTGCCATCATGGCACATCTGAAGAAGTTTTATTTTCCTTTGTCTTTGGACTTTTGATCATAAGTTATGCACAAGTGAAACAATTAATGTACAATTTGCTTCAAAATTTATCCATGACATGAATACTCAGGTTGTAATAAGTTCGAAGTCTTCTAACTAGGGTAAAATAGGTCCAGAGTAAAGATACTATAATGCTCATGCTTTCTATTGAAATCATCGAAAAAGATAGTAAAAATAGTAATATTAAATGAAGTGATTTAGAACAGAATGATGAAAGTGACACTGATGGTCACTTTCGTCACTCTGTTTTGTTAAAATTATTTAATTCTGAAAGTGATGAGATGGATTTAGAAGTTTTTGTATATATAATTGTAGTTAATTTTAATTATAAGATACTGTTTACTTATCTAATTCATATATTCTTTTTCATAATATGGTAATTTAAGGTGATAAACATAGTTTAACATATCTGTAAAAATAACAATGCCATTAGAAATCAGCATCATTTTAGTTGAGTTCAAATAAGAGTTTTTTTAAAGTTATGTAAATTTTATAAAATGTTATCAATGATGATGTTTCATAATGCTGATTTGTGGCATTTCTGAAGATACCACTTATCTGATGAACTTTTTTTTTTTGGTCAATTTTGTGTATGGTGTATAAACCAGGGCAGTTTATCTACCTAAAATTACAGTATATATACCTAAAATAACATATAAATTACCAAGTATTATTCATCTTTGCATCTCTTTTTGCTCAACAACATTCCTTCTTTTTCTTTTTTTTTTAATAAGTATAAAATTAACTTACTACTAACAACAGAATAGAAAACTTTTATTTTTACTTTAAATAAAATTTCTAACTTTTAATTGATCTGGGAAATCTATAAGGGCTACTATTTTTTTCCCACCTCTGAAAGAACCGCCGATTGATCAGCCAGGTTATACAAGGTGGATTTGTGCACTGTGCTGCTATGCAATTTCTGACCTTGACTTTCATTGTAAAGACAAAAACATTGACTGCAGCTGAACTGAAAGCCTACTAAGATGGCCAGCATGATTGATTCTCCTGCCAAGAGTGAGTTGGGCTGTGCCAGTCATTTCTTATAGGCTAAAGGGAATAGCATAGCAGAAATTTAATGGACAATAAGTTGTGTTTACAGTGCAAACTTTATTAGTGATGGTGCTGTGGGAGATTGATGGAGGAATTTTAAAGATGGTTAAACTGATGTTCCCGATGAAAATGGACAAGGACACAAGTATATTGCTAGTGAAGATCTGGTACAGAAAATTGACTGAATGGTTTGAACAAGGCAGAGGTTTCATTAGTGAACTGTTAGTGGATTTAGTGGTTGCCACTTAGTGAATAGTTAGTGGATTTTCCAAACAATACAAGGTTAGCTCTGAACATGATCACAAGAAAAACACTTAAACTAATAGAAATTTTGAGCCCTTCGGAATCTCAAAATGTTGTCTGAGGACCTGAAAATATGGCCTTATTCCACCTTAACTTTTTTCACATATTACACTGATGAGGGGTAAGGGTTTTTAGAATCAAGTGTCGACAAAGATGAAACTTGGATTCTTAATAGTAATCCAGAATTGGGGAAAAAAAAAAAAAAACAATCTAACAAAGGAAGCACTAAAATTCTTTAAGCAATCCAAAAAAGTTTAACTTTCATAAAAGAGAGGATTCTGGCTAATGTTTTATGGGACCAGATAAGTGTGCTATTAATGGTGTTTATGCAGCTGGGATCTACGATCTATGCAAACATGAGAATTTGTCTTAACATTCCTCACCACCCCTCATATTCTTAACACGAAATACTAAGACTTCAAATTACAACTAACAGTTAAAGCAAAATTTTAATTTCAGTCACTAGTTTTAATTTTTTTTAAATACCTGTACTATTTTTCTTATTAATAAATACATATACATCATTTCCATAGCATAAGCCATAACAGTAAGTAAATTAATCTATTGTAAGTATTTCATATTTACTCACTTGAGCAATGAAGCTCATCTGATCCATCTTCACAATCTGCAATTCCATTACATCTTGCTTTTGAAGGCACACATTTGTTGTTTAAACATTTCATTTCATTACTCTTACATCTAATAGAGTCACCAGGAACTAAAAAGGGAATAATGCAAAAATTGTGAGCCATCAATTTATTACTTTTTTGAATATAAAAACACACACCAGTATATGTGAGGAAATGGGTTCGTTTTTTATTCAATGATATTCTAATATTTCCATTCCAAACAATGCTTTTAAGAAGCAATATAATGGTTGTTCAGAGGAAAGTCCTCTTAACTTCCACCTACATATCCTATTAAACTTCCAGCTGCTGAACATACATGATAGATACACTCTAGTTGAATTTGGTTTAATATCCTTATGCCAGTAGGTGCTATAAAAGCCTGCGCTTGGCTATTCTACCCACTCCCTTCAACAAATTTTCAGTCATTATCTGAAAATTTCAAAGCATTAATATGGCTCTTTACATCAACCATTTATATTTTTGAAATACAAGCAACTGTTCATGGAAGATTTTGTTGAATTTGTAAAAACTACTTAAGATTGCACAAATAATAAAGAAAAATTAATTAGAAGGAAAAAACCGCAACAACTTGAAATTGTCTTTGTGAAAAAAAAAATCTTTACCTGAAGAGAAATGTGTAAAAGCTAATAAATCACATTATGAATTCAATTAAGTACTTAATAACCATAATAAATAAGCTATTCCATAAAAACTTAAGAATTAAAAATCAAGTAAGCAGTTAAAATTAGCTTACTTATTATGATTATTCAGTACTCTTACTTAATTTCTTTTTTCTTATAAATAATGTATTTAAGATAATTTTAAGATAATCTTTCAAATGAAAAGAACTCAAAATTTAAAAGAGAATTTCAAAAGCACTTAGTAATATATAAAGATCTTTAAACTAAGAGCAAGTAATCTAAAATAACAGATTTTTTGCAGATTTGAGTATAGATATGAAGATATTGCAGAAAAGTTCTAAGAGGATGAGAATATCTTGCCAAAAAAGAAAACACTCTCAGTTAATAATGCTTAGTGACAATGAAGAAAACATTGTTTTAATTTATATTAATAATTTAATTTATATCAATTTTCAAGAAAATCTAAATAAAAATATTTATCTAGATTATGAAAATATAATATCATGCATTTTTCATTTTTGGAGCCTAATCTCCCTATCCGTATTAGTTCTTTGTTTTGTATAACAGATTTGCATAACACA
Organism: Nephila pilipes; assembly: GCA_019974015.1. Lineage (NCBI taxonomy): Eukaryota > Metazoa > Arthropoda > Arachnida > Araneae > Nephilidae > Nephila > Nephila pilipes. The sequence continues at coordinate 109,079 of BMAW01044174.1, forward strand.
GGAATTTTTCGGAAAGTAACTCCTGTGTTATAAAGGGTTATCTGTATTCATATTGTCAAAGTTTCAAAACAACATTTAAATTTTAAAGCATTTATCAAGACAAATTATACAGCAAAACCCCCAAAATAAAGAACTTAAGACAATAAATATTTAAAATTGGTGAAAAAAAAAAAACTTACTAATCTCATAATGAAATTGAAATCCACGTCCTCCTTTCTTGTACTCTGATATGTGAAATTTTATCCACAATTTATTGTTGCTAGATAAAATACTATGATAAGGCTGAAGCTCTTTCCCACAGAACTTTTCTGTTCCATTTGCCAAAGGTGAAATTTTCAACCAATTGGAAAGGCAGCATGGTTTAAAATCACAGCAGCAGCTTTCTTCAATATCAATATGATTGAATCTGCAATGAAACTTCAATAAATGTATATAATGTGAATTCATTTTTAATTCTTTACAAAATTGCACCACTCAGTTCTAAAAGTAAATTTGGTAAAAATATGAAAAAGGCTTAATTCATTGACAAAGACATTTGCATGCAGGAGTTATATAGCCAGCAAGTACTTTAACAATTAGCATTACAATTTCAAATGCAACATCTTTATTTAAAATAGTACTTTTTCTTATAATAAATAGTGCTGCTAAAGATAAAACTGTTCAAATTGGCATTATTTTTCTTCATGTACCAAAATGGAATCATTCCATACGTAAGAAATAAATTTACAAAAATCAGAATATTTTATTTCATACTTTGTATTTTTTAAAAATCACTTCTGTGAAAATATCAATAAAAATTTTCAGAATTTAGTTTCCTGTAATAATAATGATTTATCTACTAAAATTTCAAATATTATAATTAGCATGAGTCAAAATCATAAGGATTTATAGTTAATCTTTAATTTCACTAATAAGGAAATGTACAGTATCATTGATACATTACATCAAAGGAAATATAATGCATCAATTTCATAAAATTAAAAATCAAACTATCACCAATATATATATATATATTTCTGCAGCTATTGAAACATAAAAATTCTTCCTATTGGAAATCAACAAATCTCTAAAAATTATCTCTTCTCTTCCATATTTTGGAGTAAATGTTTAAGTCTGAATTCTCATTATTAAAACTTTAATTACAGTAAATATTTTATTCCATTACATACAGAACATTCAGAGCAGTAATTCTTAACCTTTCTAAAGTTGCTGCCCTCAAGGAGCAAAATAATTTTCAATGACCCCCTCATGAAAATTCTAAAATTTACTGTATGGGGAAGGAGGAGTTATTGAATTATAAGAGGTAAAATGTGTAAGTTATTTTCTGCAGTAGACTAGCCAACCAAATTTGTTTGGTTGAACTCGATACTTTTACTTCAACAGGTTATTGCAATCTATGCATAAAATTAAAATGACTAATGCAAAAAAGACATGCATAAAGAGTTTAATATTAATAATGAAGAATTAATAAATTTTATTTCTTCATTAAATTTAAAAAAAAAACCACTTTTTTTTTACTCTAAAAAAGTAGTTTCAATGAAACAATGAAGTATTACGCCAGTGGGATGGCTATGCTTGATGGTTCAGTATGTAACCAGTTTCTTAACTATCGGTACAAAACTTTTAGTGAAATTAAGGATCAATTCCCCTCCCTTTTGTTACTACATCTGTCACAACATTGAATTCTTGTCAATAAAGCGAAAGAAGGGAAGGTATTAATTAAAAAAGTCTGAAGATAGTCCACAGTGCAGGGTAAAGGCGACTGATGTTACCTTGATGCCATAATCCTACGAAATGATCACCATTCTGAAAGTTGACTTTCAAAGTTTCATTAATTAAAGGTTGACCAATTTTTCCTGAATCTGAACCTCTACTGTCTCAATATTCACAAAAGGGTTCCTAACCCATTGAGGAACATCCAGAGTAAATATATCCTCAAAACGCTCAGAAAAGTCCTTGTGCAAGGATTCAAGGAACTGACAGTAAACTTGTATATAATTTAAGGAGGGTTTTACTAATTTTATGAAGATCTGACAAAATTGGAAACAGATTAAACTCATTACAGCTAAAATTCTGCTTTAACAAAGTAGGTTTGTTTAGAAAGGCAGAAACGAACAAATTTTGTTGTGATCAAATTGAGCTCATTGCCTTGAATCTACAAATTAATCCCATGGAATTTTGGGAATAAATCTATCATGTAAGCAAAATTAATCCTAAATTGTAGCAATCTGTTTTTTGCAGTTACATCCTTCTCTTTTAAAAACTCAAGCACAGAATCGAAAAAATTCCAAAACTTATTGAAGTAGGCACCTTTGCAGAGCCAGCAAATCTCAGTCACACAATTGGATTCTTCAATGTTGTTCTTACGCAGCTGCCTAAATAATCAATTGTTGAGAGCATTACTGCAAATCTTATTCACAGGCAGAAATGACATATCGCAATAACTGATGCAAATGTCTTCTTAAACTTTTAGTACTCAAATAATGTCTGTAAATCATGCAGGTAATTTGGTTCCTCCAATCTGGTAGCAATCATAAATACAAGACCTCCCTCTACGAATCCATGATGATGACCCATCATTGCACGAGATCCATCAGTTTCAATAGGCATAATATTCACAATAGGAATATTTTTTTCTTTAAAATAATCTTTACAGTATCGAAAATAGATTCACCTTTAGTATTTGCAATCAAGTTTCTTGCAAAAAGACGTATCTATAATATTTTCTTCCTAGACAAACAGGACGTACAACAGCAGTAATGCCTTATTATTTGGCAAAGCTGATTCATCAGCTTGAGAGAAAATTTGATTAGTATCATGTTGTCTTACTGTATTGTTGCTTAATGGGATATTTTTGATTACATAGAATGCAGCTGGATGGTGTAAAACCATTTCTAAAACTTCCTTCACAGGCATCAGTATCAATTCTTTGTCGATTGTATCAGCCTTCTCTGATTTAGCAATTATTATTGATATATTATAAGAGGTTATCATACCATTATAATATTTTTGTGATGAGGTTGCTAAATGGCCTGAAACCAACATTGCCATCAGAAACCTGTCCCTGATTTTTGTGAAAAATGACAAATATTTATTTTGTTTGTCAGGATGAACTTTTTGCAGATGTTCCTGCAAACAAGATAGTTTCATTGCCTCTTTAGATAATACTCTGTTACAAGTAAACATGAGTAGCTATGAATTCCAATGGCAAATGAACAAATCATCAATACATAAAAATCCAAACTTCAAGTGCGTGGATTGTATTAATGACACTTCCTTTTGTTGAGTGACATTTGTGGAAGCAAAATATGATGAGAGGGAAGATAACTATTTCTTAAAATTAATAATTCAGAACAAAGAACTAATAAACGCATGTTCCTAGTGAAATGGCCAAATAAACAAAGAAAGTAAATAGAACACCTGAGGAAAAAACAGAAATGAAGCGAAAAGCAACACAGGTTAAATCAAATAATCTTACTGAAAGGACACTCCGCATATGCACTGCAATTAACTAAAGGTAAAGAGAATTGAATAAACCAAGGAACACAGCTAACCTATGCACTGTGCTTGTTGGTATCAATCCTGAGTGTTGAGTTCTTCAAATTGATTCTATCAAGAATAAACCTTTCTTCAATGGTGAAATAAGACTTCCTTTTTGCTTCATACAAATTCCTCTTCCCATTACAAGAATTGTGCAAAAGAAATCTCATCTCATTTTGTGTTCAATACACACAAACACAAAACAATCACCAATTACCCAATGGCAAAATACCAAACTCCTGCTTCTTTTTGCCTTCTTTTGTACAATGGAAACACAATTATCGGCCTTAAAGAAAGAGAAGACCTGGGAAAAGTAGGGGATGAAAATTACTTGTCTCTGAGCCTTCACATAAGTTCGGTGTATTATAGGTACAAAGTGTAAATTTGATAATCAATTTAATAAATCTGCTAGAGAATTTTAAAATTAAGTTTAAATTCAAAACATATGTATTTCACCCCCTACTACTCAAAATAAATTTATTGTCCCTCAGTATCCTTCACCCGAACCTGTTGAGAACCAATTATTCAAAGGTTAGATTATAAAATTATTATTCATTAATTTGTCATAATCTAACTGAAACCATATTATACAATATATACACTGCACAAATGCATAATATTATACAATACTTACGTTATGCTAATAATATCTCCAATATTTCCCTGTATATGCCAACTACATGATAAATGACTAGGATAGTATTCAGGATATAAAGGGCTGGAAATAAATCCTTCCGGTTCTGTTACAACCAAATTGGAACAGTCTAAAAAAAGTAAAATGAATTAACAATAATACACGAATATGGTAACATTTCAATAACACAGGCATAAATATACAGCTTCTAAATTTGTTCTTTAAAAGAAACGAAAAAACACTGAACTTTACATAAGAAATAAGAGCTACCACCAACTAAAATATTAATAATTGAAAATTGTAAAATAAATTTTTAATCTAATTCTTAATCTACATTAATTGATTCTAATAAACAAGTATTTCCACATATTGTCACATAGAATGAAGTGAAATAGACTACGGATTTTAATCTCAAATTAACCATTTGATATTAAGAACTTTATTATCTAAGAACTGATATTAGTATTAAGAATGTAATTTGACAGGAACAATAAAAAGATTAGAATTTACTCTGGATTAACACAAATTAACTATAAATGAAGATAATAGGATGCAAAGCAGGACAATAGAAAATTGAAAATCTATCTCCAATTTACAGCTTTGCAAGAGGTATATATATATGAAAAAATGGATGCACTTCGCTTCAGTCCATGTTTCCCTGTAGAAGTTCTAGAGAATAAATATGGCTCACAGATGGACTTCTTCTGTCAATGATGGTCAAATGCAACAGGCGAACATCGTTAATAGAATACAGCAAGTGAATGAATATAGGCTTATGGCACAAAAGCTAATTCTAGCTCTCGCATCATAGCCAGGAAATGAGTATTGCTACAATATTATTGGGGGTGGGGACTTTATTTTAAAAGATTTTCAATTTTTATACATCTTCATATGAAAGTATAATTTGAATATAATTTGGAAACATTTCGTGTGTGTGTGTGTGTGTTTTGTTAAGATGATTATGAACTATGTAAGTTGTTTTTAATGAATAAATAGAGACAGTAAGATTTGTTAACATACCGTAGACTTTACATTAAGAAAATAAAGATGCATTACTGTTCATTATGCACAAAAGTTCAAAAAAAGAATCAAATTAGAAAAGTCAACTAGAATTGAAACCAATTCCTAAAACAACCCATTAATTAAATAAATGCAATTTCATTATGAATATGTGATCTAAATGAGATATTTTGATGAGATTATGAGACAGAAAATATCTAAATACAGGAATTTTTCCAATCATAGGTTATTTTTAAGCTCTTAATCATTGAAAAGTAAGATAATTTAACAATGTTACAATGCTTAAATATAATCAAGTTTTAATTTAGTTAGATCTATTACTGTGTAGGTATATATGCAGTAAATCTTTCATTTATTTGTTGTCCTTCTGAGAAAAAATGAATAAAATTTATCACATATGATACACTTTTTTATAAAAAAAAATCTACAAATAATTAAAATTAACAACTTGGATCATATAAATAATTCCAATTTTGCTATCAACTTCACTGTTTGGAAAAGAAAAAATACAAATTTAAAAAAATTAATTTCCCAATAACCTGAAAGAAATTTCAAAATAGTAAGATTGGTTAATATCATTCACTTTTTTATTAGTTCCATATTTTATGTGTTGAGAAAGACTATGAACTTGGGTTTGTTCAATTAGTAAATTTCACTACTATACTTATTAAATATAATAAGTTGTAATAACAATAGAAATTGATAAATACATCATTTTACCAAAAATATAAAATATGTATGTGGATATAAAACAACTATTATACTTTAATAAAATTAGAAGGGAGAAAATAAATTTAAAATTTGAAAGAGAAATATATTCTTAACTAAGAATTGAAATCTAATTTTAATAATACAATATACTATATATTTTATAAAAATTATTTGTTATCTAAAGTTTAAATTTATCAGGACTATTTAACTCTCTAAAAATATTTCGCACATAGGTTGACTTTAATTATGATATAAAACTTACTATTAATATTTAAACATTTACTCATAGAAATTATGTTGCTTAGATGCAGTAAAAAAAATTCTTACCATATGTTGCAGAATTTTTGTGAAAATATCCAAATTTTGATTCAGACAAACTGTTTACCAGACACCATGAAAGTAAAACTGAAACAAAGTAGCATTAATTTTACTACTGAATAATTTTTTCTAAGAATACTTACAGAAAGATGAAAATCATTGAGAAGACTCTCAATAATTTGTACCTGTTATGATTTAATGTTCTCAGATATTCTCTGGAGGGCATATAAATATATATACACATTTCTATTCATACCTAAGTAATATTACTACTTGAGTAGTAAATATTGGCTTATATAATACAATATACTATAGTATATTGTATTAAATAAGCCAATATTTACTACTCAAGTAATTAAATATTGGCTTAACATTAGATGCATCTAATAAGGGAGTTCTTCTCTGCACCACAAAATAGCTTCACACAAAGAATATAAATTACTTATCATTGCTGCCAATTACATAATAAATTTACAAATTAAAATAACTGTATTTTAAAAATTTTAAAAGGATAAAGAATGTGAAAAGATTAATAATGTGAACTGTGATGAAGTCTTATGAAATAAAATGAATGAGAATAGACATCACAAAATTATATAACTTAAGATCTCAAGCAATAATTGTCACAGAATAAAATTTTCCTTATTTACTACTCTATAATTCAAGTTCTTTTTTTAAACAAAATTATATAATTTTGAACACTCTTCCAATAATAGTCGTTTAAAAATAAATAATTCAGATTTTATTTACTTTTAAGAAAAAGTTACAAAACAAAAAAATAATTTTTTTTACTTCATTCAAATATATAAATAGTTATCAACAACAAAACTCTATAGTAATTGAATTATGTGTTAGCTTACATATACAGACAAAATTTTAAGTATTTATTTTGAAAGGAAACAAATAATTTAGAATATGAAAAAATACTATTTCGTTCATGTATTTTGTCGATTCAAAATTAATGCAGAAATATATTATCATTTTTATTTTTCTTGAAATTTTTAACTAATGATTGTAAAACCTTTATACAATCATTTCAACTGAAGGACATGAAAATTATATGGAAAAAAAATCAGATCGTTTTCCGAATCCTAATAAAAACATAATTTTGTAATGAATATTAATGCACTAAAATTTGTATCAAATATCTTAAGAATAACTTGATTATAATTCAAATTAAAATTGAAAAGAATAAAATATATTAAAATTACCAATCAATAAGAGCTTCTAAATACTTCATTTATATTTAGTACAGTCGATTATAAATCAATCTTTAAGAAACAATTACCAGTAAATTTAGGTGAATATTATCATTAACTAAATTATACACCCAAAACAAATTTACTCACCATTTAGAATGAAAATCAACTCCATGAACAAAAGTTTCTGTCAAAATTCACACGGAAATATGGTCTCTAAGGAAACGTACATCGATTACAAAAACAAACATAAAAATCAGTAAAAAACCTGAACATTTTCAATAGTTAAATTCAATAACTCATCAGAAATTAATAATAGAATTTCAATTATTTTTACAAAATTACATTAATGATTGATTGTATTAATATATTACCTAAGCAAGAAAAATGGAAATCTGACATAAGCTCAAAATAATTTTGACAGCAAAATGAAGACTTTCATTTCATTTCGCAAGACTTGCTTGCATTGATTAACATAAATAAACTTTATAAAAATTTAATTCTTCATAATTCCTATGATTCATTGAATGAAAGAATCACAATACAATTCTTTCTTCAATAAGATGCTAAAAAATGAAGGTAAATTTTTTTTATTCAACCAGTGCCCTAAATAAGAATCAAAACACAACAAAACACGTACATACATAATAAATAAATTTTCCACAATATATATGTAGAAAACAAAACAACTGAAACTTGCAATTATTATTTAATATCAGTTCCTTAAAAAAAAATACTTAGTTTAACAGCAGTATGGTGGCGTTTAGATCTTAAATATTGTTAATTATTATGTGACGAAATTTCGCCCTTAAATAAATTTATTTATTTTGAAATCCTGAAAAATAAGGTATGTATTTGGGTAAAAGTATATAATGTCTTTAAGACTTTCATCAAGCATGTCAGAGTAAAATATGTGAGCCAAATTCCCTTTATTAGTTTTTTAGAAAATCATTCTTCTCATATATAATTTTTTAAGATTTGCAAAATAATATCCATGATAAATCAATAGAAGTAAAATATTTGGCATATAAAATAAAGTCAAACTGTATAAAAAATATATATGTAACAATTTTCACGGTTGAAGTTTTGACAAAAACTGACAATTGACAGAAATCGTACACACGCTAGATATCAACTATGGCGGAAGGTTTGAATTCAATTAAAAATTTTCACGTTGAAATATTACTACATACTAACAGGTATAAAAGTTCAATTCAATCAAATGTTTTGAATTAAAATTTAAGTTATTTCAAATGTTTTTAATTATCTTTATTGGTGTAATTTTATTTAAAAAAATGATGAATATACGTGTGGTGAAAAAACTCATTCAGTTTAAAGATTCTAAACCGTACTTTTGCATAATTTATAAATTTTGTACTTTTTGGATTGTAAAGTTTTGATTTGTATATTAATTAAACAAATTTTTAAAGTGTAGATTTAGAAAAAAAAATGGTATATTTTATTTTGTTTTCGACATTTATCGAAAAGTTGCTAGCATCTTCGAATTATATCATCTTTTAACAGTAACCTGCAAAGGAACATGTATATATATATATTGATGTCTTTTCAGTGTTAAAACCTGTGTTATCTACAACTATTTAGTTTTATTTTATGTATTTTTTACAGTTTATTAAATAGAATTGATGCAATTGCAAGGGTTGCAAATTTTCTGTCTTCCAAAGAAGCCCTGGGAAAAGAAAAGGTTATAACCAAGTTTGATGATGACTCGTTATCTGAACATATCAAAAGTATTTCAATTTATGAAAATAGCTCTAAAACTTTGGTAATTTTTTTTTCCCTTTTTTTTTATATTATTGTTAGGTGAAATTAAGCTTATGAGTAAAGTAGACTTTTTCTTTACAATGATCTATCCCTTGTTCTTTACGATTATTATAATATGGTAACAATTTTCTCATATTTAATATACTTCTCATAACTAATACTATATTGATAGTTATAATTCTTGGTTTGTTTTTCTGTTATTTTTCAGGATTGTATGTTAAAGTGCTGTTAGTTATTTATTAATGACATCTCATCTTATTTTGATTTGAATTCTTTTTTTTCAGGAAATTTATAAAATTAAAAGAGTTATTGACGATAAAGTAAAATAAAATATTTGTGATAAATTAAGAAAAAATTCACATTAAGCTTTGAATTTGAAATCATAAGTCTATAGTGATCAAATTTCAATATATCTTAGAAGACTGATGAATGTAATAAATTGCATCTAAACATGAAATGCAACAGAAAACATAGTTGGTAAAAATGTAGTTTAACCAAACCACTTGGCTCACCCAAACTGGCAATTTTTTTTGAGTGGAAAGTGAAGTCTGCAAAGCAAAAGAAGGGGAAATTTTTTCTTACCCATTTTTCCATGGGATCCTTAATATAAAGTGCTTCATCCAGGGTATCTAATGAAATCCTGGATGAAGGAAGTGTTTGAAAGCATTAATGCTTTCAACATCAATTATTCTTTCGGTGTTCAACATCAACTGGATCTTCATTTCACTCAAACTTATTCATACATACCTTCCAAACCAAAATCTTGTTATTTTATAAACAACTCATAAAAACATAACAAAATGTCCTTTTGTTTTACAACAACTTTTACATCCATCAATTGCTCTTTTTCTTTAAAATAATCATATGGTCTCTCATTGTCATGCACATTAAAGTATTTAATGACATGATAAGTCTCTTTTGACAAAACATCCCGATCCACAAGCAATTCTTTATTTAGCCTGTTATAAACTCATTCATACTCTTACCAAACAAAATCTAGTTACTCTAAGAACATCAAACATAGCTATTACTATTTACATAAAAAATTAAATTATTAAACATTTCTCTCATTTTTGAGAAAACATAAATATATGCAACAGGTTTTTCACATTTCCCCTTTAACAAACCTTTCAAAACACAATCTTGTTACTCAAACAAAATAACACATTCTCAAATAATCAGGAAAACACTAAACCTCTTCTAATGCTCAATCAAAAATTCCGATAGTTTTATCTTTTCATCCTGTAATGCTATTCATATCCATTTGTGGAACCATGCCTTTAAAAAAAATTGCATGCTCTCACATTTGGAAAATTCTATAACATGAAGCTTTTCTTTCACTTTTTAATTCATTAAAATCTGTTAGACATTCACTCATCCCTTTCATATTCATATTAGCTACCATTGTTGATTCTTATACTCTGGGAAAAAAATACACAGAAATATTCCAGAGAGAAATGCACATCAGTCCAAGGAGTTCGGAAGAAAGAACAAAGAAGCTGTCGATCCAAAATAAACATTCAATAAGCAAAAGTTGAGAAGTTTTGAAACAAAGGCAAACAAATTCCTATCCTCTAATCAGCTAAAAAAAACAATAACCAATGAATCCATGAAAAATTGATGAGAATTCAAATTCTCAAAAGGCAAAAGCTTCAGTTTGGAAACGAAGGTACAAAAATCCCATACTCTAATTGGCTGAAAAAATCTTAACATAACCAACAAACCTGCAAAAAATGGTGTAAAATGAAGAACATAAACTTTTGACTGAAATTGAAAAATCCCAAGAGTTACCAAGCTTAAAGTTATATAAAAGCAGGGAAACAAGGTAGCTTACATATTGCCAAAAAATTCTCGTCCCCAAAGGTGGTTGGGCTAAACTGCATTCCAACCAACATAATCTTATGTGATTAGGGAAGCATTGCACATAAAAAAAATTGTTTCCCCTTAATTGTTTTTAATTAGTTTTTGTTTACAAGTACATCTAAGAGATAAATTGAATGTTTTTGGACTATCTTATTAGATATAGGAAACTAAAATTTTAGATGTCTGTTCTTGATCATCATTGCAATTTGATGCAGTTCATTTTCCCTTTATCAAAGAAAGCCTTGTTAATCAACCTGTTTAATAAGAGGTTATTGACTTCAGGTGGTTAAAACTTAGTCACTCATAAGACATTGTTTGGGACTTCCAAGTTCATTAAGAATGAACGAAGCAGAAAATTGTAAGTTCAAATTGTACTCTGGCTCAAAACTCAAACAGGATTTTAACTTTACTACTAACTTTATATACTCTTTAGTCATTGGGTTTGAAATTCTCATAAATTCTAGAAACATCAAGAGAGACAAGAATATTCATCCTTTTCAAAGTCAAATATTACCAAAATTAAGTATTAAAATATTTATAAAAAAGTTAAGTACCAACCACTACCAACTTTACGATGCACTAATTTGGCTTGTTTTCCATGGAAACTTATCTTAAACATGGCATCAAATCATTCCTATCTTCGTTGAAGTTTTTTCTTACACCTTCTGCTTATTTAATAAAGCATATTCAGATATATTTACTCAAATTTAAACAAATACTTGTAAAGTTTGACAATTTAATTCATTTTTCTAAGTGGGTAGCAATAGTATCCCTTTCCTATCAAAGTTTTGGAAATTCAATCTTTCTTCAGTTTCCCCCTTTGGTTTTCGTTGCTAAATGAATAAGACTGCTCAAATATTCCTTGAAAGACCTCTCATACTTCCAAACAAAGACATCAGTTTAGTTCTTGGGAAATTTTATACTGGTACAAAAACATTTTATTTAAATCACTGATGTAGAATCAATATTGGAAGCTTTTTTCCATTCACTGAATTTCTTCCCCCCCCCAAAAAAAGAACGTATTAAGTAGCACTTTGGTGCATTTCTACCTTAATTCAGGATCTATATATTATACATTTCTTCATATTGTTTCTTCTAGTTCTTATCAAATAAATAAAAATTACAAATACTTTCAAAGTTAACATTCTGCTTTTCTAACTGTTAATCTAAATTATTATTTAGTGAATCATTTTATTTAAGAATTTCTGATGCTTCTTCTAGTTTTTTTCAAACAAATATAATAAGATAAATCTGATAAATAATAACAAATATAAGATAAATCAGAAATGCATACAAAGTTTAATTGGTACTTTTCCGTTAAAGGGGGCCATAAAACAATCGTGTTGTGTGATTTTACCTCACTTCTCATGCTGTACAACTGCAATTGCTTGTGATATTGCTCCCATTTGGCAAAAAAAATTAACCATCGCCAACAGCCCCTTTTAACGAAAAAATACCGTTTGATTATCTGATATCTAACGATAAGGTTCCGATTATCTAATTGTTGATCTAAATTATTATTTTGTGAATCATTTTACTTAACATTTATATCCATTTATGATATTTATTCTTTCAGAATGGAGAATTTCCAGAAACACGTTATTATTTATATACCTTCAATTCTTCAGCTCCTGAAATCGAAGAAACTGAAGATGAGCAGCAAATAAGTACCCAATGGATTCTTCCTACACAAGAATTTCATGGTCTTTGGGACTCTCTCATTTATGATTCTGAAGTAAAAGATGAAGTAAGAAGTATTAAATAGATTATTAATAGGTTTATTGACTATTAGATTGACAAACATATTTGAATATTACTAATAAGTTTTTAATTAACATAGTTATTTTTTTGTCCTGTTAAATTAAAAGAGCATCTAGAGAAAATCATATTCTTTTATTTAAACAAAACAATAGTTAATAAACATTTCCTTAAAACTGTTAAAAAAGTTTTTAAAAATAGCAATACTTTAAAGTAGTCTGTTGAAACAGAAATCTTTTAAAGTAGATTTAAAAATAAAATAAATGCATATAAAGGAAATATTTCACTTTTATATAAAGCAAATTTAAAATTTACAAATCCATAAAAAAAAGATTCAGTTAAGTTAAACAAATTTCAATTATTCCTAATCGTTACTTTTGTTTTGTAAACAGATTTTTAGAAGAGCTGAGGATATATACATCCATCAAACATTAATAAGTTAAACTCCATAAACAATAACTGAACATTAATTAATAAAACATATATTAAACATAGTTATAGTAGCATTTAATTAATAAAACATAAAATAATTTACATTATAAAGTTGAATGAAAATGCATGAAAACAATATTGCAGTTATTTTAAATTATGACTTCTCCAATTTCATTAAGTAATACTCACTTCCTTTTGATTACATACCTGCTCTTGTATAACATCCTATGTCACTTGACCCTGGAGACTAAACAATGTATTTTCCCTTGTTGCTATGGAGATGAGTTTGACTCACTATATCAGTGGCCGCGGTAGCCTAGTGGTCATGGTTTCGGATTCGTGGCCGGCAGTTTTCGTTCAGTTGTGGGTTTGATCCTTGGCCGCCAAAGACCCGCCATGTAGCCAGGGCTGATGCATGTTAAATTTATCGAGTTCCAAAGTCCTCCCGTTGGAGTGGTGGGAATGTTAGGAGAGGGGGGTGCCTGCTCAGGTGTAGTCCTCGTCACTTCACCGTGGTTCAAAATTGCGAGGTCTGTCGCCAATAGCCCTCGCGTTGCTTCTAGTGCAATGTTAATTTAAACTAAACTAAGATTCACTATATCAGCTTCTCACAGCACTAATAAGACTTTATGCATTCTTGGGGTTGAAGTGAACACATTGTCCTTCCACTGCATTCTTTTAAAAAAATAAACCGATGCAGGTATATTATTCATTTACAGACTGTTGTATGAGGATTGTCCAATAAATCCTGAGAATAAGATAGAAAAACAAATTAAATAAGGTAAATTTTTATTTCCCAACATAATCTCCTTATTAGCTGTATACATTTTTGCAACTTTTAAAAGTCATCTAAAAAGTAAAATTTCAGTAAGTTCTCAAAATAGGCATCTGTTTAGGCAATGACCTCTTCATTCAACAGAAACCTTTGACCACCAAGCCATATTTTTTAGTTTGGAAATTAAAAAAGAGTCTGGGAGCCAAATATACGGTAGATGTTGTAATAATAATTTGAATTTTAATTCCACAATTTTGGTCATCAAAACTGTGCATGAATGATGCATAATACTCCTCTGTTGCTGTTTTTCCTTTCTCCAAGTAATCGATGTAGATTAGTCTGCATGCATCTCAAAAAATCGGGGCCATCACCTTGTCGACTGATATCACCAACTTTGCTATCCCTGGAACCTGTTCTCCTTCAAACCCCCACTGTTTTGACTGTTCTTTTGTCTTTAGAATGTAGTAATGCATCCACCTTTCATTCACAGTTATGTATCAATGCAGAAATTCATCAAGAGTGCAACGAAAAAGCGCTAATATAACCTCAGAGTCGATCACACAGTTGAGTTTATTTTCCACTGAGAGCAAATGTGGCACTCATCTTGCTGAAATTTTTTTCACACCAAATTTCTTGTGTAAAATTGAAAACATTGATCATTACCATATGCCAATGGTCTCAACTATTTCATGCACTTTCGTTCATTGATCACACAAAACCATATCATGAATTTTGTCAATCATTCCAGGATAGTCACTTCCACTGGACATCCTGAGCAATGTTCATCTTTTTTGGATGCATGGCCATGTTTAAACTCATTTACCATATTATAAATAGTTGCAAACATGGGAGCAGATGTGCCATGAACTTAATCCAACTCAGCTTTGATTTCTTTTGGTGTTAAGCCTTTTAAATATAAGTGGAAACTCATTTTTTTGAAATAAATACAAGTTTATTGTTTTAATCAACAATAAAAAGGAAACCATGTGATGGAAATAACTGAGACTTAGACAGCTATCAAGTGAGTCATGATTAAAAACAAACAATTTTCGATTCTAAAACGCCATCTCTTGAATTTTTTAAGGACTTATAGAATGACCCTTCGTGCACTTGATTTGCTAAAAAAGAGATTTTTCTAAGTGCAAACCCTTCATATCAATGGGTTCTAGAAAATACTGAAAGATGAATAGTAAGCAATACCCCTAAAAATTTTACAAATTGCCTTTTTATCATTGAAAGCACAATGCAGACATAGTCCAGAAACAGAATTATCAGACTGAACATTGAAAAACAGCCTCAAATTTGTTCTAAAAATATTTGAATACTCTTTCATATTTGATGAGTGAAGTTCAGTAAATATTTAATGCATAAAATGATCATGCTATTTTTAACTCAAATGGCAACAATCTTTATATTATGATTGTATTTGTAACCCAAGAATTCATCAAATGGTGTGTGACAGTCTGAAAAGCTCCAATAACTTACAAAGTTTCTTACTTGTCTATGGTGAGCATTGATCATTGTTGGATTATGTCATTGCTCAATGTGTTTCAGATTAGCATTGCATTTTATTTTAAGCATTAATGTAACTTTTGAAATGGAGAAATTAAACATGATTTATCTCAACTGAATATCAGAAATGAATACATGGTATATTTATAGAATTGAAGTATTGAAAATAGACATTTTGAATTTTAAATAAATATTTGGATATGTCTTCCTTTGTTTGTTAATTATATGTTACACATCAATGCATATTTTTAAGCAATTGGACTAACACATTTGAAACAATAAAAGTAATTTATTTGTATTTTTTAAATTTTAGTATGATTGCCCAAAATATTTTTAAATTTGTATATATATATCACTTTAAATTCTATGTACAGAACTTTTTAATGTTTTGCATAATATTTTTTTCTTTGGGTTAAACTTATTTATTTGTTAATTGTAGTTGCTGAACTATGTTGGTACTGCTTTAGACTTTTCTGATAAATCTGTTGATCCTACAATAGTGTCATGGAATAGAATTGTTCTTTTACATGGTATGTAAGTTTAAGTATGTTATTTTCTTAAAACATTACTTTGTAAACTGTAGACTGAAAATTTTATAATTTCTTAGTGAAATGAGGACTGTGGTAGCATGTTTCTCTAGTAACTGATTAATCATTAGTTGGTCGTGATTTAACATTGTTTCACCAAAATAAGATCTTCATGTAACATGAACTGACACATGTTAAATATGTCTTGACTCGACATCATAGTATTAATGTGAAGTGTGGCATGCTAGCACAAACAGATATAGGCTACCAAAAATATTCAATAAAAAAAGTAGATTTTTTCAAAAATTTATCGAGTATCTATATGTGCAACATATTTCTTAGGTTTAAAAGAAGGGTATTTAGTTTCAGAAGCCATGATCTAAAAGACTGATATTAAAATTCTTACTTCATGAATTTGTGTTGTAAATAAAGATTCATTTCATTAAGAAAATGAAATGAGTTGTGATTATATAATTTTTAATTACAGAAAAGATTACTATTTTAATATTAAATTGGATATATTCTGGAAGAAAAGTGTGCATTACAGACTAGTTTTCTGTTGTTTATGAGATCTACTTAACCACCTTTTTTAATAAAATTAATTAAATATTTAGTTAATGAAAAGCATTTCAGATATACTGATATTAATAAACCACTCAGAAAACATGACCTTTGAATTAACTTACAGCAAGTGAAAAATTTTTAAAGAAAACTTAAGTTAAAAATTAAATTACAATCCAAGTAGGGAATAAAATATGAATCATTACTCCTCAAAATTTTGCACTTAAATTTAAGTAATCTGAATTTTCCTCTGAAATTTTTTTATCTTATTTTTTTTTTTTTTTAAATTTCTTAGAAATGAATTGAAACTTGCCACTGCATGCATATGTTTGTATTGATGTTTATGAATTTATTAGCCACCCAAGGGGCTATAGTTTTAGTTGGATCACTTTTGGCATACCGGATCTCTTTTTAAACTTTTTATCGTTTGCTGCAATTTTAATTACATTTAGCTTAGCTATTCAATTTAATAATTTATCATTTCCTCTAATTTTACTATTGGAAAAATTAATGTTGTCCATTTCTCAATATTTCATTATTTACTTTAATTCTTATATTTAATTGAGTAATTTAATAATAATTACTTAAAAAAAAGAGCACCTTAGGTGGCTATAAATCTGTTCTTTGCATTGAACTTCTTAAAATTTTATTATGAAGTTCTTTTTATGGCTGAAAAAGAACAGGTTGCAAAAATTGAAAAATGGCATTTGTTTTATAAAAGGGCACAATTTACTCAACAAAGAATAGAACTTTAAAGAATTGATTTCATTTATGCAATAATAATAATTATTTAAAAAATAACAATTTCTGTTAACAATTTTATGAAACTGTTAAACATTCTATAATTAATGGTTAATACATAAAGCAAGAAAAGTGTAGTTGAAATTTTAAAGGTCAGGTAAAATGGGGTATGCTCAAAATGCTTTTAGTATAAATTTTGTTTACTATTGCAATTTAAATATTAATTGTAAGCCATGAATCTAAAAGTTATTGTTAAAATATTTCAATTATATATGTATGACTTTATATTTGTATGAGATATTGACGATTAGTATTATAATATATTAATGATTATATATAAGTGAAGTATATTAATGATTTCTATATATAGTACTAAGATAATAATATTATTATTATTATATTTTTTTTAGTTTTTTAGTTGCACTTTTGAAAATAAACTTTTATAGATTTACATTTCATATAAAATTCAATTTTGAATAAAGTTGAAACTAATATGTACTTAATCTGAAAGGGATTTATTCTGAAATGATTTTATTTGTAATATAATGCAATCTCATGAATTTGCTGTAGACTGAATAGGTGGTAAATTGAAATTATGAAGTACAAAAAAAAACTGAGGGGAATTATGCCAAATATATAATTATAAATCAAATTTGTTGAAAAATTAACACAAAATCATTTATAATTTAATATCAAACAATGGTATGCTTAAAAGAGAACAAGATTTATTATATTGTATATCTGAGAACAATGCAGAGTTCTAATGAGTTACTGTAACAATTCTTGATGTTTTTATGTTTTTGAAGTAAATCTAATAATCTCTTATAATTTTCCATAACAATATGTAATAAAAAAATTAAGATTTAAAGGAATCAAAATCTATCCATTTTTTTAAGTATTAAATTTGTTGTCCAAAGAATAATTTAAATTATATTAATAAAATTTCAGGTTGACCAAAAATGTCAAAATGTAAAAAAAGTTTTATGCTGTATTCATAAGTTGATTTAAAGAGAATCATCTTGAAATTCATGAAGTTTATTTTATTAAAATATAAAATGAGAATAAATAACACTTGCATTAATTTTATTAATGTTCTAAAAATATTAAGGTTACAGAAGTACATTTTTATAAATTTAAGAATTTGTATAGTTTCTTAATAAATAACTACTTTTATTTTGTAATTTTCATCATGTTTGTATTATTATAGGACCACCAGGTACTGGTAAAACTTCATTATGCAAAGCATTAGCTCAAAAAATTTGCATACGCTGTTCTTCAAAATTTTCTTATGGTCAATTGATTGAAGTAAATACACATAGTCTTTTTTCAAAGTGGTTTTCAGAGGTAAAATTGACATTTCTTCTTTTAAAACTGCAATCAGAAATTTAAAAGCTATATTTATGTCATTTAATATCATGTTCATACAAATATTTAAAAATAATGATGAACTTCTTATAAATATAATTCCAATTCTTCATTGTTATTTATTTTATTACTTTTCATCCATATTTAATATATTAAGATAGACTTATATACCTAAATTTATCAGAATAAGTAAGCTATATGATGTCTTAAAATTTATCTGTGTTGTGAACTTTTTTTAAATATTTAATATTTTCCCTTTTGATTTCTGTCCAGTATAATAACTAAATCAGATATTTTTTTATAATTTAAGAAAGAATGTTTAATATTTATTTTATCATAAGAGAACTCCAAAATTATACTGAAAAGTGTATATGATTTCTGCACAGTAATATATCCTTTCAGATTGCCAAATCTAAAAACACATTTCCATTACTCATGATTTCTTATGCCTTTGGGAAAAGGGGAAATATTTGTTATACTTTGTAGAAGGCTCCAACCAAAAAATTCAAATAATCATGTTTGCTTGTGACAGTGAAAATTTATCTTTTAGATCATATATGAATGTTAAATGCAGCACTTCATTTGAGAACAAGACGGGGGGGCGCCGATAAAACCAGATTTTCATAAATGAAGCTAAAAGTTTGAATGCCTAAGAAATAAAATGTTTCAAACGTGAATTTGTTGCAGAATAATGATCTAATACTGACATTATTATTTGTATTACCAATGAGAGCTTCCACATTACAGAAAAAGGTAATTACGTATGACAAATAATAAATTAAATTAACAATAATAATTCTTTCTCATAGTAAGTTTAATCATCATTATGAAATGTAGTTATATGATTTCGTTTCTCTTAGTGATTGAGGTAAAAATACATTAAGTGGTCTGACTGCTAATGGTTTGGGTTCAATCTTGTAAGGAAAAGCCAAGGACAATTTAGTAAAAGGCAAAGGTTTCCTTTTACAAAAACTATGTTTTGAAGGAAGGAAATCTTTGGAATGGTAGTGAGATGCAGAATGTGTCGCATATATATCATCTACCACTGTTGCAAAAAAAAAAAAAAAAAAAAGTATTAAACATTTTTCAGTCTGTTTTTTTTTTAAATGGTGCTTTTTACATTGTCAATTTCAAACTTTATATGCTTAGAGCTTAAAGTATATGTATTTTGGTTTACTTGTCTCAATTATTTGCAATTTTATCTTTCTAGTAAAATACAATATCTCATATTATATATACAATTTTCCTTTCAAATGTAAAAGCTAAGCATTATTTTAAGTTTAAACATACTTTAAAACAACAAAACATCTATTTTAATAAAAGGAATTGGCATATGTCTGGATGGAAAAGCACAAAGACAGAATGAACCAGACTCATATTGAAACTATCAATGATAGTGTGCATCACAAAATCATTTTTTGTATACTTCACGGCCTTGGATCTCAAATAAAATGTTGGCTGGTTACGATTCTTGTACTCTTTGAAAGAATCAAGTTTTTTAAAAAGGAGACTAATTTTATTTGCAGAAACTAGTTAGCAGGTTTTTTAATATTATTATTATTATTTGAAAATAATCAAAAAATATTGCGATAAAAAGTATAATTTTCTAACTTTTAAAATCATTCCATTGAGAAATCTCTTGATCTCAACATTACAATATTTATATGGAATGAGCATTTGGCCCTGTTTAAAAAAAATGAGGGAAAATATCAATTATGCAAATAAAAAAATTTAACTGCACAATCAGTAAATTTTTGACTTTTCTCCTTCCACTTATGAAAATTACTGCTCTACCACACACATGATGTCATGATCTATCTTAGTTTCAGACAATTTATTCTTTGTGGTTATTCTTAAAAAAATCACTTCTGTGAAGAACTGGTATTCCTGCTAGTGACGTAATAAAAATAAGAATGACCATATTAACTAGCAAACAAAAATATTTAATATATTTTAATTAAATCATTCATTTGAATAGAATTTATTTTCAGTCAGGTTTCAGTTTTATTTTACCTGGAAAAGCATTGTAAAATATTGACTTTGTAATGACTGTTTTTAATACAAGACACTTTCTATCAGCAATCTATTCTATAAATTATTTTTAATATAATCTCTATTTCAGTATAAGATTGTTAAATATTATGCACTATTTTTTCACTATATTACATTTTTTTTAAAAAAATAATAATAAAGTATTTCTACTAATATTTAGATTTTTCATTAAAATATATTTGAAACTACCAAAAATTCTTCTATATGGGTGAATATTTAAAACTATACAGAAGTGTTTCAAAAAAAAAATTTAGGAACAAACAAATGAATAATTGTAATTATCTCCAAAAAATGTATGGAAAATTAATAAATTGTCTGAAACATATACTGTGTCATAATATGCACCAGAGCATCATTTGTTTTTATAAAGAACAGCAGGAATCTTAGGGAGGAAGGAAAAAGCTATGTTCGCTCATTGTTGTGTTATTAAAATTTTGTATAAAATACACTAAATGATATCCTCCCATCCCACATTATTAATTAAGAGTTTTTAAGAACTCTAAAAAATTATTTTTAAAAGTACTTATTTTTAAAAAAATAAAGAAAAACTTAGGTGCTTAACAAAAAAAATAGGTGCTTGCAGGCTAAATATGAAGCTGTTAATTGAACTCAGATCTGCAAGTTCAGAATGTAGATTCATAAGCTACTAACCACATATGACACATTACAGAGGAACGAAAAAGTTTCTCTTTAAAGATCTATGTTTGAACAAGAATTTTAAAATAATATTTCAAGAATTTTGGATTGGGCAAATAAGATAATGATATTTTAATTAGAATTATTATTATCAAACATGCTGTTGTAAAAATACAGATGACCTTGTTGTAAAGAATGCTTAGTAGTTGAAAGCTCAATTATTCATTGGATACAATTACTCAATTATTCATTACTAAATAATTCATTTGAAGAGGAATTGTATTGTTAAAACAAACAAATGTGTGTATATTCAAACAAAAAAATATTCAAATAACTCTGTATATATAAAGTCAGAAGCTTTGAAAGATTCTGATGTAAGGTACATAATTTAGCTAAAATTTGCCATAGTGGTTCCCTTACCATTAAATTTTAAAAAAATATCAAATGATTTTTAAATAAATCACTTTAAGATGTTCATCATTTTCACTTGCAGTCACCATACCAAATTTTGTGCCTCTGTGCTTTTCAATTTTTGGTCTGTCTCATACACACATACAAACTCACCATTTTATTAATATAAATATATAGACTATGCCTGAAACAAAAACTAACAGAGTTCTGTTGTTTTTTAACCAATTTCAAAAAATCAAAATTACATTAAAAAACATATTAAAATCTATATCATTGGAACAGGGAAAAGTTTTTTTAGAAGGAAAATTGTTGCATCTTCTAGCAAATGTGGAAAATGGAGGTTTCAAAAAATAATAAAATTTATTTTTTTTTTTTTTTTTTTTTTTGGTAAGAATAAGTTTACAGATCATTCCACACATCAGCAGAGCACTCTGAAAAAATACGGAGCAATCCGATCAGTGGTTTGAATTTGTATAACAGACAAACTAGCAAACATTCAATTTTATTTATAAGAGAAATTCAATAACTTTAAATATTTTTTTTTTTTTTTTTTTTTTTTTTAGAGTGGAAAGTTGGTAACAAGAATGTTTAAAGGTATATTAAATTTAGTGGAAGATCCTAATGTTCTAGTCATTGTTCTTTTAGATGAGGTATGTATATTGTTTTACTTTGGCCCTTTTTTCCCTTTTGATAACAAATATTTGTTCGCTTTTAATTCTATTTTATTTTAAGCTAATTAAAACTTCCTTAAAAGGAAATATCTTTTAAAATAAAAAAAAAAAAAATAGTGTAAAATTATTCAATCAAAATCTAATTCTTTATGATGGAATATATTTAATGAAAGAGGGGTTTGCTTTAAAAAGTTTTTAAAAAATGTTACTTTTTTCACTAAAAGCATATTGTATACTTTTGTGCTAGATTGGTACATTATGGCTGACTTTTTTTTTACCTCATATTTGATTAAAGCTTATAGAAAAACATCCAGATTAAGTTCAGAAATTTAGCTAACTGGGAGTCCAAAAAACAGTAACTTTAAAAGGAAAAAGACTATCTATGGAATTAAAGCCTGAAATAATAGACAAACATAAGCAAGATTTAATAGTAACAGACTTTGTTATACCAATAGGAATAACTTCACTTCCATAATGGATACTATTCTGAAACAAAAGGGCTTAATCTACCATTAAGTGGATTGAAATTGTTTCAAAGTTACTCAGGAACTGAAAAGATTGAAAATCTTCTGTTATATTCTTATACAAAATTTAGTGGGTTTTTTTTTTTATGTGTGTGTGTGGTGGGGTTTGCAATATACTAATTTGAAATGGAAAGGTTGATTTTAGGTGCAAACATTTAACTTTCCAACTTTTTTTTAAAAAAATGTTTTTAGAATTGGAAGAAATTTTTTTTTTTTTTTTTTTTTTTTTTTTTGTGTGTAAAAGCTTTGAAAAGGAATAGTAGAAAATGCTTTGTCATCAAAGATTTGAGTCCACCCGTTTAATGTTAGGAAGCACATTTTTTTAAATCCCCATAGCTTAAAAAACTTACAAACAGAATTTGACAATTTGAAACATGGAGTTTATTTACTATTCTCTGCCTAATTCGGGGGGGGGGGGGGCCCCGGTTTAAATTTTAATTTTTTTATATATATATATATTAACATTGATCATCTTTTTTCAACTTTCAAAAAAAAAAATTCAGTTATTAAAATTGCAAATATTCATAATTCTTAAAAGTTTTTAAATTGATATTTGTCTCTCCTTATTTCATTTTTGAAATTGTGGTTAATATTCATAATCATTCTAAATAATTTATATTGTAATGCCATTTTAATAGAATGCAATATTTAGTTCAGAACATGAAAAATAAGTATTTAAAAACTCGTCTTTTTGTTTAAATTCAAGGACTTTTTTCCTGTTCAAAAAAAAAAAATTAATAATACAGAGCAAAATAATGTACTTTCTTTTTTCCCCTTATTCAAAAGAATGGGGGGGGGGATTTGCTTAAGTAGATGCATATTTAGGCATTTTCATAGGAAATTCTTTTCATATATAGTCAGTTTAAGCTTTTGGTGGTCATACTCCAAAGCTTGATACATTCTTCAAATTCATTCTTGGAAAAATACATAATAGTTATTACTAAGATAGACTAGCAAAACTGAAAAAATTACTGACCTCTGCTTTGTTTTGAAATGTAATGTTTTTATTTCTGTTAGTGCAACTTGAAATGACCCTAATAGTTTAAATTTTAAGTGTCAGCCAAGCTGGTGTTTACTCATTAAGCATTTGAAGACACTTGAATATGTGAATTATAAAAAGAAAAATTATTAGGTATTGTTAAATTTTTAAGCATGCTAAATTCTCCCCCTTTTATTTCTCATATTAAATCAATCAATTTTAACTTTCTCTTAGAACAATAGCCTGTCGATTGTTTCCCCAATAAAGGCTATTAAGACACATTATTTTATAATTTTTTAATATAATTTCAGGTTGAAACACTAGCTCGTTCGAGGACATCTGCTCTTTGTGGAAATGAACCTTCTGATGCATTGCGTGTAGTAAATGCATTACTCACTCATCTGGATATGATAAAAAGGTGATACTTTTTATTTATTTTCATTGAAATTTCTTGATGCAATGTGTTAAATTTTTACTTGAATAATATATATATATATATATATATATATTCAATAAATAAAATTCATACTGAAATCACAATAGTTAAAATCTAAGCATATATATATATTAGTTCCATCTGTTTCAAAACTTTAATTATAAAATATCTGCTGAACAAAACTAAAATATACTTCATAAATTGCATTGTGATTATAAAAACTATTTCATGTTTGTTCTTATATTGTTATTAAGATAGCATTGCATCTGTATAGTTATTTTTTTTGTTGTGGAGTACAAAATTGGGAACTTTAGGCTGTTCTGTAAACTTGTGTTTTGAAGGAACTCAAGATTCTTTTTTTACATCTGTCTTACTCTCATTTGAAAATTCACACACAATTATAAATAATGTAGTTCTGTTGAAAAAATTTCAAATTCTAAATTTCAAATCTCATTTATTTCTTACTCTACCTTAAAAATGTAACTGAGCAACCTAAAACATTCTTTACAGTTTCTCTACTATCTGTTGTACATTATTTTAAGACACAACAAGTGTATATGTCTAACTTCATTTACAGGTATCCTAATGTTCTGATTTTGACAACATCTAATATCACTGATGCTATTGATGTAGCTTTAATTGACCGTGCTGATATTAAACAATACATTGGATTGCCATCTGTAGAGGCTATTTATCAAATATATTGCACGTGCATAATAGAATTACAACAGGTAATTGAATAAACATTATTTTCTTTCTATGTATTTAATAATCTTTCATGTTATGATTTTTAACTTTAGATTTTTTTTTTATTGTGTTGTTGCAATGAAATTATAATCGAGAAATGGCCTGAATTGTGAACAAGTAAAAAATTCAATTTTCAAGGGTTTTATTTGAAATAATTCTAAATAATACAGAAGAGCATGAAGTTAATAATTAAAGCCTGAAAAATAATATTACTTCTTATAATTTATTCAGTAGTATATGTTGCTTTGAAAGTATATAGAGTGATTTCCAGTTTGCTATAATCGTATAAATGTGCTTTTTAAGTACCTAAGATGAATATATTGTATATAAATACACAATTAAACCATATATATACTTATATATTTGAATTGTAGGTATGAAATTTGTATTGTTATAATTAGTAAATATTTTGATTAATATTACTTTTTGAAAATTAACTGAATTGATTTTTTATGAAGTAAATTTCTACAATGTTATTGTAATTCATAAAGTTTTAATTTTCATGCTATTTTTGAATTTATATATAAAAGAATTGCAGATTTTTAAAAAAAATGCATTAAATAATGACATTATTGTATACTGAATATTTGAAATACCTAACATATATCATAATGAAATATATCTGAAAAATTTTCAGTTTGAGAAAAAAAAATTTCCCTTATTTTAAATGTTTTTATGTAACGCAATATATGTTCCTATACGAAAGTGTGGATATGAAATAATGAGACTTGATGCTATTACAGAAGATGTACATCCGCCAAATGCCAGCGACTGATAGCTGTTTAGTGTTAAGTCTTCTCTTTCAAATGCAGTGCCAATCGCTTCTGTGAACAAATCCGTATAGCTGCAGCCTTCTTTCACATAGATTTTTTTTTTGTTTCACCAAAAAAATAAGTATAAAAAAATGTTTAAATTAAAGCTACTAAAACTTATAATTTATTAAAAGAAATGTCTGACAATGAATGTTTATTGCATGCACTTGTTTTTGGGTGGTTTAAGCGTTTTCAAGATGATTCATGTCCGGGTCTTCCTTCCGTCAGAAACGGATGACAATATAAAAAAATCAGTAATATGGTTTGATCTGACTGTTGGTTAAGTATTCATGCAATTGCTGAGACTATAGGAATTGACAAAGAAACCATACTTGCAAATTTTACATATAAAAAGTATGTTCCAAAATGGTTCCAAAAATCGCAACGTTTGAGCAAGAATATGTTTGAACTCGCACTTTGAATTCCATTGAAAAGGACAATACTTATCAAAAAGGATAATAACGTGAAGAATCATGGTTTTATTCTTATGATCCTGAAATGAAGTGCCAATCCATGCACTGGAAGATGCCCATATTCACCGAGAGCCAAAAAAGCTTGAATGAGTTAATCAAAATTCAAAACAATGATTATTATGGTTTTTTTTTCTCCTGACATATTCATGGGATTGCGTATCTTCACTGGTTTCATGAAGATCAAACTATTAATCAATATTACTACTTTCACATTCTTGCTGAACTCTGTGAAAGAATAAGGAAAAAACTATTCAAATTATAGAATGAAAAGTAATTCTGCATTGTCTGTCAAGAGATATTTGGGCTAAGTACAGAATCCCAGTGTTGGACCATCCATTTTATTAGCTGGATCTTGCACTTTGGTTTCCTAAGGGTAAATCTGCATTAAAAGGAATAAGATTTGAGTCCATTGAAGCTGTGAAAGAGAAAGCAGCATGCATCCTGGAGGAGATGACAGAAGACTTACAGCACTGTTTCAAATTATGGAAGATTCCCATGGAACGTTGTAGGGATAAAGGAGGGGTGTATATTAAAGGTGAAAAAAAATAAATATGTATAATATCGAAATAAAATGTTTTGCAGGATCAGTCTCATTATTTAATAGCTACACCTCGTATATGGCATTCAAAAAAGGATCTCATGACTCAGTCTGTGCTTTATGAAAATCTAATCTATACTCTTTGAACATATAAAGGAAGTTCATTTTTAAAAATAAGATTCCAATTTTTTTTACTTATTGATTTATTTTGCTTAAAGACTGGTATTATTTGTACACGGGAAATCTTACTTCCATTGCATCGCCTAAGAATCAGTCCAGAAAGTCAGCCATCTGATCCTATTTTATCCAATAGTCGTTGTCTGAAACTGAAAGCCATTGCTGAGTAAGTGTCCTTTTTTTTTTAAAAAAATATATATATATATATATTCATTTGATAGCAATATTAACTGAGAATTATAAGAAAATGTATATTTTAGCAGCATGTAATTTTTGCTTTGCTTTAATTGAACAATACTAAAATTAAATTTCTTAAATTCCTGGATTTTTGTTAATGCTATTTTTTTTAATACCAAACTCAGTTAAAGTATTTAATTTCAACATTTTTTTAAATAAAAGATTTAGTTTATGCAAAAATAGAAAAAATAATTATTTAGGATTTATATGAGCAGAATTATGATTATCAGTTTCTTATTGTGTTTATATACCCTTCTACATCTTTATTAAATTGTTAATTTATTGTATAAGACAAAATCTTTTACAATTTCCTCAAAGCATAACAAATGCACTTGTATAAATTTATTATCAATATTTGTGGTTTTCTGAAAATTATAATCCATTCAAGGTCATCTGTAATTTTTATTATTTCTTTCCCCAAAGAAAAAAGTTTAAAAATATTGTTAAAATTTAATTTCAAATTAATTTACTATTTCTATACTATTTTTGTGTGTATATATGCATGTTTTTAAATTGTATTTAAATGGCGATTTTTTTGTGCTTATCAAGAGTTAAATTCCATTTTACAAGAAACATACAATGGTGATTCAAATTTTGTGATGTATTATTTATGAATAATGAATTTGTGTGAACAATAAATATAGCTCACAAAGAATAACCCATATTTTTCAATCGGTTATTCTATTCAAAAATTGCCAATGTTGTATTACTTGTAAAAAATTGTAATATGTGTTGTTTTAATTAAAACTTATATGTGTATATGTATTTAATGAAAACAAATAGAATACCTTTAATATTCCTATTTTTCCAGAGACATTGCACTTACATGAAATTTAGAATTATTAGCACATATGTATTAATCATTACTTTTCGTCTTATATTTTATTTAAAAATGTAAAATTGAAATGTTTGAAATTTTAGAAGTTGTACAAATAAATCAATGAAAGAACTAATACCATATCTGCACTTTACAACCAAGTACTCATGAACTTGGGAAATACTATAAAATTTATTGTTTTGTTCAAAATTGGAATTTTAAATGTAAGTTTGAATGCAGCTTTGAGACTTATAATTTTTGTGGTATGAAAATTGATTAGAAAATACTGGCATTGTTTTTTTTTTTATTTATTTATAATCATACTTCTTAGGAAAAGTGTTGGATTAAGTGGACGAACTTTAAGAAAAATGCCATTTATAGCTTGTGCATTATTTATAAAGGTATGTTATGTATCGTATATAGTTTCTTTTTACTTTAAAAGTTAATTGTAGTACTTGATATATAAGTATTTACATAATAAAGGAAAATATTCATAACTGTAAATTGTTAAAAAATATCTTTTTTTTCCATTTTAAATAGCATTTAATGTCACTGAAAATTATTTGTTTTCACAACATTTTGTCAGCCTATTTTTATTCTTATTATTAATATACAAACAAGAAATTATAATTAATTCTAATTTAAAACATTTACTTATTAAAGAGTAAAGTATTTCATTTCCATAGATAGTTTTAAAAAAAAAAAAAAAGTTTAATGCTTGTAAAATGTTTTTCATGCTACTTTTTAATTCATTTTTTGGTAACTGTGTGTTCAAAATTACTTCCTATAAATGAAATTAATTTTTGTCACCATAATGTGAGAAAAGTGCTATTATAAATATTAAAATTTACGTGAATCTCCCAATGATGTAAATAATTCCAATAACGTAATAAATAAATGTGTTCAATCAAATATATGATAGAGTATATATTCCAAAGCTATTTCTGACTGATGTAAATGTAAAAGATTTTCTCAAGGGATGTCCCAATTTTAATGTATGGAAGCAAGTCATATAGTTCAATTATAAATTATAGTTCATACTATTTTGTGCAGCAGGATGAGGAAAACATCTTCACTAGCTGTTATTCAGATTGCTTTCTTCCAATTGTGAAACACAGAGGCAATTGTCATGATTTGGGCAGAGATCTTGTGGTTTTCTGCAAGTCCTGTCATCAACCTATCTAGATGACTGAGTAGCTCTAGACATTTTAGCTTACTTTGTGCTCTTCATGGTCCAATTATTGTTTTCATCAGAAGATGTCATTATTCACAATAATAACAGTTAAACCTGTTCAGGCTTGGTTTGAAAAGCATGCAGTTGAAATCATGTATCTCTGTCATCTATTCCATTTCCAAGGCTTTTTATATTGTTGAGCCATGCTGGTCTATTTTGGAGAACAAATTCTGTTACCAATATCCAGTACAGCCTCTCTAGGGGATCTTCCACTGTAGTTCTATGAGGATAAGTTTAATATTCCACTTAGAGCTGTGTAAGATTTGCACAATTTCATTACTAGATATATTTAGGTCATTTGTAATGCTTAAAAGTTGTCCTATACTTTATAAATAAAGTATTCTTTTATAATGCTTCCATTATTCTGATGACCATCTGTACATACCTCGCTGGACAGACGATAATATAACATTTTGGAACCTATAAGTAAGATATCAAGAAAATTTTCAATTTTTAAAACATTAATGATAATCTAAATTTAAAATTTTACAAAATTGATTGTCTGTAATAATGGTTATCCTCGACTTTTAAATATATGTGAAAAATAAAATTTAGTAAGTCACACCATATATATATATAATATGGATAAAATTCATTCCACTGTATACATGTTACACCTAGTATTGCCAAAAATGCAACCTTTTGTCAGAAGATTCATCATACTCTCGATTTTTGTCCTTGCCTCAAGACATCTTTGATTTCTGACCATTTAGGATTGCAAGTGACTGCAATCCTTAAAAAAAATCGTGCAAGTTGGGACATCCAAAATGTTTTATGTATGTCCTAGCCTTTTGAGTTCGTTCATGCATGTAGCGAGGTGCTCCAGTAAACAAAGATTGTCTTGCGTGTGTGCTACTCCGTAAAAAATCGCCATTTTAGTATTTTTCAAAATCCCGCAAGTTTTTGGAGCTAAACTACATTTTCACCAACTGTGGGATTCCAAACTTATTTATTTCTATCAATAAAACTGTACATTTCCTAATTTCGACATGCACAAAATTTCACATAAAGAGCCCCTTTGCCAAAATCTTGCCAATCCTCCATCAGAGCTTCAATATTAAATTATTTGGTATATTTTCCATTTCGCATGTGCAAATCTCACCAAATGAACTTAATTGGTGACAATACACAGTATACATATAAAAAAATGTATTCTGTTTGGCGTTGGTCATATCATTTTTAGCGATATAGCCGCCAAAAATTACATAACTGAAGGATAAGAATAGATTAGTGGATGAAAATGACATTTTGGATAAGACTTCCATAAAATCCGTTCTTAGTGAGCGTCTACATTGCAAAATGAGTAACTATGCTAAAATTTAAGTCAATCGGTTGTATAGTCTTAGAGATCTTGTGATGAGTCAGTCAGTGGTATTTTGCTTATATATATTTTTTGAGACTTTTTTTTTTAAAATCTGTAAGTTTGAATTTATTTCAATAATATTAGGCTAAGATAGCCTAAATATACGTGGTTACTCTTTCTTATGTAATTTTAAATAATTTCTTAGATTCTAAGTATTTCTCCAAAGTACTTACTTTAATCGATTATAGAATTTATTTTCTTTCCATTCAAAAATATATTCTTCTTATAGACTAAATTAATTTCACTCGATGTATTTTTGGATGCCCTCTCAGAAGCAGTTGAAAAACATTGGAAGGATGTGAAACACTTAAAAGTACATGTATAACAGACTTACTGATATTGGAAAATTTTTATATGTTGCTATTTTTAATGTGTTATAAGTGTTTGTTATTTTTATATGCAAAAATAAAATATTTATGATGCATTGTTATTTTTATTTTTCCTTAACTTTGATATAACTGAAATAGCTTGTAAATCATCAGAATATTATGATAAAATCCTTTCTGTGAATAAACAATTCCATTAATTTATGGTTTATGTTTATTATTAAACTATTTTATTAATATGAGAGACAAGCACACTTGTGCAAAATTCATTAATTTAGGTGCAATTTAATAAGTAAAATAAATTTAAATAGCTAATTTTTTAAATGAATATTATAATGAAAATGAAGTTATCTATGATCAAAAACTATTACTTTACTAATCACTATTATTTATATTTCTGCTTACTGTTGAAATAATTTATGAGGTTATTTATTATCTTTTTTTTCTTGTTATGCATATCTGTCCAGTTTTCAGTTCATCTTGTGATATTTTTCTATTCTAAGTTTTAAAAAAAAAAAAATCCTTGTAATACTTTGAAAAAAAAAATGGGTTGCTAGTTCAAATCTAGTTTTCAGACAGCTGAATATCATTTTATTACTTCATTGTCATATAGATGGCAGCAGGTTTTAATATATTATTCATTTCTATTTCAATTAATCTATTTTTTCTAAAATAAATTTCTATATGAGAACCTTATACTTTACCATGTCAATTAAAATTCCATTAGGCATTATTTAACTTTTTAACTCATTAGGAAATACAAGTATATATTAATTTACAAATTTGCTTTAAGACAATTCTTCTCTATCAATATGATCCAAATTTGATCTTTTCCTTCACAACCTAGTGAATAAATTAGTTTCTCATTGCTTCTTGAACAAAAACTATTCTACCCTTATATTTTTTTCATGTTCACATTTTTTTTTTTTTTTTTTTTTTGCAATGTAACTATATTAAGATGAAATTTTAACTTAAGGGTACCAGGGCATTAGGGGAATAGTAAAATACTCCTTGTTTTTGTGACTTATGTTTTTAAATTGTTAGTTGAGCTCAGATTTCTTTGTGTGCCTAGTAACATTTTAATTATTTTATAGATCTATAAAAGTACTTTTTTAATCAAAAAAGTTTTTTTTAACCCCTTAGTTCAATATGGACATAATTTTTAAGACACATTGGTATTTAGATACCATTGTGAAAAAAATATATTCTAATATAAAATATTTTACTCCTCATGTATAAAACAATACACACAAAATAGTGAACTTATTTTTTAATGATCATGCTGTATATTTTCTGTGAAAATATTATAGAATTTTATATTTTTTGGAATTTTTTTTTTTTTTTTTTTTTTTTTTTTTTTCATATAAAAATATTTCTTAAAATTTAATACTACTAAGAGAAAAAAATTCTTTTTGTTCACTTTTTGCATAGGTATTCTTTTTAAAAGCATGAAAAATTTGGAATGGTAACCTAGTGCAAATGTGTCTCAAAAATAATGTCCATATTTACTTAAGAGGGACTATATTTTTGAATAAAAAATTTTTTCATTGTTCTCTGGAATGAAAATAATATTTTTAGGTACACAAAATGTCTAAGCTCTGTTAATAATTTTAAAAGATGTTAGTCACAGAAACAGGAAGAATACAGTATTTTATTACTCCTCACATGCCCTCGTACTCTTAATATTTTTAATGGGGAGGTGCACTTAAAAGTTGACTGAGAATTAAAAGTAAAATGCTTTTGTCTTCATAAAAATAATATTAATGAGATCACATAGGAGAGCGGGAAAAAGTTCTCCCCGGCGGGGAATCGAACCCCGGTCTCCCGCGTGACAGGCGGGGATACTTACCACTATACTACCGAGGACACGACAGAGCAAGACAATCAATCACATTTGCCAGTTTGCTATTTTTTTTCTGTGTTCTATTTCGACGGATGCGGTCCATTCTTCAATCTGTTAAAAAAGATTCTCTCGTTCACGAAAAGATGATGGCAGTCGAGAAGGAAGTAAAAAAGGCAAAGAGAATCCAAAAGTATTTTACTGAAGAAACCCGCGAACGAAACAAGTATTTTTCAATAGATTTTATTTAGAGTAATTAAGTGAACCTTTTTTGTGCATGTTTGTATTTATTGGATGTTTCTTCCTTTATTTTTAGGACATGGTAGTATTATAGAAACCGCATGGTCGTATATTAATATAGATAGCTCTTTTTTTTTTTTAAATCGTAAAACGTGCTGTGAACATGAATCGTTTGTTGACCATTAAATGAAGACGACTTAAACCGCTCGCATTGTCACAGCTGCAGTAGTTAGTACTTTCAAATAATCGAAAACGAAGTCCAGTCTTGCATCACAAGAAAATTCTTTAAAAAAACAAGTCCAAAATCTCTTAAGAATGTGAATGATGATGCCTAAAATACGTATTTCCTTTAACTTGGCCGTTCGTTTGTTTTTATTAACATCGCACTTGGAGCAACACGGGCTATTGGCGACGGACCTCTCAATTTTGAACTTCTGTCAAGTGACGAGAACGACACCTGAAATGGTACCGCAGTCCTAAATTCCACGCCAATGGGAGGACTTCGAGCCCCGACAGATTTAATGTTCATCAACCCCGCCTACACGGCGGTGGTGTAAGACTCGAACCTACGACTTGACGAAAACCGCCGGCCAGCAGTCCGCTGCCATATTCACTGGGCCACAACTCAGTCGTTGTGTATGTTTTTGTTTCTACAGAAAATATAATTCAATCATCAGTTGTATTCGCTGCGGTTGTCGAATGATTATAACATCAAACTCGTGGCAACCGATGTTTGCAAATGAGCTGCTCGTTCGAGTCCATTTCAGATTTGTCATTTACAATAGAAGGGCCGATGCATATTAAATCTATCGAGGCCGAATCTTCGCGTTGACATAAATATGGAGAGGAAAGTGCTTATTCGGGTATTGATCTCGTCATCTGATCGAAATTCGGCCGCGTGGTCATGATCGCGAGTTCAAGCCAGTGCCGTTTCCGTTGGTGCCATTAAACACCCGTCGTGTAGCGGAGCACGAGGTCCCAAATTTTTCTGTTGCTGTGGTGTGGAAGTTGAGAGAGTAACATTCCAAAACGGGTTCCGTCATCTCTTAACCATAGCTCGAATTTACGAAATCCGTCGTCAATAGCTCTCGTGTTTCATCTAAAAGCGAGATTATTATAAAAATGTAAATATGAATATTTTTGAAAGTTGATTTTTATGTATAACGTAAAATCCCGCACGATAATATACTCTTTCCTTTCTTCTACAAATCTAAAACTTATTAAATTGAGATGCAACACGAGGCTATTTGTGACGGTTCTCGTGATTCTGAACCTCGGTCACGAGAACGACACCCGAGCTGACACTGCGTGTCCCAATTTCTACACCATGCCTTCGGGAGGATTTGGGACCTCGACCAGATTTAACATGCATCAGCCCCTCTACTCAGCGGTCTTTAGTTGCATCAGGGCTCGAACTTATGGTTGGATGAAAACTACGCCTTTGGTGACCATGACCACTAGGCTACCACGACCTCTCTTAAACTGAGGTACAGGCTTTTATTGAAACTAATCCCAAAAAAGCAGATCGAATTTTTATTTTAAAAATGATTGAATAAGGTATTGTAAGACTTAGATGTGTATTTAAGATTATAGACTTAATTTTGGCAAGTTCTTATCGTAAAAGAACTCGAAATTGCGATTTCTACCAATCTTACTACGACGGAAATTTTTTTAAGAAGCTTAAAAAATCTACTTTTGAAAATTCTATTGTGTTGAATAAAAAATAAATTATGAAGCATGTACTATGTATGAAAATCATTTTATTTTTCAAA
Source organism: Nephila pilipes (assembly GCA_019974015.1). Lineage (NCBI taxonomy): Eukaryota > Metazoa > Arthropoda > Arachnida > Araneae > Nephilidae > Nephila > Nephila pilipes. The sequence continues at coordinate 144,102 of BMAW01044174.1, forward strand.
AGAAAAAAAGTGTCCGAAAATATTGCCACCCTAGTAATCTTTTTCTTTCCCATGGGGGTCTACTGTCTTTTGGTAAACACGGGTGACACAACGCCGGATCACCCTAGCGATCCCTCTCTATTTTTGACCATCCTTCTTGTTAATCAATTTTTGTCTCCCTCTCCCAATTTTTTCACTTCTATACCACATTTAAATCTTGTTTGGAGCAGCATAGCCCCATTTGGCTCTTGCACCAATAACCTTTACATTCATACACCTATAATATTGCAAGAAGTATCTGAAATAACTGATCAAAAGTAGTAATAAGTGGAATATGTGGGGAAAAAAAGATACAGAAGGGGATGCATTTATACCTGTGAAAGGGAAATCAAATTTACCTTAAAGTAGAAAGGGTGTATTGTTGGGATTTTAAGTTACTTTCATGAAATTCGAATTTTATTATTCTTCAAGATACTTACGTTAGTCAAAGTAAATTTTACTGCATAGGTTTTTTTTTCGATGCAATAATAAATTTTTTAATAGAATGAAAAATGAATTTAAAGCGCCCACATTTTTTAATTCTATTTTAACCTCCTAAAACTAGGAATTATGTACTGAACATTTGTATAAACCCTGTAATGATATGCATTATCTTTCCTATTTCATTTCTTTAATTATTAAAACTTTTATTTAGCGGAAATGTGAACAAAGTGGAATGAAAATCATCACTGCGCGGTTGTTAGACTCGGAAAAACTTATTTTATATTGTATAGTGTTCTTTTTAATGTTTTCTTTAACTCTCAGTGTAACTGTATCTGGTTCAAATCTTTAAAAGCTTTTTTCTCATATTTTAAAGCGCTCAGTTGACCTGAAATTTTCCATGCGCGATTGTTTTGGATGTCAATGCATTTATAATTAATAAAAATTAATTGATTAAAACTAACACATGGATCAATAAGTCCCGAGACTGTGCGGTCGTTTTTTTGCGATTTCCTCCTTCAAACGCACCAGCAAGTCAATATAATAATCACTGTTGATCGATTTACCTTTTTCGAGGTAGTCAATGAAAATCACGCCATGCGTATCCCAAAAAACTGACGCCATGACTTTGCCAGCTGACTGCTGCGTTTTCGGACGCTTCGACTCTGGAGTGTAGTGATGTATCCATGTTTCGTCCATGGTCACGTAACGACGCAAGAAATCTTTTTTGTTGCGAGTAAATAGCGATTAACAGCTTTCTGAATCATCGACTCGTTGCTGTTTTTGTTCCATCGAAAGCAATCGCGGCACCCACTTGGAAAAAACCTTTTTCATACTCAATTTTTCATGAAGGATAGTAAATACACTTCCATATGATATCTGTGTCATCTCAGCAATCTCACGGAGCTTCACTTTACGATCTTTCATTATAATTTTTGTCACTTCACTCACATTTTCCGGTGTAACGGCTTCCACAGGTCTACCCGAGCGTTCCGCGTCATTTGTGTCGGTACGACCACGTTTAAGCTCGGCAAACCACCGACAAATCGTTGCTTTTGATGGACAAGAGTCCGGGTAACATTTTTCAATCCATTGTTTCGCTTGCACGGTGTTTTTACCCATTAAAAAACAATGTTTTATCAGAACACGAAACTCGGTTTTTTCCATTTTTTAAGCAAACTACAAAACGACTTTACTCCAACCTCGATAACTCAGCTGTTTCTGGTCCGATCGACTTAAAATTTTGACACGTTTCAAGCAAAGGTTCGTACTCTAGAAAGACCTGGTTACTGGTTTACTACGAGCGCCATCTCTGGGTTAGTCTCGGAACTTATTGATCCATGTGTTAATTATATTAAGAATTAAATTTTAAGCCAAGTTTCTCGCTAAATGGTCTCCAAATCCGTCTTTTAATAATTTATCGTTTACTTGCTTTCATTTTAATTGCATGAAGCTGATATAATATTCAATTTAATAATTTATTGTTTACTTTAATTTTAATTACACTTAGCTTAAATATATTCTTTTTAATAACATAATTTATCGCTTGCTTTAATTTTAATTACATGTAGCTTAATTTATTAACATAATGCTTAATTGAGCTTAAAATTTTTACACGCATTTATTTTAGATGATAAATTTAATAAACATCAAATAATAAATTATTAAAAATTAATTATTGAATAAATTCAATTTGACTCAACGTTCGCTTTTGCTCTTAAAATTCAAGGTATAATTATGCCACGCAAAGTGTGAAGTTTGAAAGGAAACACATGTTCGAAAAACTCATTTTTTAACGGTGTTATTATAATATGATAAATTGAATCGCTTTGAACTTCTAAATTATCAGTAAGAATATTTATTTTTCTATGCATATTTTGTAGCATAATGGGGTGTAAAAGAAGGACTTGAGTAAGCTCACTATTTGCAGTATGAAAATTATCATTTTTGGTGTGTGTTTTTTAACAAGTCCTATTTTTTTATGAAATGATCAATAATAATTTTAGAAATTCAAAAATATTTCTATTTAATTGTAATACAGGATATTATTGATCATTTGATGAAGATTGTATTGTGTGGTATTAATCAAAAATTTTAGTGTACATCAGCCGCTCTAAACGACGGCTCTTTTTCGGAGTCGTAGCCGCGGTAGCCTAGTGGTTATGGTTTCGTGGCCTTCGGTTTTCGTTCAGTCGCGGATTCGAGCCTTGGCCGCATAAGTCCCGCCATGCACTTTAAATATGTCAGGACCCAAAGTCCTCCGAGAGGGGGTGCCATCTCAGGTGTCGTCCTCGTCACTTGATCGAGGTTCAAAATTACGAGGTACGTCGCCAATATCCCTCGTGTTGCTTCTAGAGCGATGTTATAAAATCTAACCTAAACTCTCTACAACCACTAGATTGTTATAGGAATAATAAGTTTGGCCGTAAAAAATAGTGATTGTGGTTGTTTTTTAATTTCGAATAATATACACAAGCATCTTTAATACCATAGCCCCCACCCCCATTTATTAAAAAAAAAAAAATCTCGCGACAGCAAAAAGTTAAAATCTCACTAATTCTTCTCGAACTTTTGTAAAAGTCTGTAAGCACTTGTTAAGAGTGTCCTTCACGCGATATTATTGCGAAATCGTATTTTATGTGGCTGGGCGTTTACCTGAACATTGGCATCCAGGGTTCTCAGGATTTAACCGTACTTATGGCGTATTGTTTTCTCTATCCGTGCATTCTTTAACGATTCGAGCGCGAAAACGATGTTGAATTCGCAATAAAAAAAATTAGATTCTCATACTTTCCAGCACTATAAATCTTGTTTCATAGTTTACGCTGTATTGGACACATGCGAGTTCTTATGTAACATGAAAGACACACGCCGATTATCCCGTATGAGTACGAACAAAACGTGGGATATTTATGTTTTTATCATATTATGGTGGCATTTTCATATACATCACTGAGTTGGTATGCATCGCCGAAACAACTCATAGCAATCTAATTTAACACCTTAAGCGCACGTTTCTCTTTAAAAAAGAAGCCGAGATATTGGCATTTTCATTTAATGTAATTTAATATTTAAATAAATAGTTTTTCATGCAAATATTAACACAAAATATTGGTGTTTCATTTGGAGAGAGAAAAAGATTAAAACGCTCTTTAAATCTAACCCCTCCCCATTCTATGTTATTTTCTCTATTTAAATTTTTTTTATTACAATTGAAAAATTGGAGATATTTCAATTTTTCTAGAAAAAATTGATATTACCAATCTTTCATACTGATAAACAATTTAACAAATTGACGCTTTTGGCGGCCATATATGTGGACATTTAGATTTTTTTTTTTTTTTTATAATTATGATTACTGTCATTAATAAGAACAAAAATTTGACAGTAAATTATTCACTACAGAATCTCATAACAACAATAACAAAATACAAATCTTAAGGTTTCGCTGCACTGATTACAGTACACAGTTAGGAATATGAAAATATCATATTATAGTAAATATTTCGACTCCTTGTGTTGTTGGATTATTCGAACAAATCGCTAGTGTTTGATAAAAATAATACCAGATATATTAAACATGTTTAGTTTTAATAATTTATCGGAGTTTTCAAACGGACACACATGTGTACAATCACCATTCGAGGTGGTGTTTTTACTTAAATATATCCGTAAGTTTAATTTGCCTTTTTGTGTGTAAGCATATAACGAAATGTATGAATTTTTATTATGTTATGTTCCCAGGTTGCCACAAAAATGGAATTGGAAAACGGAATGAGAATTAACTGAGAACAAAAAGCTCACAATATGGTGTAATTGAGGATATAGTGCTTCGACTATGTAAAGATTTATAGAACAAAAATCATAAACTACGAGTATATTTAGATAATCTTTTCACATCGATACAATTAATAAGACATCCACAAACAAAGAGTGAATTTGTCGTGGATACTATAAGAAACTGGAATATCTGGGATTTCTGTAAAGCTCATAACATGTTGGAAATAAACTACTCGGAGGCGCCTTGTCTCGTGTAAGTGAGAACGTACGGGTTCATGGGTAATATTTTCAGAATGCTCTTGGATCTTGACCGCGAAAGGCGGGTTATTTTCTTGCATTTGATGTAATTTCTCCTGACCGCAAAAGCGGGTTAAGTAAAAATATGGGCTATTTGGAAGCCTTGTATAGTTTGTAAATAGTATAATTATTTGTTTATGTGTGATTGGTACGTAGAGACTGTAAATAAATGTGTATTTGAATTAACTGCTCTCCCTATTTTTGGCTTGGTGGATACCATCTTCAATATAACAGAAAAACATTTACAAAAACGGGATTTAGTTTAGTTTAGTTTAGTTTTTATTAACGTCGCACTAGAAGCAACACGAGGGCTATTGGCGACGGACCTCGTAATTTTGAACCATGGTCAAGTGACGAGGACGACACCTGAGCTGGCACCCCCCTCTCCTAACATCCACACCACGCCAACGGGAGGACTTTGGGCCCCGAACAGATTTAACGTGCATCAGCCCCGGCTACACGGCGGGTCTTTGGTGGCCAAGGATCGAACCCGCGACTGAACGAAAACCGCCAGCCGCTATCCACGACCTTGACCACTAGGCTACCGCGGCCCCTACAAAAACGGGAACGAGGATCGATTTCTGTTGATACATCCTCTGAAAATATTATATTTGTCAAGTGGTGTGACAAAAATATTTTTCGCATGATTTCTCCACATGCAGGTTTGGAGCCTAAGAATAATATATATACAGTTGGGACCGTAAAATCAAAAAATACGTATTAATAACAAGACCCTTTGCTATAAAAGAGTATAATAAACTCATGGATAGTGTAAATATCTTATGATATTACATAATCCTCACTCTTTAAGAAATCGTAAATTTTACCACAAAATTGCTTTTCACTTTTTTAATGTATGAATTCATGGATTTTTTCAATCAACAAAATATAAACACTCTAGCCTTTAAGTTATCAATAGCCACCACAATAGTACAAATGAGTAAAAAAGTCAAAAAACGAGATAGATCTATATCAAACTCTGCATGAGAAGAAGAGCTACCTAAAAAATCAAAAAGCTGGACTAAAGTTCACCCTGAAACCAGATATTAGGTCATTATCCTTAAAAAAAACTGAAAATCGCGACAAGAGTTATGTAAGACGAACTCGTTACATTTGTGAAAAATTTGAAGAACCGGAATGTATGCAATGATTTCATTTAGAAATCTCTATAAAGTTCAGCTGCTACAAATGTGGTCGTTTTGGTTTTTGTGCCTTAATTTATTGTTTCAGAGAAATTAAAATTGACAGTTTATACAAGCTTTTCTCTGTGTTTTAGTTTTAACAGTGGTGCGTAATTGTTTTTTTTTAAAATCTCTCTGCGCTCAAAGCTCTTTTTTGGTGTGGAGTGGAGGAGTGAAAATATTGGGGTATCGTCCTCATCACTTGACTGTGACTCAAAATTACCAGGTCATGTGCAAATAACCCTTGCTTTGCTGCTAAGTGCGGCGTTAATAAACAATCAACATACCTTACAAGATGCATTCCTAGTAGCTCTGATGTGTGCGACGTCAATAAAATCAAACTAACCAAAATGCTCATGGCTTGAAGTGAAGGCCAGAAGAGAGAGCTGGCAGCTCAAATCTCATCCTCTTTACATGATCGGGATTCAGAATTAAGAGGTCCATCGTCAGTACCTTTTCAGAAACTTTAAATCAACCATCTTATAACACACAGAATATGCTGGTTTGCGATATTATTTACAGGTTTTTAAAAATCATAAGATAATGCTTAAAGTTCATTCGTGATTTCTTATGATCCGATCGAAGTTAGTAAATTTGTCTCTTTTATAAATAGGCTTTAATACTATCATTAATATAAGGCTAGGATCTTAAACTCGCCAGCCACGTTATCGAATATTGATTCCCTTAAAGACACTTCCAGTGGAATGATGGGGGCTTCTGTACTTTAAATTGAATAAGGCGTCATAGTCTTCCTGTGATGGATGTAGAAGTTGCAAAGGAGAACGTTACCCAGGTGTTATTTGGACGAATTTCAAAATGAAGAACCCGTCATCGATAATTCTGATGTTCCCAGTGTAACACGAATTCAAAATTTACAAATTTTTATTTAGCCAGTCTGACATCTTGATGAGTCTTTTTTTTTTTTTTTATTTCTAAATCAATGCTCCTAACATTTTGAATATTCAAATTATTCAATTCACACTTTGTAATTAATACAGAAACCATAGACGAGACGACGAACCTTTTGCAGATAGGGTACGTTTATCATGTTCTCATGGCACAGTAGTAAGCCTTTTTCATTTCTCGTGGAGATTATAGCTTTCGATAAATACAAGTGACGTGCCCCTGGGATATCGTAGCTATATTGCTTCATTATCGACCCTTTTTGTCAAACAATTTCTCCTTTTTCTTTCATCTTTATTTCGCCTAAATCACATTTACTTGCGGTTTGGTGACACATAGCCAAATATAGCTTAAGCGCCATTAATTTCTACTTACACTCTCTCCTAGCTATTAATATTTTTTTAAAAAATGTATAACGAAATAAGTATGCGATATTTTTGGGTAGAAATCACTTGAACTTTTGGAGATAAACACATGCATAATTTTTAAATGTTGTAATTTTCATAGCAATTGATTTAGTGAAGTGTTTCTCAAACTTTCTTCTCAGTGTACTCTTGGTCATCGTCGCTTTCCTGACGTTCGTGATGTGAGAGTAATGAGCAAAATATAATGATTTTAATTCTTTTCCCCATCCACACGCTGGGAGATTACTGGCCACACACACACATAATATGAATGTGTGGGTAGGTGAGAATTCGATTTATCATCCTTTAAATTTTTTTTGGTTCTATTAACGTCATTTCAAATATTCTCGCCTTAAAAACTACTACTACTTTCACTTCCAAGCCCCATTAGTGAAATCAAGAACATTCTGTAGTAAAATAAGAGAAATTATATGTTTCTGAATTAAATGCATTTGTACGGAATATGACTTAAAAAACTGCTCTTCTATTACAACACAATGGCACTGCTAAATTATTAGTAATCAAAATATACCAAACATCAGTCTGTCTTGAAACATACACTTCTGGGTCAAATATATTAACTTGCTGCAGACAGACTGGCTGCTGTTATTTCGTATGGTCCCCACGTAGTATATCCTCCCCACATCTAATAATACAAACCTTTACTTTTCAGTAAGTTAACTAGGAAAGAATATATTGAGTATTTCCCAATCACGCAAGACAGCCCTCGCGCTTTTTAAATTGAGCTCAAGATTGCAATTGTTACTGAAGGCGAATATAGAAGAAAAATTGGGACGATAGTTGAGTCAAAGTATTGATATTTTCCTCATACTATGTGTGGCTATTAAATAACGAAACTGATGCTGCTACAGAAGAAGTACGCATACGCCAAACGCCAGCTACCGTGGAGTCTTCTCTTTCGAATGCAGTGCTCTCGCTTCTGCAAACATATCTGTATAGCTATAGCCTTTGTTCACATTTGAGTTATTTTTTGTTTCACTGGAAAAATGATAGGTGTTAACAAAACAGCAACGAATTGTGAAATTTCACATGAAACTTGGAAAAATGTTGCTGAAACTTGTAATTTATTGAAAGAAGTGTATAACAATGAAAGTTCATCACTTGCCACCCATCTTAAACAACAAAATGCTTGTATTGATACTTTGAATGTCATTGAAAATGATTCATACTTATTGGAAAGGATAATAACATGTGAATAATTGTGGCTTTTTACTTATAATCCTGAAGCGAAGTGCCAATTCATGCACTGAAAGAGCGATTGGGTTAAAATCTGGGGATCGCGGTGGAGTTATAAGTCTTCGGGGTGCATTGTAGAGAAACCACTCTTCGGTTTTGATGGCAATATGCTTAGGATCTGGTCTTATTGGAAGATTAGTCCCCTCCAATACTTATTCCTCGCACTGTCATTTAGGTTAATGCGAAATATATCAATGAGTGTCAAAGCTGTCATTTTCTCATCAACAATTTGTAGATTTCTAACCCCATTGCAACCCACACACTACCAAGCCATGATGTTAGTTTCTCCATGCTTCACAGTTTTCAAACCATTTTGAGGTTCTAATGCCGCATCTCCCCCCTCTCCAAATTGTAAGGACGTGTTTTGGTTTTAAAATTTCAAACTTACTTTCGTCAGAAAAATTACATTTTTGGCTTCTTTTAGCATTTTTTTACAAAATACAATCTTTTTTTTTTTTTTTTTTTTTTTTTTTTTGCCTATTAGTTTCTGAAACATACGGTTTCTTCCTTAGCCGTCTTTTTATGTCTGCATCATGCAAAACATTTTCGACTGTCAGAGATGTGTCAGTCTTTCTTGATGGTAATTCAATGTCTGCGACCAGCATCTCGATAGAATTTTCAGATCATTTTCGCCGATTTCCATCTTAATCGCCACTGTCTGTTTCCTTGGTCTCCCTGATATCGGCTTATTAACCACCACACCACAGTCTTATTTTTCTTTTTAATAATACTTTGAATTGAGAAATTTCAGTTTGATTAACTGTTTTGAAATTTCACGAAGCGTTTTGCCACTAAGTGCAGATAAACGACCCCTTCACAAGTGAAATCTTTTTTGTTTTAGGTGCCATGACAAAAAATTTGCTCGTTACCTGATTTATAGGAATTAAAAGCAAATGAAGTGTCTTACTGAAGCTCACTTGAGGAAGAGCTTCAATGTTTAATGATGTCACCGTTCGTTGTAATTTGCGTACTCCCTTTTTCTGTTCTTATATTTTTTGCAATACTAATTTTGTTATTTTTATTTTAAAAATTGTATATATATATATATATATATATATATATATATATATATATAATGATTTAACTTAATTCACATTAATTTCTCTCTTAAATAATTTAATTTACTAAATTTGTCCATTCTCTCCTTTAAAAGTAATGTTCATTCGTATTTCCTGATACAGTTCCTGGTTCTTTTTAATTAATTCAATCACACGTTCCAATAAATTGCTGACAATGCTCTCTTCCCATCGGAACAGACTTGTAGGGATGATCCCTACCAGACTTTAGATCTATACTTATCTTCCCTGGAAGTCCCTCCATTCAGACAGTTTGGACTCTGACGTTTAATTGATTTTTCCCTCATATAAATAGTAAAACACAGCGAAAAACGCGCTCCTCTTCTTATGCTTCCATCTCTGATGATAATCTGAGATCTGTATATTAACTTCACTTCGGCCTTTGGTGGCCGAAGTCCGAATAAAGTCTGATACAATAATTAAATAAAAGTATTTCGGCCACATTTGGACTGATTCATTAATATTGATCAAATTACGTTACATTTAGTCGACAGGATCTTTACACACACATATATATATATATATATATATATGTGTGCGTGTGTGTGTGTCTGTCTGTATATATATATATATATATATATATATATATATATATATATATATACACACACTTTAAATATTTCATTTTTACTTATCACATGCTATCTAATAAAAATTCGTTATTCAATTCATTTAATTAGCTTGAAAATTCCAATTTTCAATGTGTTCCAATGGTTTTTTTCAATTGTTTATTCATGTTCCTTGCTGATATTTCTTAGGCTATATTCAAAATGTAAAATCATCATATTTTTTAGTGTGCTTAAAGTCATTTATATTGCAAAAAATTTATGCAGTGCAGCTCTAGTATCTTAATTACAAATGCATTCGTAATTCTATCTTTCCTATAGTATTTAGCAGGATGTTTTATTCTAGAATTATAAATATTTTTCTCATCAGAGATTTACATAATATTTCTCAGTAACTGCTTCAATACTTGAATGAATCTCTGGATTTGCTTTAATTGTTAGTTCAGTTAGTAATTTGCAGTAAAAAAAATATTGTCAGATTTGTTCGTGCACGCTTAAAAATTTTTCATATACTCCTAGTACATGAGTACATACCCTATTTTCAGAACCACTTACCTAAGAGGATAAATTGATTTCATTAACTTCGGATTCAGAAACAACAAGAGGTAGATTTAACATACATCAAACCCGGGTACACGTAGAGTTTTTCGTGGCAGCAAGGCTCGAACCAACGACTTGATGAAAACCGCCATCCGCGAGTCTCTGCGACCATGACCATTAGGGTACCGCTGTTACTTGATTTAGGGCAATTCATCTGGTTCTTACACTTAGAGAAAAGCATTTCAAATGTTTCTTCTAGCGAAGATGACTATATATATGTGTGTGTGTATCTATATATATATATGTGTGTGTGTGTGTATCTATCTATCTATCTATCTATTTATGTATATATATATATATATATATATATAACACATCGATCAATAACTCCCGAGTCTAAAATTGAAAACAACATTTTTTTTGCAAAATTTTTTTTTATTCATCAAAAATAAACCTTTTTTTTATTACCTTTTTGGGTGTTAAAATCGTTCCAACGCTTTTTCAAATATTTTTTTTTTTTTTTTTTCCGCAAGAAATCTTTTTTGTTGCGAGTAAATAGCGATAAACAGCTTTCTGAATCATCGACTCGTTGCTGTTTTTGTTCCATCGAAAGCAATCGCGGCACCCACTTGGAAAAAACCTTTTTCACTTCACTTCAAAAAACCTTTTTCCTGGTCCGATCGACTTAAAATTTTGACACGTTTCAAGCAAAGGTTAGTACTCTAGAAAGACCTGGTTACTGGTTTACTACGAGCGCCATCTCTGGGTTAGTCTCGGGAGTTATTGATCGATGTGTTATATATATATATATATATATTATCAGTGCTTTTTGTGGAATAAAACCGCCTCCCGAGTATTTTGCATTTGGCGCTTATGACTTAAATGCTAATTTCAATCGTTTTACTTAATTAAAAAAATTACTTTCTTCTAAGGAAATACATCGCAAATTTATTCACTATACAATATATGAAAATCTGGTGAATGAATAAAAATTTGACTACGAGTTCTTGTGGGACATAATATTCGAATTATTATTATTTATTAACTTTGTACTTAGAAGCAACACGATGGCTATTGGCGACAGACTTAATAAATCTGATCCTCGGTCAAATGACATGAATGGCAACTGAGTTGACACACCCCTCTCCAAAATTCCACACCTCGCTATTAAGAGTACTTGGAGCTCGAGATATGCAACATGTATGAGCCCCATTACAAGAGAGGTCTTAGTAACGTAATAAATAAGTAATAAATAAATCTTATCCTCGGACAAATGACGAGAATGGCAACTGAGTTGACACACCCCTCTCCAAAATTCCACACCTCGCTATTAAGAGTACTTGGAGCTTGAGATATGCAACGTGTATGAGCCCCATTACAAGAGAGGTCTTAGTAGCGTCATGATTCGAACCCTCGGCTCGACAGAAACAACGCCGTCCACGGGCTCCCGACAATGATCGCTAGGCTACCGTGGACTCTACATAATTTTTGAAAACAGCAAATGTTCTTTTGTTACCGTATTACGTGAAGATTTAAGTTTAATAAACCAAATTTTTTTTTTCTAAACAATTCATATAAATTAAATTTTCATATAAATTAATTAAATTAAAATTCATATAAATTAATTCAGTTTCATTTCCAAATGATGAGGTAATTTTGTTTCTAAAATCGTGAGCTTATGATTTATTATTATAAATAGAAAACTATGAAAAAATTATTAAGAAAATTATAATATTCATTGGTAATTTAACACTCTTTTACGTGAAATGATTTCTAAAAATTTGTATGTGTGATCTACCCTTTTTTCTTTAATTAAAACACTAAGCCAGCGGTTAAATTATTTAAATTTTTCCATTATGTTTATCAGATATACCCTTTTCTTTCGGTGCAGTGACAGTCTGAAATCCCGGATTCAACTATCTGGATAAAAATGACTTAAAGATAAGTTTCCGTGTAATGACCGTAAAATACGCGTTAAGATGGGAGATAAAAGAAATTAATAAGAAATTACGAGTATATGTCTATGTAACAACTGTGTTCTCGTAAATATATTTTAATAACAAAAGTTCTTTTGAAGAGCCAGATAAAAAAAACCCGTAAGAACGTACATCAATAGCTGCGCAAAATTTAAAAGAATTTCACTTTATCTAGAATTATAAGTGCCGTTATCAAAGAAAGGATTATGAAGATTCATTTCGCAACATCGAATCATTTGTACTTTGTGGAATTTACCATGGTCAGATACAATTCCGAAACATGTTCCGACTGTAAAAATGTGTGATACAAAGGAAAACTAGTATTTCTTTCACTTCAGGACGCAATGACCTTGTCCATCTAGTCAGTTTCATTTCCATTTTGACATTGTAAATTACAACCTCTGAACAAGAAACAGTCTGAGAGATTTCTGAAGTTTATAAAATCTTTTCTGCAATCTGCGACACTATAAATTGGCGTCTTAGCATCCGAGACCATAAATTTCGTACACAATTCGGAAGGGTAATCATCTCTTAAATACACAAACTTTTTTTTTTTTTTTTGTACAATCTCTGATTCCAGGAAAATTCATTTCAATCCATAAAAAAAAAAAAAATCTATTAGAGTTTTTTGTCATTTATAATCTTTTCTGTTTGCAGAGGCGTTTATATAAAGACAATCCCAAAGAATTCGTGTTTTTCAGTTATTCTTTCACGAAATTTTAAGTTGTTTTTTTTTGTCCGGGTCTCGCAGTGAGATTCTCGATGATTTCGGCAGTCAGAAAGAGGACCTTGTCCAACAATTCTAACATCGATTTTGAGAAATTGACCGAGATAGTGATGCAAGACACGACGGGAAAACTGGAGAAGATTCCAGTAGTGGTACAACCAAAATCCCGTTTAGGTAAGATAAACCCAGTTGCCTCAGTAGACAAATTTCATTTAAAAAGAAACAGGATATAAAAAAAAAAAACATATTGTAACTAAGAGTAACAGCAAATTAAATTAAGAGAAGAGGGTGAGAGAGTATTTTATTCTTTTTTACATCCATAACAATGAATTCTCTGTATTATTTAGAGATTAAAAAAGATTGACATGTAGATTGTCTTAAAATTTTAAGACAGAGCCATTAAAGTTATTTTATAACATTCAAAAAAGTCTGAAAATTTCCATTAAATTTCTATTGTAATGCTCATTCAGTTTAATTTTGGCATTGAATGAATAATACCCCACACCTTCCAGACCAATCAAACTTTACACCGGAATTGTTCTGGGGGGGATAGAGGTCAAAAAATTCAATTATTGATTCAATCAAACTAAGCTTTGGGCGATTTAGTAAAATGTTGAGAATATATACTAATAGTTAAAGAACCCATTTAAATTGCTTTAAATGGATGTGGTACCAGTAAATAATTTTAAAACTGGAATAAATTAAGGAAAAAGCAAGAAATTCGTATGCAATAGCGAAAAAAATTTAAATATAAACATGTTACTAACGATTTGAAATATATCATTCAGAACGAACCCTGTGAATATACTAGAATATATTATTGAAAACGATTTCAAGTCTGCCTTAACAAATTACTAGTATTGTAGAATTATAATATATCGTGAATAAAATGTCTTAATAATTATGTGTGTCATACAAAAATAGGGAGATGATATATTTTCACATGTACTTGCCCCTGACTGATGAACAGAAGTAACATCGAACTGAAAAGCTTTTTACCGAAATATATTTAAGTATAATTCCACTTCATAACATTCAAACTTACATCGAATTACAATCACAACTTTGAGGAAAAATTTAGAAAGGTTTTTCTTTCAGATGCTAATTGTGAAAATGAGAATTATAAATTATAGCAAAAGAAGGCTATTCTTTTAACAAACGCTTTGTTAAATTACACGTTAAAGATTGTTATTAACAATTTACAACAGTATTTACAAACATTTATAATTTTTAAGCGCTATTCTATATTCCTGTTATATCAGAATGGATGGTTGAAATAAACGCTTGTCTGGTCGATTTTAATGGCAGAATGTTAACTCTGTGCAGGTATTAGAATACCTGCCACCTTGCTTTCAGTTTAGATTTAGAGCTAGCACGCTGTGTACTTCTATTTACTACTCATATCTATGAAAATAACAGATAAAATCGTAATTGCACATAGATACAAGTACCTGTATATATGAATTTATATTTTAATAGAGGACGTTGGAATTATTTTTTGTATCTTATAAATCAATAAAGACTTCTGTAAGTATTTTTTATAATTTATTCCTTGTAAACAAACTGAACCGTTATCAAAAGACAACATATCTTTCCCTTCAGCTTTTGTGTCCTATTTTTCTTTGACTTAAATGTACGCTAATGAAGATTTCACGATAGGTGTTAAAGAGAATATTCAACTTCATTTGAGATAATTTTTTTTAAAAAAAATTAGGTAATGAAGTAAATCTTTTTCCTTCCTAAAACAATCCTTCCTTTTCATTAAGAGGAGTTTATCTAATAATTTAAAGGATGTATAATCAAATTTTATTATTATTTATTTAGAAAGGAAATATATACTTAAATTTCAGCTAACTTTATTTTCATTACTTGAATTATGAATACAAAGCAATTTCATTTCCCTATTATTGCTTTATGTCAGTCGAAATATTCAGAATACAAGCAACAAAATTTCTGTTTAAGAAAAATTTTAAGAAAGAATTACTATATATTAGAAATATTTTTTAGTTAATTTTTTTCCTTTGAGAGTAAATAAAACCAAAACCGAAATAGTTCATTAATTCGTGAATTTTCATCGCGAATGCATCGTCATGATATCAGTCAAGATTTTACTGGTGATATCCGGTCTTAAGTAAACCACAGAATGCATCTATCACTTTTCTAAAATTAAAAGAATCATTCTTCACCATTGGACAGCTTAAGAGTTGTGCAGATTGGTTTCAGATTTATTTTTATCATTCATTAACCTTTTATCGTCCTAAATTAATTGAAATATTTCCATAGAACTTTGCTCGTAGATACTGGAAGAAAGAATGTATTCTCGTGGTATTTTTTAAAGGTCACGAACTTTTCAGATTTGCACATTGAATGAGTGAATCTTTTCATAAATGATGTTCGAAAAATAAATATATTATATCTTCTAAGAAAATTTTTAAGAAACGTAAGAAGTTCCATGTAGTGTCAAAAAATTATAGCATAGATAGTAATTAATTTTTAATAAGAATATTTAGTTTTGAGCATGCTATAAATTGATCAACTTGACCAAACAGCTATACAAGTATAAAATTGATCAATTGGCTTAAAGGGGATATAATTTTTCATATAAATTAGTTTAATTATAAATTAGTTTTAAAGAAAAATCATTCGGAAAAGGGAATTTTGAGATTCGGAAAATATCATAGCTTTTTTACATCTTTCAGATTTGGTGAAGGAAAAAGAGGCACTCCGAAAGTATACGCCCGCATGGGACTGGTCAAGTTTCCCTGTTAATCCTATTTCATTTAAAAATTCATATAAAACCATCACTACAATCGAATAAGCTGAAATAAATTTTAAAAATTGTACTATTGATAAGTATAATAATAGAAATAAAATAAATAATATATAATATCTGAAATGTTTCCGACCTAACAAAGATACAAGACATTTTTTCTTTAAATGTATTATTATTTTTCTACTTAGTCTCCTAGTATATACCTGTGCAAATTAAATGGGACAAAGTAAAAAAGTCGCTTTTTTAAGAAAACTATGCTTTTATTCATTCTATACATTTACAATTCATTTTCTAGTATGACGTATATTCTTCTATAGCAGAAATGACCTCTTGCAGACGATTTGGCATTGACTCTACTAGATTAGTACGCAGACTCTTGAGTTCATCATGAAACCACACTTGAATTGCATTGTCTATCATGTGTTCTTGTATTGTACAATCCATTTTACCTAAGATCCACTTCAAAACATTCCACAAGTTTTCAATGGGATTTATGTCTGGTGAATTTCCTGGTCAATCAAGCACTTTAATTTCATTTTACAGCATAAAAGCCTTTACCAGTTTTGAATTGTGACAAGGAGTCAAGTCATGTTGAAATGTTCCGTCAAAGATTTACATGAATGAAACAATCTTAAGCCGCAATATTTTGATGTATTTGGTCGAATTCATCATGCCTTTAACAGGAACTAAGCTTCCAGTGCCATGCGTGAAAGAGTCCCCAAATATCTGCTTCAGCGGATGTTTTACTGTCTGTTGGATATGGTCCTGTCTCAAAAGTTCACAATCACTTCACTCGTAACACCTAAAATGTATCCCTGGACAAATAAATGAGTTTTGTCACTGAAAACTAGTTTCTTCCAGTCGTCAGCAGTCCAAGATTTGTACTTTTTTGCCCATGCTAAACGTTTTTTCTTCATGTTAGGAGTTAAAAATCTTTTTTCATTGGCCTCCCTGCCTTACGGCTAACATCCAGAAGACTACGTCATACAGTTCAGCTATTCACATCAAAAAACAATAAATCCCTTTGAAAGTCTGATTTAGTTTTCCTTGGATTAATTTTTTGCTATTTCTTATTAGGATTTTATCAGTTTTAGCAGTAGTTTTCCGCTTGCGCCAACTTCTTCCTTTTCCTTTTTGGAGAGGCTGATCCGCCTTCTTTGACTGAAGTTAAGATTCTTGAAACAATTGATTTGCCTACACCAACTGCGGAAACTATTTTTTAACTTTCATAGATCTTTAAGAGCTATAATTTTAGCACGCTTCCATAGAGTTATATCCATTTTTGAACGCGTGAAAGAAAGAGAGAGCAAACATTAACAACTGACTGCCTCACTCAAAGGCTCACAACAGAAGAATAGGTAAATAAATCTTCACTTAGGGAAAATTTATTTACCTATTCTTCAGTTAGGTCGAGCTGTCACTCCCACTCTAAGCAGATAAATCCGGTTTGAGGTGGTTCACACTAAGTCTAAGCAGATAAAATTGGTTTGAAGTAGTTTCAGACACATCTATGACAAAAAATAGCCTGTCTCAATTAATTTGCACAGTATAGTAAGTCTACGCACTTCTCCCAGCAATGCTCGTATCTCTTTAAAGCATCCAAATAGTACTCGGTGTCTTCCTCTGCAAAATAATTGGAAACGAAGGTGATGGTCTCCTCATCTGACGAAATTCTTTGTATTCCGAGTTCAGAAAGGAATAAAAAGAAGTCGCTTGGGGCTAGATCTGGTGAATAAGGAGGTCTGTCAAGCAGTTCAAACCGTAAGTCGCGGATTTTCGCCATGACAACCGCAGGAGGTGTGAGTCGACGCATTGTCATGGTGAAATAGAATTATTTTTTCTGCAAATGTGGTCATTTTCCCGTAATTTCTGCCTTCAGTTTATCAAGTAATGATAGGTAGTATGCTCTGGTAATGATTTTTCTTATTTGAAGAAAATCGATTAAGATAACTCCATTGACTGTCCCAAAAAACTGTCACTCGCACTCTCCTAACCGAAAAAACAGTTTTTGCCTTTTTTGGAGCCGATTCCACTTTCGTGGTCCACTGTTTTGACTGTATTTTTGTTTCGGGTGTATAATGGTGTATCCAAGTTTCATCTACAGTGATTAATCCCAACCAACCAAATTCTCCAAAACTCTGATTTATTGCGCCTAAACTGCGCCAAAAGAGCATTGGAAATATTCATTCGAACACGTTTTTGGTCCAACATGAGCAAACGCGGCACCAACACACTTCCTGATGCCTAAATTTTGATTCAGTATGTGGCAAACTCGTTCTTTGGACATACTCATAGCCTCTGCTATCTCTCTCACTTCCATTCGACGGTCGTCTAGCATCATTTGGTGAACTTTAGCGATCCTATTGTCTGAGGTTGCAGTTTATGGACGTCTCGAACGTTCATCATCTCCCAATCCGGTACGGCCACGTATGAATTCACCCGCCCAAAATTTCACGGTGGTAAAGGATGGTGCAGAGTCCCCGTATTCACCTTTGATTTGTGTTGGCTTCAAAAACAAATATTTAATGACAGCTTGAAAAACTCGATTTTTGCCATTTTCGCATGAGCACTCACATCGACTCGCTCAAACGATTATCAAACAACAACTGCGGGTCCAACATGACTGAAATTTTGGTGAGTATATGTCAAAAGATGCGCAACCACATTCCCTAGCTTTTATTGACAAGGGCTGCCATCTTCACGTTTCGGTCGGAAACTTTTCAGACCACTCTCGCAAATAAATAAAATATAAATAAATACAATAAACGAATAAAATATAAGTAAAAATTCAAAATGTATAACAAATAAATGTAATAAACAAATAAAAAAAATATATGTAATAATATCAAATATATAATAAAAATATATTAAATAAGTATCATAAACAAATAAAATATAAGTATTAATATAAAACATTTAAGAAAGTAAATACAATATAAAACTTAAATAAGACTTCCGATATGGTCATAGGCCTTAAGACTCGGAAAGAATCGTCACATATATGATACCGGGAGAATTGTGTGATTACGGTCCTGAACAGGTTAAAGAGAATAGTCGTACCAGAAAAATAATGTATTAATTTTCAAAATTTAGCGTTGGAGTAACTGAATGCATAAGGAAACTTTAGGTTTCTCGATAATGTTAAGCTGTAGTATTTCTAACGTGTTGCATAATGTTATATCAATTTTATATTTGAGGTTAATATTACAGAAAGACTATAAATATAAGGCGAAAATATTATCGAAAGGATTGACTAAAATTTCGATGATCGAATGATACAGAAAACAAAGTTTTCATTAAAAGAATATCGGTATTTTTTTTCTCGTCCTGATAATGCATATGCGCTTTGAACTATGCCATTTTTTTTTTGTTTGGAAAACATTGCATCTATATTCCATTATTGTTTAATGTTGCTAAATAATAGATTCCCCACCATCCCCATTGTTATTTGAGTGTGTAAGAAATGAAAAAAAAAAAAAAAAAAAAAAAAAAAAACTATCTCTAAAGCGTCAGGTTGTAAATAACAAATTCTGGAAAAGAAATGGGTATCTTTATTCTTCACCTTAAAATCCTAAATTTTGTACGCAAACTTTGTATATATATATATTGTGCTGTTTAATAACACTGATCTACTGAGGATGGTCTTTTAACTCTCTACCCAACTGGCTAAATGATTAATACTTAAATGTATGACAAATCGCTTTGTCACAAATCAGCTTCCAGAGTTACGATCAAAAGCGCAAATTAACCAATCAATTTTTGAATCAGTTTGTTATAATACCATATCATGGTATCCAAAACAATGACCCTGGGTTCGAACTGAGAATGTAAAAGCTATTGTTTTCTAAGAAAGCTAAGCCGCGGCGCCTGACAACCACAGAATCGTGGTGGATGTCGCACTTAATCTTCCTATATAGTTAAGTATTTCCTACTAAACCATAATTTCCCCATTGATTTACGTCCCACTTGCATTCAACACTCTTTAGGAAACTACGCCATCTAGTTTTCATGAACAACCTTTTAATGATGCATCCACAGCAATATTGAGGCCGCCAGATAACGGCTTCGCTTTCCTTGAAACTATAACTTAACACATCACATCGCGGTATTGCTTGAAAAGGACACTCAAATTACCTGAAGATTACGTCGGCCACCTCATATGCCACTATTAGTAACTTATTAACGAAACTTAGAGAGCCTTGTGTAGATACGATCAAATAATCACAACTACTGACTGCCCCAACTTTAAGTGACCGCATTCCAACACATCAAAAGGAATACATATCAAGAACGACTACAGAAACTATCTTCACTAATTTTATTGTTTTAAAACCTTTAACAAGATTCTGTAAGTATGAATGTAAGGTGACTTCCTCAAAACACCTTTCTTTTACCACTGCCAAAAGCTCAAACATCGGTCAAAATTTTTATTTCATTCCATAAAAGAGATCAACTTTCTTTTAGAATTAATATACAAAAAATTATTAATAATTCCACATGATGATCTTAAGTGGTGTTGTACCTCAATTTCACATTCTATCGAATTCTAAATAAATATTGTTTTAACAGGCTTATCGTGGCCCGCTCGAAGCGGAAATTGTATGAAGCCACAAAATTTCATATTTTTGTATATACTATATTTTTCTTTTTATAAACAACAACAGTTCACTTCAAAATATCAAGTACTGCTGCTTTTACATGAATTTTTGCATTCATTCTCTCCCTCACTCATTGAGCAATATGTCTTCGAGTAAATTTCCAGACGTAAAATACTTCCTTGTTGAATCCAACTCCCCCTAAAGTTTTGAAATTTATTTTCCGGAACTTCTTATAAAACACATTTTCGTGTCCTCTAGAATAGTCTAAAAGTCAAGTATGAACAATGGTGATTACGTCGGTTCTTAAAAGACGTTTGTTATCGTAAATGTAAGGAACGTTTGTGGTCTCCTCCCGAATGTCACGTACATGAGCAAACATTTTATGCCGTATTCGATAACTCGTCAAGATCGGCGCTGTATTATTAGATACTGACGTTATCATGCGTGAGAAGAACACTTGTCTGTATTTAAAAGGCGGTAAAATTATCAAGCACTTACGTTAGTGATCAAACACTTCATGGATTTTCGGTTTCTTTTATTTCAAGTTAATTTCAATGCGGTTAACCTTTTGACCAACTGACTTGGGTCTAAAAACCTAATACTATTGTCCAGAATATCATGAATGACTTTTAATAGAAATCACAAGGAAACTATATGGTGTTTGTATATGATAAGCTGATAAAATTTGTAGCTATACAACTGAAATTATACTTCTCATTCATTCATTGTTCCAATTAAAATAAAGGTTGCATATCAGAATTCTCTTTCAATTATGTAATAAATTAATGGACTTCTTTTTCAATGATCTTATAGGAAGTTGCCTTGATAATTAACTACAATAAGATTCTAAATAAATTAAATAATTGCAATTATAATTAATTTTTCATTACATTTTATAAGTATCTTTTAAAAAAGAAACTATAAACACATTTTTTATAAAAAAAATAAATAAAAATAATAAATTATTTTAAATATTTTTTTAAATGCTTCATCTTTTATCAATACAAAAATGTTTATTTCAATATTAAAAATCTGAAAAAATAAATAAGAATAAATTCTTGTTGAAATGTTTCCTTACTTAGGTGGAATTCATGAATCAACCTTTATTTACTAAACATTTTAATCTTTTAAAATAAAAAAGAAATTTTTTTAGTTTATGGGTCAATTTTGTTTGATGTTATTAGATGAAATAAGGGACGTAAAAATAGGTTACCTAGCTCATAATAAATTTGCTTTTTTTTTCTTTTTTAAAACAGTTTTCTTTTTAGTGAAAGCCATGAAAATATATTTCTTCCTCTTTTGTAAACTGGTTTGATGAGTATATGCAAACAATAAACAACTTTCACACATTTTTGTTATCTTTCAGATGTGAGAATTTCTATTGTTCAAAAAAAGTCTCAACAAATCCTGTTGTATTATATTAGTAATTTTTAAACACGTAACTCAAATCTAAAAATATTTTTTTAAAACACTCGAAATTTTTATGAAATCATTTCTTTAAAAAATTTCTTCTTTTGATTTAAATCATTTTCTCAGGATAAATTCCTTTTCAAATGAAATCTTTACTTTCTGCAGATTGTTTTTTCATCAAGTCATCCTTGTAACAAAATCTTTTTGATATATTTTGTAACACTTTGCTTAAGGCTCCCGTCTACCCACCATTTTGATTTCATCAGCTTAATGTTAATCCTATGGAATTTCGACTTGAATTCTCCTATCTTTACTATTTGATCTATTTGAATGCAATAAAGTGCATTTGAAAGAGCAAAAAATAATCAATGCTTCTGTGGAATTACTTTTTCCCTCCGATTCTTAAAAATATTTTAAAATATTTTTTAAAGACCGGAAAACTCAAAAACGAATAATTAAAATAAGAATAAAAATCTTTTTAAAAATCTTAGGAAAAAAGTAATTCCACAGAAGCATTGATTATTTTTTGCTCTTTCAAATGCACTTTATTGCATTCAAATAGATCAAATAATAAAGATGTGAGAATTAAAGTCAGAATTCCATAGGATTAACATTACGTCCACGAAATCAAAATGGCGGGTAGACGGGAGCCTTAATGCTCCAGTCTAGCCGCCATTTTGATTTCGTGAACGCATGTTAATCCTATGGAATTTCGACTTTAATTCTCACTTCTTTACTATTTGATCTATTTGAATGCAATAAAGTGCATCTGAAAAGGAAAAAACATAATAAACGCTTCCGTGGAATAACTTTTTTTTCTCCGATTCTTAAAAATATTTTAAAATATTTTTTAAAAACCGGAAAACTCGCAAACGAATCATTAAAATAGAGATAAAAATATTTTTAAGAATCGGTGGAAAAAAGTAATTCTGCAGAAACCTTCATAATTTTTTGCTCTTTCAGATGCACTTTATTACATTCAAATAGATCAAATAGTAAATATGTGAGAATTAAATTCGAAATTCCATAGGATTAACATTAAGCTGACGAAATCAAAATGGCGGGTAGACCCGTCTACAGGCCATTTTGATTTCATGAAGGTAATGTTAATTCTATGGAATCTCTTCTACCGTCCTTAAATCCTTACCATTTTATCTATTTCAATGCAAATAAGTGCATACGAAAGTACTAAAAAAAATAATGAAGGTTTCTGCAGAATTACATTTTCCCTCCGATTCTTAAAAATACTTCTACCCCTATTTTAATGTTTTATTTATGGGTTTGCCGGTCTTTATAAAATATTCTAAAATATTTTCAAAAATCGGAGAGAAAATGTAATTCCGAATAAGTCTTCATCAATTTTTGCTCTTTCGGGAGCCCTTATTTGCATTCGAATAGATAAAATAGTAAAGATTTAAGGTCGGTGGTAGAAATTCCACAGGATTAATATTAATTACGTTCACGAAATCAAAATATGATGGTAGACGGGAGCCTTAAGATTTCGCAATACCTTAAAAGACATTTACTTTGAGGGGACTCTGTACACAGAGAATAATTTTTTAACTAGATATTTATAAAAAAAAGTTTATGTTTACCCTATTTAAACACAATTAAAATATGCATTAAACAAACTTCATTTTCAAACAATTGTTTAAAATTTACATTTTTTCAAAATATTTAAATATTTTAAAATTCTTACTATTTCTTCCAATTAAATATTTTTAAACAATCGTTTTTTTCCTGAATGTCTTATTCATTTTTTTCGCAATTCTGTGCATGGATTTAGTTACACTGGTGTTATTTTAGTTTTATAAAGCATTTGTTTTTCAGACATTAAGAAAAGTAGTAAAAAAACAGGTAAACCTAATTTTATAAAAAAAAATTCAAAAATATTTATAACTGTTTATCTAAATTCACATCCCACACACAGAATTATTAAACATATTATACAAAACAACAGTTAGAAAATACCACAAAAGTGCCTGCATTTTAAATATATGACCATTATGAATAACACCGGTAAAAAACGAGTTTTTTAAACAAGGGTTTTCTTTCAAACTTCACACTTTGCGAAACATAATTTTTTCATTTTTTCATCTTGGTGACGGATTTGGTGACCATTTGGTGACTTGGCGAGAAACGTGGCGTAAAATTTAATTCCTTAAATAACGAGTTTTAATTAATAAATTTTTATTAATTATAGTTAAATTATCGTATTACCATTCAAAACAATCGCGTATAGAAAATTTCAGCTCAATTGAGCACTTGAAAATGTGGTAAAAAAGCTTTTAAAGTTTTGACCCAAACACAGTTACAATGTGAGTAGAAGAAAAACCCACTAAAAATGAAAGCCAGAGAGAAAGTTCAAATCTTTGAAGGTTAGTGAAATGATTAGGCATACTATTCATTAATTTCTAACAAATCGCTGAATAATGCAACTAGAGCTGTGGAATTTTGTGGATATGTGTAGGAAGTTCATACAATTAAAATAAGGTAATAAAATATCTTTCGATATTTTAAGTCCTTTTTAGGGTATTATAACCCCTAAATGTTATTTTATCAACATTTAAGAATCAGGCGAATTACATAATAAAAAATATATGAAAAATTAAATTAAAAAATGAAATGGAATAATTAAATTTACGTATTAATAAATGAAAATGATTAAAACCATCAGAACTTCCACATGCGAAGATTGAAAACCGAAAGGCATTACATTCGTAAGGCATTTTATTACATTCGTAAGGCATTTTATTACATTCGTAAATCTTGTAATTAGTAGATTCTACAGACATGGGAGAAAGTAATATTTATTTAAATCAATTTCAATCTCCTATGATTGTTTAATAAGCTGAAATATTTTTACCAATTAATGTGATCAATTTTGTGTTAAGATTTTCTTCAATACTATTTTCGAACTTTAATGTTTAAAATATAGGAATAATCTGACTTTTCTCCAGAAAAGTTTGGAAACCAGGATTCATCAGGTTTATGAAAAAGCTTTTTATGTTTTAAATTAATATTCGTAATATTAAGAAACTTTAAATTTGAGCAATTTTATGGACTATTACGGTTTACATCAAAAACATTCTCAAAAATAAACAATAAATAAATATTTATTTAGAAATTCCGTTAGCAATTCCGATTAATAACTTTCTAAAAATATCGTTTGGTAGCAGAATAATTATATATTTTATACAATTGTTATTAATTATAATTGTTTGAAGGAAATCGTTCGTTATTTTATAATAACTGTCTTTGTAACTGTAACGTGTCAAAAAAATTGAAATTCCAAAATTTGGAATCCTGGTTAGTGTTTGTTGTGTTATTTTCGGATTTTTAGCATCTTATTGTAGTCAATTCTAGCTCTAGGTGTAATATCGCTTTAGTTATTTCGTCACATTGACCTCGTTATTCATATAATCCATGAAACTGATGTTGATTTAAAGCATCTTCTGCAACAACTTGAAATATCCGATATATGGCTCATCGTAACTGTTTATGGTATGTTTTCGTATTTGTAACAATATTTTATACCAATAGTAGCTGAAATATTTGGACAAACTGAATTTCAGTCGTGTTTTAGTATTACAGTCTACTTGAATCATTTCGCAATAATCACATTAAGGTCTGCTAGCCATTTTGATTTCGAACACGTAATGTTAATTCTATGGAATTTTTACTTTTTTCCTCATTTCTAGACTATTTCATGAATTTGTAAGCAAAAACTTGTACCCAAAAGAGCAAAAAAAATTAATGAAGGTTTCTGCGGAATTACATTTTGTCCTCAGGTTTTGAAAATATTTTTAAAGACAGGAAAACTCACAAGAGAATCATTACAACAAATGTAAAAATATTTTTAAAAATTAGAGGGAAAATGTAATTTCATCAGAAACCTTCATTACTTTTTTCTCTTTCGGACGCAACTTTTTGCTCTCAAATTGATAACGTAGCCTAGATTTGAGGAGGAAAATAGAAACTCCACAAGATTATTACACCGGAAATTCCACAGGATTATTAACATTACGTTCTCGAAATCAAAATGTTCGGTAGGCAAGAGCCTTAATATTTAAAACATAGGAAATTAATTAAAGTGTTATTTAAAAATTAGTTTTTAAAATATTATATTTTAAAAGTTATAATTTATTTTAGTATTTTGTTTTTTCTAAAGGAGCGTGTATGTAGGAACTTAAAATTTTTATTAAAATAATATTTTATTTTTGTCTTTAACATAGATTTTTAATGATTCGAAATCATCGACATATCAAAATAATTAAAATCATAGTAGCGCATGTTAATGATAAGAAAAATTTTACAGCTCATTCATTTTAGCGCGTTCTTTCTAGAATTTTTAAAATATTTTACAACTCGTTTTTTAGATATATTAAAATGCAAATTATATATGTTGTGCATGATCGATAAAACTTAAATTTCAAGTTTAATATTTTTCTTTAAGGTTATATTATTTTTCATTTCTCTACTTAGAGCAAAGCGCGAATATGAAATTTTTTTAGTTAATGTATGTTTTGAAGTGTTTTCATACTTAGAATTTCTGTACTTTAATTCGATTATTTTCACAAACATTACTCTCGACTTTAATCAAACTTTTTTTTTAATCAAAAACTCAAAAGTGAGAAGCAGAAATTCACGTGGCATTACCACGTGTCCTCAAATGTGCGACGAAATATCAACACGCGCTAAATACGAAAAGTAAATAAACTTTATAATCGCTTTTTTTTTTTTTTTTTTTTTCGCTTTTAACCACTTCTGTTATCGATTTAACAGCATAATGTTGCTCAAATTTTTTTATTGTGCTTTCAAATAAATGAAAGTTAAAGTAGGAAACATAGTAAAAATGATTACTTTTTTTTAAAATTTTAAATAATAAATACATGTTATATCACTTTGATCGATCGAATTAAATCTGTGGTCATCATTGTGATTTATAGACTTGGTCACGCAATAACAATCAGATAAAAATCATTTACCACTTTATTCACGCTTTGAATAAGTAATATCAAAATTATTAATATGCACTGGTTAACTAATCTTGTCTTAGGCCGCGGTAACCTAGTAATCATGCTCGAGCCCGGCGTTTCTTTCATCAAGTTGAGGGTTCGAGATCTCAGATCACTATAACTCGCCGTAAAGCGGAATTGCTGTACGTTAAATGTGGTCGAAGTTTCAATTCTTCCCGTTGCCGTAGTGTGGAAGTTTGGAGAAGAAAGTACCACCTCCAAGTCTTCCTTGCCACTTGACCGAGGTTCAGAACTGCGAAGTCCGACGCCAATAGCCATCGTGTTGCTTCGAAGTGCGACGTTTATCAAAAATCAAAATCAAGTAGCGTCCTTAACCAAATGAAATAATGAATAGTTCTACTAGTCTTAGTAACACAAAACAGTCGACTCCAAATTTCTGGATCCAATTCCAGTAGACTTCTAGCGACGCGTATCGCCTCACAGTTGCTAGAATCGATGTAGTGTTCCTATGAATCTCTCAAATTCTCTATCCTCTCCATCCCATTCGTTATTTATATGATAAAGCTTTTTTTTTTATGAATATCGTGGTTCTTTCATCAGACGAGGTTCTGATATCCAACATCGTACTACAGTAGCCCCAGAGGTTAGTTAAAAGGAAATGCACGTGAAAACCTGTAATAAATCGACCAATTAAAAGATGCTACCAAATATTCTTTACTGTGTTTACTTTACCTTTCCCGACTAAACTGAATACTTTTGGCATTCGATTTATTAATCTGTTCAAGAAAGTTACTTTTTCTAATATCCAATAACTTTTGCTTTTAAAAGTAGTTGACCTTTTTTACCCTTTTTAATCTGATTATTTTATAAGCAACATTTTTCGTTTTTATCAGTTTGTTATTTATCATTGGCATAGCCAAGAAAACTCACAAAAAGACCAGTTGCGTTTCTCTTGAAGCAATTTTTCATAAAAATTATACACACATACATATACGAGAATATATATATATATATATATATATATATATATATATATATATATATATTCGTGTTGCAATATTATATAAAATATTCATCGGCATATTTCAAGTTAAATTCGCATGAAGCAATAATGGTGTTTGGCAGCAACTTCTCATTTCCATGATCTCCAAGAACGCTGTTATGTATTAATTTAGAAAAAAAAATTCACTTCAGCTCTTTTTCATAAACAACTTCGGGAATGAGCATGAGCTCACTGGAAGAAGTAGAATCGTTGAGACACAATTAAAAGAAATTCATGAAATGTAAAACTAAATATATGTGAAAACAGAAGACATTGTCTTGGAAATATTTTATGAGTTCGTTAAGAAATTGTAATATTTCGAGTATTGATTTATATTTCTATTGATTGAAAATTCTACGAAACACTCCAATCATCAATTCTGTAATTAAAAAAGATTCAAAATCCATTACAAACTTTTGGAAAATTAATTTCTGATTGGATACTCTATTTTGAGACAAGGCATTAAACATAAATTTTGTACTATGTTAATAATATTTTTAATTGTCATAAAAATAAATGCATCACACCTGAGGTCAATATATATTATAATATTAAAATGAAATCTAAATAGTTACTTTTGTATTAAATGTAATGTGCATTTAAATTGTATAAATTAATACAAATAATTCGAGATAAAAACCAACGTTTTTATATGGTGGCAAAGTTTATTAAAAAAATTATTGAAATGTTAGTTAAAACTGGTCGCAAATATCTAAATATTGCATTGTTAGGCAAGTAAGAACGGTTTCCAAAGTTTCAGAGTTCTAGCTTGATGGGAAGTATGTTAAATTAATAGAAAATTTGATGACACACTGATACACACACAGGCAGACACACACCAAGTGAAATACATAAAAATGTTATAACTATTAAAATTAATTAATTCACCTGGTAAATTAAATGGTTGAAATGCAGTTTAATCCAACCAAGAATTATTTGGCGGTATTTTGCCAAATATGGCTACCCAGTTCTGCTTTAGGGACTTAACGTTCAGCCAAAAAAATATCGCCAAGTTTGGCAATTTTTGAAATCTCACAAAGTGGTTGGGCTAAACTGCATTATTAAAGAAAATATTGGTTTAAACTGATCGCAAATGTCTAAGTATTGCATTGTTAGGCAAGTAAGAACGATTCCCAAAGTTTCAGAGCTCTAGCTTGATGGGAAGTTGGTTAAATTAACGATCGAAAATTTGATGACACACTCACACCAATTGAAATACATAAAAACGTTTTAAAATGTACCATGTGCATGATTAAATTATTCTTATTTTTAATAATTATATTAATTGGCACTATGTGTTTAAATTGAATACTACTCCAAATAGTTTTGAGCTACATTTCTATACCTTCATTTGATAAGTAAAAGCATCCTTAAACTCTAACAATGCATTTCTGTACTTTTTGAAACTTTAAAACCTCTTAATATGTAAGAGAAGACTTATAAATGATAACAAAGCAATTTTTTTGGTAACCCTTGCACTAAATTTTCGAAAATTCGTCTTCCTAATAGCATTATAGGGAAATACAGTATAATTAACCTGATTTCTATATATACAATAACATAATCTTAATAAATGGCTTGTGGTTTCGTAACTGTTATCTTCAAACAAATATTACCAAATTTTGTAAGGACTGATATACATTAATATGTCAGGACTCAAAGTTTTCGTTGACTCGGCAGGGATGGGAAAAGTGGGGTGACGACTTAAAATTCGTCATCTGACATTGATTTAGATTTATGAGTTGTATTATCCATGTTTAATAATATGAAGAGGTTATTATATTTGAGTGGGCAGAATTGGGAAGGAGGAAAAGCTCAACAAGCAATAAGGTTAAAAAGATAATGCTATATTTATAATTGTAGTACAATACTGAAATAAACATGTAAACGAAAAATACGTAAGGTATATGTGTTCGAAAATTAAAGGGAAAGTGGAAGTGAGGAGGGCATATCACTACCATATTACAATAACCTATTTTAAAAGAATTGCCTTTTGAATATAATGTCATTTCTTTCCCTAATAAACTTTATTAAAACTGTACGATACTGATTTTTCAACAGAGAAATATTTAGTTGTGAAATACATTAAAATTAATAAACATTCAATAAATATTTCAGTAATAATTATATGAAATTTCTTCGTAGTAACTCTATAAAGTCTGATTGCGAAATAATGTTCTTTGTGTGATGTGTCTATATTTCACTTTGGCCCATGAATTTCTTTTTTGAGTTCAATGATAACAAAAGGAATGACTATCACTACTTTATCATCTGAAGAGATTACATTGCTTACAGTAAAGTACAAAACTCTACCGTCCATAAGTGGTTTCAATTGGTTTTTAAGGATGAGTAATTTTTTCATCCTTGCTCTTTGATATATCATCGATGTCTTAATTTTAATCTTTTACTGTACGCTAGAAAAGATTAATAAACTTCCTTTTTATTCAACTGAAATAATAAATATAAAGTAATAATATAAGTTGTTGAAAATAGCTATAAATGGAGAAAATTATAATAGTAGCATAAAAAAAAAAATCCCATTTTTTATAGATTCTATATAACGTGACACACATTGATTTTAAAATGTTTTATCTAAGTTGAAATCTTGTAAAACTGGTTTTTGTTGATGGATACGTTTTGAATTTAAAACTTGGGAACGAGTCGCGCTACAAAAACTGATAAATTATTTTAATAATAAATAAATAAAAAGTAAAATAATGAATAATATTAAATTTACGTATTAATGGAAGATATTTTTATTCTTAAACATTGTTCGATGTATTCTACGTACATTTATATATATATATATATATATGTACTCATATTCAGCGTTTGAATTCTAATATAGTGAGGAAATGAATTTGAAAAATAATTGTATTTATCATCAAATTTATGAATTTGAAAAATAATTGTATTTATCATCAAATTT
>BMAW01044174.1:175008-213792 GCA_019974015.1 Nephila pilipes
ATGAATTTGAAAAATAATTGTATTTATCATCAAATTTATGAATTTGAAAAATAATTGTATTTATCATCAAATTTGTGAATTTGAAAAATAATTGTATTTATTATCAAATTTATGAATTTGAAAAATAATTATACAAAGCAATTTTTCTACCTCGACTATTTACGAATAACTTACTGTAAGGTCCCAAGAATTCATCCCCTTCCTCCAATCTGCGAATGAAAAACTTTCGAATTTAATAGAGAGTTCATAATTGAGATTAATAATGAAAACAAATGTACAAAACACAGAATAAATTAAAAATAAGTAACGTTGCATATTTTATGCGTGTGTGTGATTGAGGGCAAATTTATTTTTTGAAACTCTCATTATTAATCTTAATTAAATTAAACTCTCATTTGTGTTTCCATCTTTGCATCATCATTATTGTAATTATTAATAAAATGTATGTGTGCACATTTAAAAGGAGCCTTAAAATTGATATTGAAGTCATATTTACTTCTGAATATTCATCTCTATTAAATTGGTTGGTTTTATCGGCACAAGAACTATATTTGACCAATTTGTGCCAAAAATTCGTTAGACGAAAAGTGTGTATTTGTGATCCAGACAAAACACTGTAAATTAAAGAAAGGAAGAAAGAGGAATGGAATCAAAAATAGAAAAAGATCGCTGGTGGATCTTAGAACCGCATCACCTGTGTTTACGAAAAACAGCAAGGAGTAAGGAAAGTAACTCGTGTTCGTTTTCCCCGAACTTAGCTAAAGAAGATAAGCCCTTGAGGAATTCAGTTGAATTGAAAGTAAAAGTTATATTGAAATTTACTATTGAAAATCAATGTTTTTTAAAAGATAAATGTATTCATTACTAGCGTAAGTATCAAACGAAATAAGTAATCCCGAACGAAATATGGGAACAAGTTTTATTAAAAGAGGCATGTTTACAGATATGAAGGAAGCTGAAACTCTCAGTTGAAAATAATAGATGGCTCATTCCCAGAATAAGCTAATTTTTGGAATGTATTTCACCGTATTCTTTAAATTATGGCATGTATCTTTATTCTTAGAGACTATAACTCTTCAAACAGCCCTTTAATATTTTGAGTTATGTTATTTTTATTACCGATCGTATCATGCTCTTTATTATGAAACATGTAAGACATGCGAAAAAAAAAAACCCATTTTTCTTAAGATTCGTTATTAGATCTTTTTACCAACATATGTAAAAAATGTTTTTTCTTTCGAAAACCTACCAAACAAAAAAATTTAGATTAATTAAATTACTATTGTAAATAATATATATATAAAGAATCTTATATGCTTTTATATTTACTCAGCACACGTACTAAAAAAAGCAAATAAAACGCGATAAATCAAATTCAACGGTAGCCCCTGAAGACTGCGATAACCTGCTGCTGACGAGTAACTTTTCGTAATACGGTTACAAGAGCTATACAAACATTGTTTTATCAGAACAGGTAAAGAACCAGCTACTTCAAGATCTTTTATCTGTGGAGGCACTGATTTTAGAGAAGGCCGCCTTACAGATAAAGATATCCCCTTGGAGTATTGAGAAACAGAGTCAATGCAGTTCCAATTTTTCCACGAAATTCGCACTTGTGAAATCATGTGATTCCATTCACTCGTAAATTCAAAATCGAATTATTCAAGACAAACAAACAACGAACTGGTAGAAGAAAAAATGTTTTCAAAGAGTTGCCCTATTAGTCTAAACATCATTTCATTATGTAATTTTCGTTCGTATTTAAGTAAACACAGAGTGATTAGTTTGTTGCGGTTGTTTGTGAGAAAACTGAATGTATAATGAATCACCTTGAGTTCGAAATTGTTTTTCTAGATGTTCATTGAAGAAACCGGAATATTAAATGCGCCTTTCTTTTGAGTTTGACCCTTGAAGGTTAGAGAACTCTCTAGATAAACTGAATTATGTGTGTGTTGATTGTTTTTCAATTGCATATTGAAAGGTAGGGAGCGTTCCTACGTAAAATGGGGGAATTCCGAATTAAAAAAAAAAAAATCCCAGCGTCAAGAATTAAGCTTTAGCAGGAAGACAATTAGAGTAAGCTAACGAAATACGTGCAAAAAATGACCTTTATTAACATTATCAGTTTATACTTATAATGAGAAATAATGAAAGGATCTCATTGGCCAAAGTTACCCAAAATTAAGTAGATTCATGCAGGTCATATTGTTCTTTATATTGAGATTAAAAAGAACTACGCGTTCTCCAATACCTAATAACTTTTATTAAAATTTCCGTTATCAAAAACCAGATTTTATCAGAGATGAAAGCAGGTATTGTGATGGCGAGACCTAATACTTAATGATGTTCAATTTTGTTGTAAAGTAACAAATTTAAATTTTAAAATACGTTTATAAGTAATTAATATCAATAACAAGGTATTTAATTTTTAAATATAATATCATAAGGTTAAAATTACATGAATTACTTTACGTCTTTTGTCCATATAGGGGAGTGGAAGAGTTTATTCTCTTTGTGCCTTTTCGGTACTCAATACAATCATCCTGTGGAAATAATCATTCAAGAAATTTTCGAAATATTTTCTCAATTCCCAACATTGCAAAAATATTTCGTCAAAAAAATCTAACATTAAAAATGCTTTTAATAAGTATGCAAATGATAAAGTCATATTTATTGCTTCTTCTATTTTGAATTTAAATTGCCAAGAATTATAAAATGTATATTAAACAAAATAAAATATTTAGGATCAAGCTTTATTAAAATGTTAACAAATTAAAATAAGAAAAATATATAACAATAATACAAGTGAAATTGTTAGCACAAACTTATTAAAAACAAAATCTGAAATACTTTAGAGTGAAAATAAAAATCTACCATAAATACCGCATTATATATATAATTTTTGCCGCGAGGGCGATTCAAAAAGTGTCCGTGTTATGGATGGGAAATGGAGTAATAGGAAAGGGAAATGGTTTAACTTTTTCACAGAGTATAACATTGTCCATTGATCATGTCTGAAGAAGTCCGTGATCATGATGCTCTTTGCACCCCTCTTCCCTTAAAAATTGTTGCTACAACTTTTCTGGCCGACGAGAACGTTTTTTTCTTTCTTGGAAGTAGATTCACCGAAAGTAACCTATTGTTTTAATCGTTGCTTCGTTTCCTTTGTATAACAATGAATCCAAGTCTCATCGATGGTGACTACTAGACGCGGCATCAATTAAAACTAACCTTTGAAAACGTGTCAAATTTGTTTTGTATTGATTTAACAAATGACAGCACGCAATAGTTACGCCAACATGATTTAACAGCACCATCTGTTGTAGAAAACAAGTTTTTTTTAATGTTCTTCATACACTTAAAAATTATTTACTTCCGTAAGCTCAAATATCATGATTGAAAAGAAATACATGTGTCTTCGGTATCATACAGTGGCTGTTGTATTCTAGTGATCGTGGTCGTGAACTCTCAGTCAACGTTGTTTCCATCGAGTCGTGGGCTCATATCCTGACGTCACTAAAGACCCATCGTTTTAAGGGCTCATGTACGTTAAATCCATTAAGGCTCCAAGTCCTTCATTGAAATGGTGTAGAAGTATGGAGAGGGAGGTGCCGGCTTAGGTGACCTCCTCGTCACTTGAAAGAGATTCGTCGCCAATAACCTACGTGTTGCTTCTCAGTTTGGCGTCAACAAATAATCAGAACCATACTCTCCATATCATTCAAGATTTTCATCAGTGATCTGAAGCGAAAAATCTGTTTTAAAGAATTGCAAATTTGAATTTTTTTAGAAATATAACACACGTATGATTGTTTGATTGAGTTAATTGCTGCATGAGCCATGTTTGACACAACTGCCCCGCTAATTTACGAAAAAAAAAAATATGCATCTTAGATCCAGACAAAATAGTTTAAACTCAAGAAAGGGAGAACGGGAAGGGGGGATTGGAAAATGATAGAAGAATGTAGAGAAAGCTAGCTAGAGTATTCTGGGAACGCATGACTCATGTTTATGACAAATAACAAATCCCAAAAGGAGAAAGGAAAGATTATTTAAGAGTTCTGAATCTTTTACTTAACCTAAAGGTGGACCCGAGGAATAAACTCAAAACTGAAAAAAAGATATTTTTTCTGCTACCGAATTGGAACAATAAAGATGGGCGAGTTTAATATTCAATAAAAGAGAATAAAAGTTAAGACTTAGTAAAAAGTGATTATTCTAATTATGTCCAATTTCTTGACTTTTCTTGGTTTGACGTTCCCTTAGAGTGACAAAAAGTAACCTTTGAAGTGCATATGAGACATAATTAATTCACATGAATTATGTTTTATGGTAATTTTTACCATATGTATTCAAATTTATAAAATCAATACAAAAAAGTTTAACGAGATTTAATTTTGTGATAGAAAAGAATTTATTATTAATGGAGCTTCATCTCTTTCTTGAAATATTTTATTTCGCACGACCTTCGTTTCTTTAAGATCAGGGATTTTTAGGAATAGAATAAACTCAAAATTAAAATGCATAAAATTTTAATTTATGAAAATCAGCGGGATATTTGGCATTGCTCTTCTGACACCAATCAGTCTACGTCTGTTTTGAAACAAATTATTTACAACTTTCTCGAGGTATTCATCAGAAAGTTTTGTTTCAACTTATTTCATCGTGTTTTTCATCTAAAAACAATTCCTTACAAGTTTGCCTGGAAAGAAAGAAAAAAAAAACACAAAATAAAGATAACTTCTATCTACGAATAATTGATCATTGTAAAAAGATTTGGATGTATTTCCCTTGAAGATAAGCTTTATTAAATTTTAGAAAAATTACGTTGTCAAATATAACCTTGAATTTAAAATTAAATCGTATTTCCACACGTTACTTTTGAAATTTGAAAAAAAAAAAAAAAAAAAAGATTAAGTTTGAAAACGGAGTTGCAAATGTTCTAAAATTTTAAATTAGAGAAGTGGGGGTTTTTTTTGGAAATTTATTACTCAATTCTCGTTGGAAAATGGAAAACAATATGTGTGAGCTTAAGACCACATGTGACGAATTAAACAGTTGAAAGTCATTCTTCCAAATTTTCTGAAATAATTTAATAACAATTTTTTGTACTTTTTTTTTGTATATAAATATTTTCATTTTTCTAATTTTTTTTTAAATTTCAAAATACACTTATGAAAATACAGGAGGAGGAAAAGAAAAATTTAACGAATCTATATAACCACATAACCATACGCAGTGTAGCGGGTGGTTATGTGTGTAGCGGAAAATTTTACAGATCTCTATATAAATGAGAAAATTTTGACGAATCTTTAACAGTGTTGCTGCAAAATTTAATGAATTTTTTTTCCACATCACCACCCTCAGTGTAGCGGATGGTTATGCACTTTAAATCTATTGAGGTCCCAAGTCCTCACGTGGAAGTTTGGAGCTGGAGGTTACAGCTTAGGTGTCGTCCGCTTCATTTGACCGAGATTCAGAATTACGAGGTCCATCGTCAATGGTCCTCGTGTTGTTTCTTAGTGCGACGTTCATAAAACACTCTCATAATCACTTAACCTCCAGTATATATCCACAGTACATTAAAAAATGTGGACATCTAATAGAATTTTACATCTGCGATGGATACATATGGTAAATCTGTGCTGTGAAGGAAACGTGCCATTTCAACATGCAACGTAATTATTAATAAAATCATTTATTAATATATGATTTGTTTATTTTTACATGATGCAAGAGTTAGATCCATCCATACATTGTGTATGAAAATTTAAAGGTTTTCAATCGGGGGAAAAAGTAGGATCCAGTAATATTAAAAATCTTTTGTAAATCCACTCCCAAAAATGGTGTTTATTAAAATACTACTGATGTTAACTCTTTTTTTTTAACTCTTAAAAATTTTATTGTTTTGATTTTTAGTCACGTGTGTGTGCTATAC
The DNA here is from genome assembly GCA_019974015.1 of Nephila pilipes. Classification (NCBI taxonomy): domain Eukaryota; kingdom Metazoa; phylum Arthropoda; class Arachnida; order Araneae; family Nephilidae; genus Nephila; species Nephila pilipes. Next base: position 180,947 of record BMAW01044174.1, read on the forward strand.
AATTTTTGCGTACATGATATTTATTTGACATCGTTAGCATTTCACAGCATCATTTACATATTGAACACATCCCAACATCATTTGATGATCTTTTATTATCTCTACAGATTTGCTCTTCAAAGATACGGTTCACAAATGTAAACATTCCTATGATTATTTTTAGACAGACAGATTATTTACAATCACAAAATTATTTTGATTTTATAATATTGACGTTATGAGAGGGATGATTTAGAAAAACATGTGTTAAAATAAAACAATAGCATATTTAATTCTTCGATCAAAATACTTATTAATACGAAAGATAACGGAAACCTATCCCATATCAGTATCCCTATGTTGCTAAAATTACTTTTGAGTTTCGTTACGTTTGACGTCCATTGACGTGAATTGACGCAAGTTTCTGCTATTTGATTAAAATATATCGCCTGTAATCTTGATTAACGCCTTAAATTGGTTTACTGTTTTCTATATTATTATGACTTTTTTTTCAACATATGCTTTATAATCTAATGTTACAGGTCACTTGATTACTTTAAGTGAGATAAAACTAGTTAAAAAGTATTACACAAACTGCGCGTGTGTTTGTAAATACTGTTTTTCTTCTGTGTTTAACCTACCTGATAAATGTATCATAATTAATGCATCTACCTGATAAATGTTTGTAACTCACATTATACATGAAATGCGCAGGTTTTAAGGTAAAATATTCGATGGCATCTGGAAATAATAACATCCTCATGATAAAAAATTATTTGAACTTATTCGAATTTGATTTAAAAGTCAAATTAATCCACTGTATATTTATACTGACTGTAATTATACAGTGAATTAAGGATATCTTTTCTTGTATTAAAGAATGGCATTCAAACTCCGAGCAAGTTTTGAAATAGCAAAACTGTTCTATATTAATATAAAATTTAGACGTCACTATAGAGAAGAAAGCAGCACATTTATATATTCTAATGATTTTTGTTTGATCCAATCAGTGTTTTCCTGTATTTCAGGTGCTCTGTGTTTCATCTGTTATGCTTTAATTCCAAATGGATCTTTAAATTTGTAATAATAACAGATCATTGCATAATTATAGAATGTTTCTAAAAATGAAAAACTCAGTCTGCTGAATGAACGCATTTCTCATAATCATATGAAATTTAGTAAATATTTAAGCATTTTTCAAATTAAAAAGAATTCCAAATTTGAATTCCATTTTACAGATTTTTTTTAAAAACAATTTTACGGGTTTATTACAGAATATAATATATATATTCATATAAAAACACACAATGACTTCAATATCATATCCTGATTTCATCAATGACATGAAATTTTTGTATAAAACTCCATTATGTTTGAATCAATCAGTTTTTCCTGTATACGATATGTTTCATATTTCATCTTCTGCGGTCTACTATTAAAGCAAAGCTTATTAGTATAAATTTTGGGTCAGTGATTTTCTTTAAATTAGAAATCCTGAAATGTTTGCATATAAAGCGCATATACTTGTACTTTTGCAAGTCGAATAGTTCGCGAAGGATTCGGCTCTCAAATGAATGTGCATTCTTAAGCCTTGAACGAACTGGTCTCAGTAAACTTTCTTCTAACCATTTTTCGAGGAACAAATAAATAAATAAAAAGGATTCACAGCTTATATAGGAGAATGTCCTTTGCACTTTGAGGTGATTCTTTTCTGCTCACGAAACTCTAGGCTCCATCGTCTATTTTGTGTTGACTGTCGTCATTTTGTGGTTGGTTCTTTCTTTTCCCATGGATCGCGAAAGGTTCATTTTGAAAATAATTTCAACGAGCGGAACGGCTTTCAAATTTATACACATCTTAAGATTATGGATCATCATTGAGTCCAAAAAAATTCTTGAATAAAAATGTTTTAGATGCGTTACTAGGAGTGCCTCTTTTAACTGGTAGCCCATCTGAAGCCATAAAAACTGCAGAACTTTTTGCAACTTGTTTGTCTCTTGCTTCTAATTGTTTAGCTGAGTTATGAATGTAAAGTTGTACGTGAGTAAGCCTCGGCCAGATCATAAATATAGGATACACCTCCTACCTTGACAATCGCAATGACATCTTGCTGGTTTACATGGAAAACTCATTTTCTAATAATCGTGGTCCTAGATTCTTAAGAACAATTCAGTCTTTTTGTAAATAACATAATTTCTTCTTGTTTAAAACATTTAATATTAAATTTGACATTCGACTGAAAGAAAACTTCCTTATTTTATTACTTCTATCCGAATATGAGGACATTTGAAATCATCTATTTATTTTCCCTTCCATACAAAGCCCTACTAATCAATCAAAGCTGAAAATTTGAATTTGTTGAGTTGCAGCATATAATTCGTTTCCCCCTAATTGGCGCCCATGGTATTAAGATAAATATAATTTCATTCAAAATGCTTAAATTTTGTCGTTATGTTTCATGGCCTATTAAAAGCTTAAAATAAATATAAATATAATTTGTCTCACCTTCTAAACAATGCAGATTTATTTGTAAATCAGAAATCATTAACTGTGTAATTAGTGGGTCATTTACCTTTTCCCTCAAGAAAATGACATCTACTAATTTTAGGGAATAACATGTGACGAATATTTCCTCATAATTCTTATTAATTAATGGAAAGAACTGGAATGAATGAGCACATGAAAATAAATAACTTGTGTGTTCTTATATTTTTCGGAAGAGCATATTTGCTTAAGTATATTTCGTCTGATATAAATTAAGAATGAAATTCTTGACAGGAATAATAAATATATTTTGAAATTCTTGACAGGAATAATAAATATATTTTGAAATTCTTGACAGGAATATTAAATATACTTTGTAATTTTTAATTTAAGAAACTGTAGCTTACAACTCCGTTTTCCCTCGTCCACAATTTATTCAGAATAGAAATACCCACTCAGAGGATGCATTAATACTGGACATAAAATATATTTAATATTTACGCGAAAATTTGTATCGTTCAAATTATTGGGGGAAAGTGTTTGAACGAAACGGATTCTAAAATATATTTTTTGATTTTTCGCGCTTTTTTTTCTTTCTTCTTTTTTTCCCCGACATTGTGCCAGTGGGTTGCTCCCGTTCTGAATGCAGGATATTTCGACAGCTCGAAGCTGCGCTCGTGGACAATGGGATAGGCTACCTAAAATGGGATAGTCCCGTTGAAAACGAGACATATGATTATGATATTTATGAGTCAATTAAGAAATTAAAAATGCGTAAGTATTAATAAGAATTTTGTAACATTTGTTAAAAATTTAAATACGTTAAAGCTATTCAATACAACAATTACAATAACATTGAACTCAAGCTTATGGTAGGCAATAGCATCAAGTAATCATTCTCCTACATAAGAGGTAGGATGTGAAAATATTAGAATGTTAAAAAAAAAATTAGAATACTTTTTATATTCTATTTAGCTGTAAGATGATGTAACACTTAAAAAACTGAACTTTGAACCGATAGCATCAATCAACAATTTACCGCATAAACTAAACATCACTAGTTGCCTATTCATGTGAAACGACATTGCTTTTAAAAATTTTGCAACCACAATATATTTTCACCTTTATCAAATCATGCAATATTCAAGCTAATACTATTTTAGCTCAAATTATTTTTATATAATTTATTGTGAAGATATAATTCTTTTTCCTCGTTAAAACAGATATTACATTGATTTAAAAAATTAAAGAAGGAGGAAATGAAATAATGTTTTTAAGACTTGAGAAAGGGGCAAGACCCTATTTGTCTTCCCTAAATTGGCGCCCATGGTATTAAGATAACGAATAATTACATGCAAAATGTTTCAATTTTGTCATATTTATTAAAAACCTGTTTAAACCAGTTCATTCTTGCTCATTCCTACTTGTTGTTTTTAAACTAGTTATTATTCAGGAGCTTCATCCACTGTATATTAGCTTTGCAGCCTTGACCGAGAGAGGGTTTGAAAAAAGTTTAAAAAACATATTACAAAGGTAGTTTGAACTGTTTTCGCCGAAAAAACATCTCGTATTCATATATCTTTTTCCTTCATCCAAATGAAAGAGGAAAATTGCTTGGTAATCAATCAATTCTTGATGCGTGTGTCTCGTATATGCATGACATTTTATCAATGTATGTATAAATAAGTATATTTGCAGAAGAATAGAAGTGTCAGTATCTTTCTCAACAGTAAGAATGATTGTCTTTTATTGAGGCATGGGCCGTATTACTAATAATGAAATAGTAAAATTTATTCCTAACAGATTTTAACACATTGAAGACTGGAAACGTGAATTCTCGTCTTTTATTTTTCAACTGTTGGCGACGGATGACGGAAATTCATGTCATTATTAAATATTTACACACACACACAAAATGCGGAAATTCAGGCTATGTACTTTTCTCTGTACCGTCATCGAAGTGTTGAGACCATGTTCTTCATTTGAAAAATTTGAAAAGAGATGTAATTCTTCTCTCATCGTTTATATTATAAACACATTTTTTTTTTTTTTTTTTTTTACGTTTTACGCACCTATTTTTTTTTCTAACTTCAACACAAGTGCAACTGATGAATAATACACCTTGAGAAAAATCTAACGAAACATTTTCTTGCTTGTCATTGATTTTCTAGATTAATGACAAGAAAAATGAAAAAATTCCGCACTTTTTTTTTGTTATTATTGAGATAATCTTTTTTGAAGAATGCGATAATACAACCACAACTCTGATTATGCACGGCGAATTCTTACAAAATAACATGTGACTTAACTTTCTTCAATTTGTCTCGTTACGTAGCACAATTTTCCTAATGATTTTTTTCACATCTGTTAGACGTATTCACGAGAAATGAAAATAGTTATTTAATTAATAAAAAGAGCAAGCATTTTATGGGAATCTAACTATAAACTATATAAAGAAATGTACTTTGAATAAAATGACAGAAATGTTTTAGAGGTGTTGTTGAAAAGTCTTATTGATATAAAATTCGGGTGGGTAGCGGAGAGGCGTCTTAATAATTTTCGCAATTTTCATCGCATCTGGACAAAATTGATATCAATTTCACGTGAACGGATTAATTAATTAAGCTATTTAACTTGGTTAATTTATTTTTAAAATATAATTTTCTCATCATTAATATCGAAAAAAAAATTCTCGCTTATCTGATTTCTCATCCTACAATTAGCCTAGATATTAGAATTTCGTGAATTTCATGGTGATTTTGAATTTTGAGTTGCGGGGGCTTAAAAACTGTGCCCCTTTTATATTAAACGCATGCCTCAAATATTTTTGATAAGATATTTTCAATTCAACTCTTTTAAACCTTTTTTCCCCTTTTAAAAGACGGATAATATTCTTTTTTCAGTTCTAAAAACATTAAAAAATTAAAAACACTAATATTATGAAAATATAAATTATTCAATACAGTTTCGAAAAAACAATGAGTTGCAACACTCAACAATTTTTGATTTCTCGTGTCTTGAACCTTTAAATCCAAACTTTCACGCAATTCTTATCAACAGTTCAGGAAATATTCAATTTTGATATTACGTTCGGAAATAGTGGCTCCCTAAGGGACCGTATACCAATTTATAACTGTCAATTATTTATTTAGTGGCGTTAAAAATGAGGTAAATATGAATCATTTCCGCGGAAGCAATCTCTTACACGATTCCCTAGAATTTTTCTCGAATGTCTGAGGAATTAATCATCGGATTCACTAAATGCCGGTTTTTCAGTGGCATCGGAACTCGAACCCACGACTCAAGGCAAACAATGCCAACCGCGAGTTCCCGACTATAACCACCTAGGATATCGCAGCTTTTTTTTTTTTTTTTGACGATTTTAGCTTCAATGTTTTTAAAAATTGCTTAACCAAAAGCGATAACGCATCAGAAAGAAAGATACGACAGCTATTATTTTATGTTTTTAGTAGATACATATTGGCTGCATTCTATTTTCGTTTATGAAGATCTGTAAGCTCTGTCCCCAGTTGGACCATTTACATATACCTTAGCTGGCAAGCAAAAGAATTTAAAGGATTTCTTAAGAGCATGAGTTAAAAAGGATTTATTAAGCCCAAACTTCTCTGACTTTTGCTAAAAGCTGCATTATTATATAACAAATATCTTTGGAAAAATATTTTACTTGGTTGAATACTCGTCAGTATTGTTCCAAACCTTATTCCATATTAATGACATAACCTGCTAAATTTTTAAAATTATTTCAAAAATCATCAATCAAATAAGTTTGTTATATAAATTTGAAGCAGTTTATTCTTGTATAAGTAAGGCATTGAAATAGCATTAAATTTTAAGGAATCAAATTAATAAGATGGTAAATTTTATAACGTGCGCTAAATAACTATTGCATATAAACTCTGTCATGCTGGAAAACTTTTTTTCGGGCTCATCAAAGCAAAATGATCATTTATTGTAGGGAAAATTACAAATGAATGGAGTTTTTAATACCCTGTTGGGTCACCTCTATCATGAATTCATGGTGTGATACGGTTGGGCATTGAAGCATACAAGTCCCATATGATGTCCTACAACATCTCGTCTCCCATTAGCTGTAAACGTGCCTATAATTCGACTAAACTCGTAGGTTGTTCAACTTGCCATCCTAAATGATCCCAGATATGATTGATCGGTAATAAATCTGGGGATCGAGCAGTCCAGGGAAGGGTAGAAATGTAGCGGAGACAGTCCTATGAAACCCTTGCTGTATGGGAGTGAGCATTGTCCTGCTGAAAAATGACTTCTGAGAGCCCTGTCATGAGTGGCAACACATATAGCTGAAGAATGTCACTAACGTATCTCTGTTCTGTCATGATGCCGTGGATTAATATTAGGGGCAATCATGTGTCGTATAAAATGACATCTCATACCATCACACCAGTTGGCGGAGCGGTATGCTGCTGTACAGCGAAGACGTTCACCACGGGGCCTCCACATACGTACAGGATTGTCATCAATGCCCAAATAGAATCTGGATTAGTCGCTAAACACGACTTGATACCATTTGGTTGCAGTTCAATCCTTTCGAGCGCGACACCACTCCAAACGAAGGCGACAGGGAGTGGATGTCAATGGCAGTACACGTAATGGGAGCCACGATAGCAACTGTCCTTTAACTAGGCACCTTGAAATGATACGGACTGATACAGAGCCCATAGTGAAGGTGCTGCCTGTGTATGGGTGGTGGTCAATGAGACAGTTGGTGCTATGATTGCGCGTCGTGTGATATGACAGTCTTCTCGACTATTGGTCTGTCGTGAGCGTCCTGAGCCTGGTCGCCAATCGAGGAATATATATTTCTCCTTTTATTGCAATTTTTATTTTCATTTTTTATTTTTCATGAAGATTGAAATTTTATGTGTAAATTTTAAGATACATTAATATTTTTTAGTTATATGTATTCAAAGTAAATTAATAATTAAATGATAAGGAAAATAAAAATTTTAAATGAAGTAATAACTACATTTGAACAACAAATTGATTGCAATACAGTAGCGCAGCCACCCAGTACGAACCCTAAATTCTCCGCCCCCTACAGAAATAAAAAAAAATAGTAATATCACGAATGCATTGCACATGCATAAAATTAGATTATTTATAGTTTAATATGTTAAAACGAATAAATAACATTCTACGTGGGTAAAACCATAAAGCAATTGAAAAGTTTAAAGCTAAACAAAAACATTTACCTTGACATTCTTATATATTCGACAAATCGTACAAAACAAATAAACTTCACATTACAATAACTAACAAATTTAGGTCCGGTGAAACTTTATCAAGGTGTAAAATAAACAATATCAACAATGCACCCCTCTCCTAAATAACAAAAAAGTTGAAGAAATTTAATTTCATTTGCTCACTGTCAAGGACAGTAAATGACATGTTCAAGGACAGTAAAACAATGCGAGTAATTAAAATTTTTCATCAAAATTTGAAACGTTTTTGAAGCAATTCCAAAACTCACAGGATTTGATTTATTTTGTTTTCCATTGCGAATTGGAAACAAAGTATTCATTAACTTTTCTTTATTTAAATCTGATATAATTATTATTTTTATATTTGTTTATCAAGAAAAAGAAAATTTGGAAATAAAATGACATTAAAAGCCTGTTTGCTTAGAATTACAAAAAAAAATCAACTTAACAGACTTAAACAATGACATTTTAACTTCAAATTGGCTTATTAAAACTTGCTTTAAAGTACTTTCAGATATCTGTACTTATAAAAAAAAAAACAGTGTCATAAAATAATTGAAAATTGAGGATATTCTCTCTGTAGATTAGCTAAGTGTTTATATCATTAGTCTCCTTATATTTTCTCCTATATCTCGTATCAAATGGTCATGGAAACTAATATGTAATAATAAAAGTAGTAATCAATCATATTTTCATAACAATAGGAGTTTGGCCTCTTTAAACCCTCCTTAAAACGTTGGTTCAAGTTTTCCGTTCTAACCATTTTGTTTTCCCAAAAATAGAAAAAAGAAAAGTGAATAAGAATAAAGTTGTTGATATTTTAAAATACATACATAAGCAAAACAATCAAGGCATAAATCTTATCTTTACCTCCCAATTTCAAGAAATGTTGCACAATTTAGAAAAAAAAAAGTTTTCATCTCTTCAACATGTACTTTCTCGATTACGGCAAAACTCATACTGGGTTGTTTTTTTTATTGTAGATGAATACATACGCACACTTTGAAAAACTAATCTTTAAATGATCGCGAAATTTGTTAAAAAAAATTTTTTTTTTGAGGTATCATAAGGGCATAAGTTTCTTCGTGATATTTCCAACTGTTCCGGACTTCATCTATCTCTCTACTTCTCTCCTCCCCATATTATAACATATAAAAACTATTAAGGCTAATAGTTTTGGATAATATCTGTAATTAATTTAATTGCAACAGAAAAGTTGTTTATTTGTGCCTTCCTCTAATTGACTCTGTCTTTCAGTTATTTTACACATATCCGTGTCACATTCAGATATTTTACATATATCGGGTGTCTTTAGCTGATGAATTTATATTTAAATCCTTAATTAATTCTAATTTAAATTCTTGGTTAAATCCACTGTCATAAAAAAGTTTGCTCCGAATAAAAGCATATATATATATATATACACAGTGTATTCAAAAAGTTCCAGGACTGAATGCACACAGACAACATAACACAGCAAAATTAAGTTTATTTAATATCAAGCTTCTACATAATCCCCCTGCACTTCAATACAACGTTTGGATCTTGTATAAAGATCTTTGAACGCCTTCTGGAACGCCTCGACTGCAACACTCTGCAGGTCCCTTGTCACTGACGCTTCGATGTCCTCTACCGAAGCGTACCGCTGTCCCTTCATCTTCAATTTCAACTTTGGAAACAGAAAATAGTCCGGAGGAGACAGGTCAGGTGAATATGGGGGGTGGTCGATGGGTACAACCTGCTTGCACGCCAAGAATTGCTGAACAATGATGGATTTGTGTGACGGTGCATTGTCATGCAAGAGACACCAGTTTCCACTGTCCAACATTTCGGGTCTCACACGCCGCATTCTTTTCAGTAGCCGGTGTAGCACATCCTTGTAAAAGGCACCAATGACAGTGGACCCTTGTCGAAGGAATTCGTGGTGGATAATTCCTCGACTGTCGAAAAACACGAGCAGCATCGTCTTTGTTTTTGATTTTGACGCACGAACTTTCATCGGTCGACCCTTTCTCGGACTTGTCCACTCCGAACTTTGGCGTTTAGTTTCCGGATCATATTCGAGGCACCACGACTCGTCTCCGGTGACGATGGTTTTCAAAATGTTAGGGTCTTCCTCAGCAGTGGCAATCAAATCTTCGGAAGAAGCAATTCGGTGTTCTTTTTGCTCCGTAGTCAGAGTGTGTGGCACAAAGCGCGCACAGAGTTTCTTTTTCTTTAAATCCTCCGTCATTATCGTAAAAACAGACCCTACACTCATGTTTAAAGATTCCGCAATCATTTCTATCGTCATTCGACGGTCTGAGCGCACCAACGCTTGCACTCGCTCGACATTTTCATCAGTCCGACTCGAACGTGGACGACCACACCTCTCATCATCGTCCGTCGCTTCTCTTCAATCTCTAAACCTTGCAAACCACTCAAACACACGCGAACGACTCATAGCCTCGTCACCATGAACAGTTTTAATCATTTCATAGGTTTCTGTGGCCGTTTTACCCAATTTAAAACAAAATTTAATGTTCGTTCCTTGTTCCATTTTTTAACGATGACACGACCACTATGACACACCACAATCGAGTGAACGCTGAGAAGTTGGAACTCATCCAAACGGAATAAAACTTCGCGCATGCGTCGGAGAAGGTTGTTGCTACGCGCTCCATGAATTGCGCAGAGATAGCGTTACCTGTACTATTTTACTAGCGGCAGTCCTGGAACTTTTTGAATACACTGTGTATATATATATATATATTATTATTATTATTATTATTATTATTAACCGCAAAACAGTTTCATTGCTCGACAGAAATAATGTATTATGTATTTATGAGTATACATGATACAATAAACCAACCTACGAATGCGTATACTACACATATGCTGGAATACACGTGGACGCTTTCTTACTTGTTCTATGCTTCCCCATTTTGTTAATCATTTTTTTCTTTAAAAAATGCCTTTATTTGTCATTTGGTAAGAAAGAAAGCTTTAGTCAAGTGACGACAACGACACCTGAGCTGGCACCCCCTCTCCTAACTTCCACACCACACTTACGGAGGACTTTGGGTCCCGACAGATTAAACGTGCATCAGCCCCAGCTATACGGTGGGTTTTTAGTGGCATTAAGGATCAAGCCTACGACTCAACGAAAACGTGACCACGAGTCCATTGCCTTATCCATTAAGCTACTGCGGCCTACGTATTACTTCCAAATTTCCCCAAATAGTGGTAGGATTGTGCATTGTATTGATTATAGTATGTGGTACAAAAGCCACGCAAATTGCGCCAATTATCCGTAAAATTAAAAAATATGCGATATATTGAATATAAGATTAACATTATTATCAGCAGAAGATTTTTCTATATTTCCAGATTATTATCAACACATATGGAGATAAACCCGCTTATTGAGCAATTTTTATCATGCTCACAACCTTTTTTTTTTAACTTCTAAATCCCATCTTCTTGAGAAATTTTTTTTATCGCTTGTAGCTTGATTCCAAGTCTTGAAAATTTCCCCAATCAGTGCTAGAATTGCATTGCAATGATTATAGTGTATGGCGCAAGAACCAAATTGCGCCAAACGTTCCTAAAGTTACGTAGTGCATGTGGAAATTGGAGCTCTTAGCCCACGCTGGGTTTTATCTCCTATCAATACAGATATTTAAATTCACAGAACTGTTCTCCGAGTGTGTGTGTGTACCCACTGCAATAAATAAAGACAGGATTTAGGTAACAATAGAAATATTGGCAGACGAAGTATACTAGTGCGATACTTTGAATATAAAATTAACATATAAAATCTGTTGTATGCTGCAGAATTTTAATTTATGTACTTAATCATACAGAGAAAAAATACACTTTAGTTACATATTTCAAGTTTATATATCTGTAGATTTTGCGTTTTATATCTATTATTTGTGAGAAATGTTCGAACTTTTACATTTAATTATCTATAAAAAAGGTATTTCGCATTATGTTATTAATTGTTTGAATTTTTTTTTCAATTGTTTGAAGTAATTATTGAAGTTCGAACTAAGCAGGTCCTTAACTTATCAAAATTACATTACCAGGCTTAAATTACACTTTTTTCGACCTTACACATGTCTGACTAATTATAAAAAATGTAAAAGATTGCTTAGTTAATTATCTAAAGCACATTTTGTTGGAGTTGTGTTAAATAAGAATTATTGATCAGTACATTACTCGAGCAAAGTAAAGATTTTCCTAATATCCTAATAATAAACTATAGGATTATTTTTTGTGGAAAGAATATTGCTAATCTTGTGGAAAAAGTAAAATATTTCACAAAATAATTAGAAATTTTCCTCGCATGCAAAAAGCTTATTAATAGATTTTAAACATTTAAGAAATTTTATCACTATATACATAAATCCATACTTTCTTTTAATTTAAGTTAGTCTCTTAATTCTGTGATCTATAAAAACTGAAATATATATTCTTTTATTGAATAAACAACAAAATTCTTTCTTTTCTTCCAGTGATGTTATTGTTAAATTAATATGTTGAAGGCTATAACCTCCACCCCTACCCTAGCTAGTGTCTCTTAAAAATATCTTATTGAAAATGCTGACGCGGAGATATTTTATCTCAAAAACGCAGATTTAAAAGGTTTTATACCTTCGCCTCTGACAATATTTAAATGCATATTTTTCCTGTTCTTTTCCTTAGAAAATGCAAGCCTATGTCAAAAATTTCACTTGTTTATTTATTGCATTAAAGATACATATTCTAAAGTTTATTAAAATTGGAGTTTTTCAAAAGCATTTTGAAGCAAATTTATAAAGAGTATCAGATTCTCAAAATTTCAATTTGTATAAAGTAAATAATTGTACCTTTATCAAGAAAAGACCCACTTTATTACGTATTCTAAAGTGGAACAGAAAATAATAATAACGGGAAAATAATCGATGAATAAAAATAAAATAACAGTTACAATAAATAAAAAAATAAAAATAAATTAATAAGCAATTTTAACACAGTAATAAAAATACATAATATTTTTCCAAAAAATTAAATAATAGAAAAATAAATAGTAAAAATAAATTAATAGGAGCTAAAAAATTAATAAAAAAAGTTATAATAAATATAAATGTATCATGAAAAGACCCACTTTATTGTGCATTCTAAAATAGTTAGGATCAAATAATAATATTAATAGAAAAATAATCAAAGAATAAAAAATAAAATAATAATAGAGAAAAATAAGAAATTAATAAAAAATAAAATAACAGTTAATTGATAAAAAATAATGAAAATTAAATTAATAAACGGTTTTAACACAGTAATAAAAATAACTAATTAATAAAAATAATATGTAATATTTTTTTTTATAAAAAATGAAATAATAGAAAAATAAATTAATAAGTAATGAAATAATAGAAAAATAAATTAATAAGAAATGAAATAATAGAAAAATAAATTAATAAAAATAATATAACAGAAATTAATAAATTAATAAAAAATGAATTATAGAAAAATAATAAATTAATATAAAAATAGTAAAATAAATTATAAATGAATACTTAAAAAAATTAAATATGTATCCTATAGCACTGAAGAAAAATAGCATCAAAGCTTTAAAAAGATCAGTTTTGAGAAGAAAATTTCAAAGATGCATTTAAAAATAAAAAAGGTCTCTCTATTTAAATTTTACCAGTTCACATGCAATATTTTTCAGAATTATAGTTGCTTATCATATTTTTATTTATTATGTATTGTCCTCTTTCTCGTCATTCCTTTTTAATATTTTTTTCTATCGTCTTTTGTATACGAATTATAATCATATTTTAGCCTTAGATATCGTTTCATATCGAGATGTCAGAAATCAGTTCAGTCATTTTAAAATACACGAACTCTCTAAATAAATTTTACTAAAAAGAGTTTTTACAACACATCCAGCCTTTAAAATATGAAATAGCTTCCTGGATTTCAGATAAGAATGCGCCAGTTTGCAAATACGTTTTTATTAATAGGATGTATTACGTTGTAAGAAATTTTCTCAGAATTTTTAATTACGCCAAAAACTTTTTTGATTATTCGTCTAGACCCTTGGCTCTCAAACTATGGTAAGCATACTCGAGTGAGGAAGGGGGGGGGGTACGAGATAATCTAGCACAGAGGTCTTTAACTTAGAATCCGCGGAACCCTAGGTTGGCTGGAACTTTGACAGAGGTTCCACAAGAGATCACTATTTGCTTAATCAAAGCGCCAAAATTTTAGTGGAATTTTAATTTTTATAAGAGATCGAATTCTTAAAGGCAGTTTTCTTGTAAAAATAAGTATAAATAAGTATTTTATGGATAAAATAAAATCTTAAATTTCATAAAAGTTAAGTGCTTCAAATACATAAATCGAGACACATTAAGCCACATATTAGTTTCCGTTCTTTGGCTCGGCTGAAGAATGGCCCACTTATTTGGTCATTATTTCACTATTTTCAAGTATTACGTAAAATTGACGCCACTTTTTAAAATTGAAATTTTGGGCAGATTGCATTTTGAAAGATAATGTTGAATGCTTTTCTAATTTGCATAATATTTTAGTAGACAGTAACGCTAATCTCAATAAAAATGTAAAAATTAGTTTGGTCCAATATTTATTAGATCCACAAAAACATTTCTTGACCATTCTCCTGTTCAAAAAGAAAAATTATCTTAGATCCAAAATCCTTAAGACTGTGACACCTCCCAATAAAAGAAAGAGAACAAATTGATATATCGACAGACAATCAATTGAAACTAAATTTTAGTCAAGTTGATGTTATGCATTTTTGGATTGACATTAGAAAAGAATTACCTGAAATTACCAAAAGAACTGTGAAACATCTAATGTCACATGTTTCAACCTACGTATGCAAAAAATCTTTCTCTTTGTACGCTGCGGTAAAAACAAAATACAGAAGCAGATTGGATACTGAAGATGACATTGAGTTGCAGATTTCAACAATTATTCCAGACGTAAAAATACCTTGCAATAAAAAACAATCATAGCCAAGTCATTAAAAATTTTCCTTTTTATTAATTTTTTTTGTAATCTAAAATTGCAGATTTTAACAATTATTCTAGACATAAAAATACTTTACAATAAAAAACAATCATAGCCAAGTCATTAAAAAACTATTTTATTAATTTTTTTTGAATCTAAAATATTGTTGCTTTTGTTTATTATTCATAGATTATATTTCAGAGCCCCCCCCCCCCCCCCAAAAAAAAAGAAAACACCATTAGCTAGCTACGTTACGATTCATTATCTTACTAAGACGTTTCTATTATAATAAAATACAGATGCAATAATAATTTTGTAAATTTGAGTAGGATTAAGCTTTGAAATTCTATTTTTTCTTCCCTTTGATGAAGAGATTCCTTCTAGAAAATGTCAAGCTCAAAGGGTTTTCCAAAGTTTAAAAGGTTGAACACCTCTGATCTAGCAAATAATTCAGAAAAAAAGACACACTGAAACGAAGTGTCAAACTCATTTCCAGCCACGAGCCTAAACAAGTGTTCGTTGAAGTCACGCGGACCGAACTATATGTTGTTATTGTGTACTGGTAGTTTTTCCTTTCAAAATTTACCTTCGCGTAGCTAAAGAACTGATCTTAGAGTTTTGTAACTTTGTTCTAATGCTGACCTAGTGACTTTTCATGTTTTATAAATTTGGTGCACTGATAGCATTATATCAAGCAGATTATATTATCTTTTATATCACAGCAAAAATACTTCAAACCCTCACTTTTCTTGGATATATCGATGTTCTTCAGCTATTTTTCGTTTAGTATTATTTAAACTGGTTTATATAAAGACATATTAAATTGCAAGGGCTTAAAGTAGATAAGAAATTGGTTAACGCAAAATGATGAAAAAAATTGCTAAAAATCTGTATTTTTTCTTGAACATTACCTTAACACATAAAGAATGAATACACAAATTAATAATCGTAGAATTAAAAAAAAAGTTTATATTTCTTGTTTTCTGAAAGAGGAATATGTAATTTTAAGCCCATGAAGCTAGAGGCAATTGAAGAGTAATGTCAAGATAGGGGTATTACTTTATTATATTTTCTGCTATTGGTAGGTGAAATGTAGCGTTGATTCAACGTGAGTAATAGTTCATTAGGAAGGTTGTGGCTAATTATCAATAATCCCATAAAATTAAAAAGTGAATAGTTGGCTGTAAAATAGTTATAGTAAAATTTTTGCGATAGGATGTTATTTCGGTTGGGTCGCTATGATATTCGTTGCGGGTCATACGCGACTAGAAAGCGGAGAGTTTGACAGGCTTGTCCTAAAGCAATTACGTTTCCGAGGTATCCTAGTAGGACTCGCGGCTGGCTGTTCTCGTCGAATCACGAGTTCGAGCATTGATGCCACTAAAGACCCACCGAGTAGCCGGGGCTGATGCACGTTAAATCTGTCGTGGCTTACAGTCTTCCTGTGGATATGATGTGGAAGTTGGGTGAGGGCGTGCCAGCTCAGGTGTCGTCCTCGTCACTTGACCGAGGTTCAAAATTACGAGGTCCATCGCCAATAGCCTTCGTGTTGCTTCAAAGACCCGTCGTGTAGCGTTACTTCATGACGTTAATAAAACCAACCAAACTTAATCTAAAGCAATTACTAAGAACCTCCCCTTAGGTATAAAAACCCATGCAGGGGAATATCAAGAACTTATGGTTTTGCTGATGTCTGTAATTGATTGTTTTGAAATATATAGATTTCAGCAGTGGGGTTTGATTTTTTTTAAAACCCGATTCGTCTTGTTTGATAAAAGGGCATGTTTTAGCTCGGACGATTTCGATCTTCCACTAAAAGTCAAAAAGCAAAAAATTCTTGAAACAAAAATACGGAAGCTGAAAAAAATAATAAATATGACTAATTACACTTGCTTCATAAGCTCAATTGAAATGAAGTAAAATATCATGAGCTTCTTATCTTTTTGTTCTTATGTTGAAGTGAAACAGAATATAACTTTTTATTGCATTTGTTTTCAATTGTTATTACTTTCGATTGTTAGCTTCGCTAACGAATAAGTAATCCAAATTATCTCTTTTGTTTCAATGAAAGGAAAATAAAATGAGATTTATAATCCTACTCTTAATTAACATATAGTGTTGTCATGAGACTCGACAAAATGAAACTAAAATGCGTTAAAAACTATTTTAGTATATGAGACACAATAGCTACTTCGTCAAGATTCTTTTTAAAAAAAATTCGTAGTCAAATAAGTAATCGAAATAATCTCTTTTGTTTTAATGAAAGGAAAATAAAATGAGGTTTATAATCATATTCTTAATTATACTGTTTTAGCTTTACCGAAAAAGAGAGCAAAAAAAGAAATGTAATCAATTAAAATGAACGCGCCTTCAATAGAATTTTATAGCGACAGAAAAAAATTTCCTCTTATATTCAAATATTCTATATATATAAAAGACCTTGATTTTAAAATCAAATAAAATTGCGAAAATCTATTTCTGACTAATAATTTTTCTTAATTTTCTATAAACTTACAATTACGTCTGAATTCAATTTTTTTCGTGATTTTATTGATATCAAAGATTCGCACATTTACAGTTTAATTAATCTGAAAACTAAGACTTTTAGCAATTAAATTATATACTAACAAATAATAAATGCTACAAAAATTATGGGTAGTTATTTACTTTTATTTTGAGCATAAATTAAGTTTTCTTAGACATTTTATAATTCATAAAAAATAACTACAATGCTAAGGGAAATTTTAAAAAAATAAAAATGTCAAAAAATTATTTGCTTAGAAAATCTTCCTAAAGTAATTGAATCAAAAAGCTCTTAAAAATTTATTCATTGTTTGGGTTGGACTTTCTGACACCAAAAAAAAAAAAAAAAAATAATAATAATAATAAAAGGAAAATAATTAAGAGAAGGAAAAAAAGAAGAAAAGAAAAACTGTTCTACAGGAAGGTTATAAATTTTTTCATTACCAATTGTCATGTTTTTGAAGGACATGTCCATTTTTTTTAAAAAAAATTATTTAAGTTCCAGAGGCATTTATTTTTCTTTAAAAAAGTTGCTCGACAATTTCTGAAATGTAATAGTTGACTTTCTCAGAATTTTGATCAATATGCATTACACAGCATTTGTATATCGATATACAAATCTAAATATATGTTCCGGAAATGTAATTCAAGTTTTGTTACACAAATTGGCTTTGCTTTGCAATCACATTTTCTCTTATGTTAATATTTTCAAATATATCATTAAATTTTTAAAAAAATGTCTGAAGTGAAACCAACGCAAAATCTTCTCACATAAATTTCTTTTCTTATTATATGTTTAATTCGTTCAGCATTTTTCTTTAAAATAAAGTTTAAAAAAAAACTTTTTTTTTATGGAGCAATTTCCAACAATTAAAAATTCTTAATTTGATACAGTCACAATAAAACTTCTTGACAAAAATTTGTTCAAATTCAATGCTGTGAAAAAATGAGCCACAATTCTAATTAATCAGATGAAATATATAATGAGTGAGGAAGTATATATGAGCACCGTCCGATTTTCATTTTTGATAATAAAACAAAACAAAAAAAAAAGCACTTGAACAACACTTCTGCATTAAATTTTGTGAAAAGTTTGGTGATACCGAAATGAAATGAACCGCAAGATTCAAACAAAATTTAATTACGTTGGATAACTTATTCAGAGCCCATGAGACTCACGGCTCTTTATCACCGTATCTTGTACTCTTTTGGAGCTGAGCTTCAGCTTCATTTTCCTGGAAATGCGATTTTATTTTAAAGTTATATTTTAAAAATAGTGATAATTAGGAAAGGATAAATAAATTTGTGAATTTGATAGTGCATTAAGAATTTTTAAAGAATGAATCTATTAGTCAGAATATTTAAGATTTTTAGTAAGAAGAGAGAACTTTATGTATAGCTACAAGTAAGAATAGTAGTATCTATAGGGGTTAACTTTTGAGACTAGCCAATGGAGTAGCTGCCTTTCGTGTCAGTGTCTTAGTTGGAATCTGTGCTTGTAACAAAATTTAATACAATAAGGCAGTTCAAGTTTTTGTGTCTTTTTGTCAAAAACGAAAATCCAGTGACTGGTAGCTTCTGCAGACATATAGTTTACGATCGTGTACATAATCGTACTTGCACCAAACTCCCTGACTTTATTCGTTTATACACAAAAATTATGATCGAATATTTTTTGATCATACCACGTAGTTGAACTAGTGTCATGAGCCGTGAATGCACCAAAACAAGCGATAATCTCACTTAGTTATCGGATGTGGATAATGAAGAATTTTGAACACTTTTTTTAACCTGGGCTAATATGTTGTTGTTTTGAGAGAATGGGGTACACAAAATGCGTGTGCATAAAATAAAGGATACATAGTATTGGGCTCAAAAGATTGACATTATAACTCTAATAATTACAATTAGTTTGCTTAAGGTATATTTATATAGCTTAGATATATGTAGAGAGCCACAAAAACCGCACATAACAAAAAGATACTTATTTATTAAGTGTAAATATTTACAAGGGATGGGGCAAAGTTAATCTTATAGATATTTTAGAATCATTACTTTACATCAAATCAGAATGAGCGTACCGTCTCTTCCTTCGCGACTCGTCTCGGCAAAGCGCTGTCTGTCTGTTGTTATGTAACTAGACGAAATCATGTATTGAAAGGGAGACGAGGAGATGCAATTCCAGTCTTACAGGTAGATTTAATTTAATATTTATCATCTATTTTTTTAATAACCGAACAGGATATTACTGTCTACTTTTATAGTTTATTGTTTGCTTTTATTTAAAAATATTTAATTTAATAATTGATTTGTATGGCTGAATCACCTTTAAAATCTTTTTGTCAACATTATCAACGTTTTAGTACTTCAGAATATTTTGCTTGGGAAAATAAAACAGCATTAGGAATTTGAAGAAGTTATGTTATTTTCATGATAGTAATTGCTTCTGGGGAGTCTGGGGACTAGAAAGTACACATACTTTACGCTAATTAATATTCATTTTGAATCATTCTACTTTTTCAAGAACTTAACGAAAAGAAAGAAAAAAAAAAGTTAGCATATGTTGAAAAGAAATTAGCAAAACCAATTTTTTTTTATCATGTGCTGGCGTTGTTTTGAGAAAAGGGCGTCAACAAAAATGCATGTGCATAAAATAAAGGATAATGGTGTAAAGTTCGAAAGATTGACATTTTAATACATAACGATTATAATAATTACATTTAGTTTGTTTGAGGATATTTACATTGCTATTATAAATTTAATTAAATATTTTACTGACTGCTTATTTTTTTATTTTCTTATAATGTAACATTAATTATGAAGAAAGCTCTCGACGAATTCAGACACATTCGAGAATGCATGAGAATCTAGGTCAAATATTTGTAAATAATTTTCTCAAATATATTTTTTCACTTTTGCTTAACATGTCGTCCCATTTATTTTTAAGCACTGAAATACTTTAATGGAATATAACATGAACTTCACTTAGAGAAACAAATTAAGAATCATTGATCTAAACAATTTAATGTCTAAAAGAGATAGTTAAAATATACGGTAATATTTTTTAAGCGGAGTTTCGAAATTTTGTTCAATTTTTACTATGCAAATAAGATGAAACTCAACAATACCGGGCGTGGTTGGCCATAAGACTAATTATTTACATCCTTTAAAATCTAATTTTGATGCACTCTCACAAGGAAATTTTACTAGCAAGATTTTAAATAGTGGAATAATACACAATAATAGTTTGACTTTTTAAAAATATCGACTTTCTGAGACACTTTAAAAGTATTTAGAAATAACTAAAAATGACTCCTGGCTGAAAGGGGAAAATCAGTGAACAAATTCCTGTGCATTATCGATGTTTTCGTCTATCGGCGTTCCATGCATACCTAGAACTAATCGTAATCAGCAAGATCTGAAAACTATTATTCTCTCCGAATGGAGGAATTTCGCAATGAAGTTGATTTATGGCAATAATGTACGTACCCATGGATTAGTCCTCGTATCTAGGCGCTTAAGAATTTCAATATAATAGTTTACATTATGTTTTTCTTGTTTTTTTCCTTGAAATACAATAAAAACTTCTAGAAGGAAATATACATCAATTGTGTGCTAAAATTTTGATAAATATACTGCTCTTTTAAAAAAAATCTTTTAAAATTACTTTTAATGCTATACGATTTAGTTCAGAGTTTCCTCAGTTAATGCTGATTCCATATAACGCAGTCATTTTGGGACATATTTCCTTCATTATATAGTTCTACAGCTTTTTAAAGTCTATTTAAATAGTCAATACTATCAACACTCCACCTGATGATACGCAAGAAAAGGACAACACATTTTATTACCTATCAAATAATATATATGCAAGATAGCTCTCTCTCTCGAATCCATCTTGAAGCAGTTAATCGTAGTTTATGTTCAAATGATAAAATCTTAGCTTACGAAAACATTCATTCTGATTCAAGCATTTCTCGATTATAACAGATTCGAATATTATTCTGAACAGGGAATATATTGAGTGACTCTCAATTGAAACTAAATTTTAGTCCAGTCGATATTATGCATTTTTGGATTGACATTATAAAGGAATATCCTGAAACTGCCAAAAGAGCCAATTCATATGTTTAAAGCTATGTATGCGAAAAATCATTCCCTTTCTACGCTGCGACAAAAACAATGCACAGAAACATATAGGGTACTGAAGAAGAATAAGGTTACAGATTTCAACAATTATTCCAGACGTAAAAATACTTTGCAATAAAAGGCAATCACTGCAAAGTCATTAAAAATGTATTTTTTTTTATTAATTTGTTATAATTTAAAATATTGTTGCTTTAGTTTATTAATCATAGAATGTGTTTTAGAAAATCAAAAAAGAAAAAAAAAAAAACATTAGCTTCTTTAACATTCATTATCTTATTAAGACGTTTCTATAGTGATAAAATAGAAATATAATAATTTTGTAAATTTGAGTAAGATAAAGCTTTCATGTCCTATTTTTCTTCTCTTTGATCAAGAGGTTCCTTGGAGAAAATGGTAAGCTCAAAGGGCTCCCCAAGGTTTAAAAGATTGAATACCTCTGCTCTAATATAATCTTGGAGGCGGAGCATTTCCCTTACTTTATCCATTTCAATTATAGATACTTTATTGCCTCTCTTTTTTATTAAAAATGAATAAACAATCTTGATATCTTGATGAATCAAAAATATTTTCCTTAATACTAAGAAATTACAATTCGCATTTTTACCTACTAATTAATATTTAAATTCATTTCTCATATATATATATATATATATATATATATATATATATATATATATATATTATAGTTAGTTATTTGGGAATATTTTTACTCATTATTACATATTATGAATGAGGAAATAAAATTTATCAGTATGTAGTGGAAGAGTACGTACTTAACTTTCCAAACATACGCATATGTTTACTTTGATGCAAAGTCCATTTTAAAATCATTTAAATTTGGTAAAAGGACGTATACATAGAAGTAAAAAATTTTCACCTGTCTAAAAATAAAAACTCTGCACTTTCTTATACTAGGATAATAAGAGCCTCTTCATCACAAAAATTAACTTCAAATTTCGTGTGCGCTCGTATGTGCCATTTTACATATATTACATATTGCAAATTAAAATAAAAATAACTTAAGTACAGTTTTTATATTTTTGGTCTCAAGTTCCCTTTTTTCCTGTGTGATATAATGACTTCAATGAACATCGTTTAATGTGCTTTGTTGTCTAAGAACATATTCCTAGCCCTAAACGAGGTATTAATGTACATTATTCTTCTGATCCAGATGTTTCAACCAAGTGAATGGTATTTAATGAAAAAAACACTATATATATATATATATATATATATATATATATAGTGCCGAGATTTCGAAAAGTTTCCTTTATTTTAAAAAAAAGTCGCTTAATGGAACATCACTCTTTAAATAATAAGGATCCCGACAAAATTTAAAACGCATTTCGACTTCATACATACCGCACTATGATTAAATTTTTTTTACTTTTTTACCTTCTGACAACTGAAGACTTCATTATCGGATCAGAATTTTTTACGTCCTATGATTTATTCCGATGTAAAAGCACTTAATATGGAAAGAAAAAAAATTCCGTCTATCAAGGTTTTCTAAACCCTAACGGAGAAAAAAATATAACACATCGCCATACAATGTCTGCTAAAAAAAATAAGGCCACTACATTAAGCAATCATTTTATTGTGCTTCAATTTTTAAGACCCGTTCTTCTAAAGTGACAAATTTGGTTTTTATGTAATTATATGGCATTGTATATTATGAAGGTCATTTTAAGGTAAATATGTTGTTATAACCCACTATTTTTAAAATAGACTCGAAATGCCAAATGTAACGAAGAACAGGTATAACAGAATTTTTTCTTCTAGTTGTTAGATATATGATTTAAATTTTAATATTCAATGTTCTTCTTTTTGAATTTATGTGACATTTTTTTACCTAGAAATATGCTTTCATTTCCGTGAACTAACTACATGTAGATTGTGATGACTTTTCATTTCGGGTTACAGACACATCATCACATCATCCCATATCTTCTTAGTGCCCTTAATCTCTGCATAGTAAGCGTACTGTGCTGTTTTTCTATATGAAGAGCTTTTTAAGATAAACACTTTTAGAAAGAACTAGTGACTTGTATTAGTAAGTTAGCGTTGCCATCGCTCCAGGCAACTACAATATATACTTATATAAAAGAGAGAGGAAAGCAGGATATCTTTCAGAACTTTAAGAAACAGTGTACCGTGTTGTGTTTTTATCATGACTGAAGCCAACTCAAAAAAGCCTGTAGGAGGTATGTATGTGAAACAGAATTTATATTAGAAATTTTATTCATAATTTTATTAAAATTTTTATTAATAATCATACCTGAATTTCTTAAAAATTATTTTATATTTCAATATTTTTTAAAATTTAGTTATTCGTTAGAGTTAATTAAAATTCAACTGGCAAAATAAGCCAAGATTATTATACCAATTTATCAATTATTTTTTCAAGATAATTAAATTGTCTTAGTCCGTATCTTTAAATTCAATCAATCAAGTTACTTGTAACAAATAAACTCAGATTCTTATGGATAAAATGTTTTTGTATTCTTATTTTTCTTCTTTAGTTTGAAAAATTGGGGAGGGAGGGAAAGGATTTAAAAATAGGTATCAATGCTATTCAGTTACTTATTGACAAAAATTGTCAACAATTAGACTATATTTCAAAGCAAATATGTGTTTCTCGCGATCTGCTTTTAAAAATATAATTAATACTTTATTTATGAGAGAAAAATGGGCAGAGATATGTAAAAATGTAATCGTTTAAAAATGGAATTTTATTTATTTATTTTTTCAACTGTGAAAACGTTTTCAAGAGTATAATAATAAAATCTTTACGACTTACAACTTGTTTGGAAAACTTGCATTGATCGAAATTCTTAGAATAAAATAATGTTCAATTTTTTTCCAGATAGCGAAACTTACTCGTTGAAAATAATTTTTTTTCTGGGTGCGGAATGCATCCTTACATCGAAAACAAACTTCATATTACACTTTTTTTTTTCTATATTTTTAGTGTTTTTGTCGATTTTTGATCATTAAAAAATTAATGTATTTATAATACAAATTTTCAGATGTTTAGAAATGAGTGCTTACGAAAGGGTTAAAAAATCAAAAATATCTCGTATTCTTTTTTTTTTTTTTTTTGTTCCTAAAATTAATAGCATTGGATTAAAATAGAATGAAAGAACGAGGCATCTAAATGTTTATTTAATTCAATTAAGTGTGTAACAAACGAATGCTTTTAACCTTGAATAAAGATATTGACAAACAACTCAGATGCAAGATTAAATGCAAAAAAGTTCGTGATCTGATTTTTTTATTAATTATAATAATTTTTCAAGATGAGAATTATATAAATGAGTGCGACTATAATAGAATTAATAGAGAGTGAAAAATATTGTTGAAATCTGAAAATAAACTGAAATGTTCGCATTTCTGTCATTTTTTTTCACATACAAAAGCTTCACATTATTTTCAAATGGGGAATGATGTTTATTTATAATAATTTTATATGATTTTGAGCAAATGTCCTCAAACTACAGCCCAAGATCACCAATCAGGTCCGCCCCAGTTTATTTTGAGTGCATTATAAAATTTACAATGTAAGTATATCATACAAATCAATTCAGAAACACAATATAACTGACATACATCATGAAATTGAACATTTTAAATGTATTTATTGATATGAGATTCAGTCTAAAAACTTACAGTGAGTGATTTACACTACATGGTTGGTCTTCAGTGGCAACGGGATTCAAACCCACAACTCAACGGAAACGATACCAACCGCGAATTCGCGACTAAGACATCTAGACTAGCGGGGTAACATTTAACTTTGATATTATTTGCAAAATTGAATCCCTATATATTTAGCATGGCCGCAAAAGTACGTAATATACTGCACGCGTATCGGCTACCATCTTCGTAATGATATATCGGTTACACTTGCCCATAAGTACCAACCGAAACTGCAAACAAAACAGCATATCTAGCCCCTTGCTAAGGATCCCTCACTCGCTCGCTAGCTCGGAACCAAAATTTGAGCATAATTCGAAACTGTAGTATATTGGTATAATGAATTAGCTAAGTCTTAGACATTGGGATGTATAAGAGAAGTCAATATGATTTTTAGGCTAAGTAATTTGGAGACTCCTGATTTAGAGTATTCGAATCTCTCTTTTAAGCAATACAAAAATTAAACTTTCTTTTACAAAAGTTATTTCAAGCGATTTTATTTAATACACGAATATTGAATGACATCAAAAAATTTAGTTTTTTTTTACTTGTAATAAAACGCAAAAAGGTATTGTAGCGATCTATCATTGCAATATAATTCAATATCTTTGTACTTTATAGGATCATTTTGTTGTCGTATTCTTTTATTTGCTGATAATTGCTGTCGAAAGCTTGGTCATTTTCTTTCGTGAATTATTCTTGTCTAACTTTTTAAGCAAAAAATAATAATTTTAACACTACTTTTAAGCAACTTAAAGACATTATTTCTATAAAATTCAACTAAATGTTGTGTTAACCTCATTTTTATGTAAATAGGCTTTTTTTAAACAAAACTATTCGCAATATAGTCCAGATTCCATTCAATTAATTTTTTTTAAATTTCACATTTTCGTAATACATTGAATTAATAGAAAGGTGAAATACTCTTTATTTATGGAATTTTTCAATTTTGGAAGAGGAACATTTGCCCCTCCCTTCCCATAGGATATCAAGCGCGTTCCTGAATAAATTCATATGATTGAAATCGTGAATTTCTTGTTCGAGAACATGTAAAAATCGTACAGTACAATTTCTAATATTGATTTCAATAAAGATTGTTGAGAGAAATAATGAGAGTCGTTGTCCGATACATTCAAATGTGCGCATAAGATCTCAACTTGTGAGGAAGTTTGAAGAATGTAATATAGACTAAAATATTATTATCATCAATTAACTGGGGCTGAGAATTATTATACATCTGTAGACAATATATCTAGAATAGGGATCGGCTTCATGTAAATTAGTGTAGAGACCATCTTCGGGGAAGGGAGCTTGCATAAAATAAAATTAACACATTATTCAAGTCTTTTGTGCTTTAGTGATTGAAATCACGGGTTTCTGGATCGATTATGTACTTATTGTGTATCACGGAGTCTAATATTGATTCTATCGAGGACTGTCGCGTGGAATAACGAAAGCTGCTATACATTACACTCGAATGGACCCTTAATGAACCCCATTGGTGTTGAAGTTAAAAGAATGTGCTCTCAGCTAAGATGTCGTTCACGCTAATTAGCGCGTGTTCAGAATTATTATGTCTGAAAGAAAATACGTTTTAGATTCTAGTAACTCTAGATTATTTACTAGTTTATTCAAAACTGGTTGTTCTTGTGCGTTTTGGTTCCAGAACTTACTTTATTACTAATTCATTTTTAAATCTCTACCTACCTAGTAAGTTTTATATTACTTCAAACCTCGATTTTTGTGTTATTTGTTTGAAACCTAAGTACAGACCAAGTTTTTTTTTTTTTTACTTAAGACACAATAAGTAAACTATTATTTATTTTTAGATCACGAGATTAAAAACAATGGGAAGGGTGAGAATAATTTCCCCCTTTAACCTCATCCCACACGATTAGTAAAGATTGAAATCCTTATTAATCGCGTGAGATTAAAAAGGAATTTAATCCTTTAGCCCACACGAGTTTCCTGTGGCCTATTGGCTATTTAGTTATTTTCTTATTCCTCGTTATTAGTAATTTAATTCAGGTTAAATTATGTGAGGGAGGTCAAAAAGTACATGTTTTTGGCTGTTAAAAACATTCTGCTGAAGGGCGTCAAACAAATATGACACTGATTCATAGTTAGTTTTGATCGGAGCTGCATTGAGTTGTCTCCTTTTTGAGTCGAATTTCACCGTCGATGAAGCATGGATTCGTCATTTTACACCGAATATCCAGCAACAATAAAATCATTGGGTTATATCTGGTGAATCTACACCAAAGAAGGCAAAAACGGTCGCATAGGTTGGAAAAGCTATAGCGAAGATTATTTTGAGATACGAAGGACTTGGATACTTATAGATTTCTCAGAAAAAAGAAAAACGATTGATGGACAAAAAAATAATGAGTTACCCAATTTCCATTCCTAACACAGGTTCTTTGTGAACCTACCTCTTGCAAGTTGGGTAAGATTAGTCAGTAAATTAGTATTTAATTAGTTTCTACTTCGTATATTAGTTTATTATACTGCCTGTAATTTTCTATTTTTTCCACTTGCTTTATAGTTCAATTTGTGAATATTCATTAACACATCGATCAATAACTCCCGAGACTAACCCAGAGATGGCACTCGTAGTAAACCAGTAACCAGGTCTTTCTAGAGTACTAACCTTTGCTTGAAACGTGTCAAAATTTTAAGTCGATCGGACCAGGAAAAAGGTTTTTTGAAGTGAAGTGAAAAAGGTTTTTTCCAAGTGGTTTCCATGGGGGGGGGGAAGATTTGGAAAAGCGTTGGAACGATTGTATCACCCTAAAAGGTGATTAACAAAAGGTGTTATGTTGATGAATAAAAAAAAATTTTGCAAAAAAATGTTGTTTTCAATGTTAGACTCGGGAGTTATTGATCGATGTGTTACTTTATGGTCAAGGTCTTGTAGTAATTTCTGTACAATTATTGTTTTCTATTATAATACCAGATTTTTTTTCTATTCATGAAACAATTGCACTAAATTGTGGTTTGTCACCACTGTGAAGGTCTACCCAACGACTCCTAATCAGAAGGTATTTAAACTTCGCACAAGAAGGTAGGATACATTCTAACAATAATAATTTATTAAAAAAAAAAACATTTAAAAAGAAGCTTAGATGATTGAAAACATAAGCGGTCAACTTGATCAGCTAACACAATAATAAATAGAAAGAAAATCGGAAATGGAGGAGAGAACCAGGTAACTTTCTCGACAATCTTCCTCGCTCTCTAACTCTGCTGATACGCACGCAAGTTGCGCTTTCGTCGAGCGCCTAGTCCGCGCTAGTTACCTTCAAACTCGTATCAATTTCTTATTAATAGGCATGGTTGAAAATAGATGTTCAAGCTCTCTGTAACAGGAATATGAAAGGATGGTTTACAATTGGTTGATTGTTAAATCCTTGTCTGCTATATTGGTGTTGGAGAATTTGGAGACTTGAATTGGTCATGGAGTGGAAAAGTTTCGTTGAATTGGGCCAGGATGGTGATATGGAGAGGTTGCTTAGCTTTGGTCGTTGAGTGGCGGAGAGGAGTTATTCCACTGACTGCCCCCGTTGAGAATTATTGAGTTGAGAAGAGAGTGAATGGTCCGATATCTGTGTGGACTGTAACTACGGCCTATTTTGAGAGGAATTTATCTGTTTTTGAATTAAAATTAAAAGGAAAAATGTACAAAATTAATAAATAGCAGAAGTTATAGAGGAAGTTGTTTTATAGAGGCTAAATGAAAGTCCAGATGAATTTTTCTGGATCTTTTTGAGTTTGGTAAGGAGACATATTCTTCTAAGTTAAGCAAATTTTCAATTTCAGTGAAGGGGAGGTTATTGAAAAAGTTAATAGAGTATATTTAATGTAGTCTTTATAGGTGAGAATTTTTAGCGCTTTTCTAATTTCATCGTTTCTAATATCTCATATAGCTTTCTCTCTCTATGCTTGCTTTCTAATGCTACCTTAAATAGCGGTAGCAGAAGGATTTGAGTTGATTTCGGTTTCAGTCCACTTCATCTGACTTGCTTTTCCAAAATGACTGGATCTTTCTCACAGTGGCAGAGTGACAGCAAACTTGAAAAGAGAACGATCACAAATCACCACAAACTTACCATTGCTTTAAATTCTTTGCCTTATTCTGGAAAGGAAAGGCCTGTGCTCACTTCAATGCATAAACCCTAATTATATTTCTTGTAACTACACAACAATTCTGCCACTATTCTTGTACTCATTATGCAATGTTATATTTCCTAAATCTGACCATCAAGCTGCTCCTGTCTCCTCATGCATTTTTCACTGGCATATTTAATGTAGCCTCTTCATTACTTCTTCTATCTCTTACCATATTCTTTGTTATATCAAAAGCCTTGCTGCAGCACAGTTTTTCGATTCTTTTTAGCGAGTTGTATGACTTAACTTGAAGCTGGTTTATATTTCCTACTTTTCATTGATTCCATGATTAGACCCACACTTTACAAATTTTAAACTGATTACGCTTATATTAAAAATTATTTGAACACATGACACAAATTATGACGAAACTAGTTAGAGGTACATGGGATAGCATGGTTTTTTATGGGATTTGCAGCAACAAATACTATTATACCTAAAGTATATGTGAGTTCGGGAATTGAAACGTGCTTCTACGAATAGTGCAGCCAAATATAAGGAAATAAAATTGGTTCCAGAAGATGATTGCTGACATAAGCTCAATTCATACATTGTTGATAGTTTGAGGCTCGCCTTATAGGCCAGATAAAAGATAAAACTATAAAATTTTGAGGATTTATATCCGTAAAGTATATATATATATATAAGGTCAACAGGAAAGTTCTGTTCTTTGGTGAAGTGAGAGAAAATAATAATTTTTTCATAAAATTATTATATTTATTGTACAATATACTTTCCGTCGTTCTTAGGATTGGCCGCAAAACATTCAGGATGGGTGCCTCATGAGTTAAATGAGAAAAATTTGCTTAATCGTATCGTCATATGCACATCTCTGTTTTCTTGGAACGAAAATAAACCCATTATGGATCGGATGATAATAGGGGATGAAGAATGGATTATTTTCGAATACATCGTAAGGAAAAGAGCATACTTGCAGCATGGACTATCTGTCCCCTTCACCTATAAATCGAGATTAAGCCTGAATAAGAGAACGCTGTGCATAGGGCGGGAAGTTTAAGAACCAATACATTTCGAGCTTTTGAAACCTAACGAAAACCTCAATTCGGAAAGATACTGTCAGCAAATGGATGATTTAAGCAAAGCACTGAAAGAAAAGGGGCCGGCAATGTTCAATATAAAACCCATTATACTGCATCATAATAAGGCCGAATCACATGCTGATTTGGTGATTTGTCAACAAATGACAGAGCTAGGCTGGGAATTTCTGTCGCATCCACCATACTCCTCAGACCTAGTACTCTCTAATTATCACTTGTTTTTCTTTCAGAAAACTTTTTTGAAAGGAAAAAAAAATCAAAACTGAATTTTTCCCCTAAAGGCGAGACATTTTTCAAAAATGCTATTTACATATTACCATCACCGCTGGCAAGAGTTCATAAGTAACGATGGAGAATATATCGTACAATAAGTATTATTAAATGTATGACAAAATGAATTATTTTCTTTCATCTCACAAACGGACAGAACTTTCTGGTAGACCTACACCCATACCCTCCACATATATATATATATATATATATATATATATATATATATATATATATATGCTATAAAATTGATATTATTAAGAACAAATTTATATTCATAATAGAAAACATAAGTAAAGATCCAATATCGTGTGAATGGTCAAAAACTTAAGAATTAAGAAACACCCAAATAGGTTTGACAATAATCCAGTTAGTTGTTTCAGGTTGAATAGTGAATGCACTTTAAATTTGTCGATGCTCCCGTTGGCGTGGTAGGAAAGTTTGGAGAGTGAGGTGCCAGATCAGATGACGTCATTGTCACTTAATTGAGATTCAAAATAATGAGGTCCGTCACCAATGGCCCTCATGTTTCTTCTTAGTACGACGTTAACAAGAAACGATAACTCAAAATGTAG
This sequence comes from Nephila pilipes, assembly GCA_019974015.1. Classification (NCBI taxonomy): domain Eukaryota; kingdom Metazoa; phylum Arthropoda; class Arachnida; order Araneae; family Nephilidae; genus Nephila; species Nephila pilipes. Next base: position 212,111 of record BMAW01044174.1, read on the forward strand.
AAGATAAAGATGTCTATTTTGTGAAAATTAGATTGGTTTGGTTTAATTAACGTCGTAATAGAAGCAACACGAGGGCTATTGGTGAAGGCCCTCGTAATTTTTAACCTTGAAGATTAGAAGTGGAACCTGAAGGTTAAAAGTTAGGAAGGTTAGATGGAAGGAAGGAACTGAAGGTCAGAAGTGAGCTTAATGTTGTTTTATAATATTTTCCGTGCATATTATGAATCACCATACGCCATTTATCACTGGAGATAAGAAGTGTATGTATGGTTTTGTTGATTTTACGTAGAATGTTTGTAAAATCCCCTTCCCCCACTTTCCTTTTACACATTCATAGGTGTTTGAAGATTTCGGAAACGAAAATAATTTTTCAAAATACGTGAACAAGCTAATAATTGTTACTATGGAAATTTGCAGATCACCCCTCAAATTAAAGAATAATAATTATTCGCGTTGACTGATCCACTTTACCACTGGATATACGAGAATCCTACAATAAAACGTTGGAAAAAGCTAGAAAAACAAATTATTTTGGGTATATATATTTTTTTTAATTTTTCAACATAATTTCCTTTAGCTGTATACACTTTTCCAAGCATTTCTTCAACTTTTTAACCCATCTAAAAAGTGTGATTTCGGAAGAACCTGAAAATAGGCATCTGTTTCGGGGATGACCTATTCGTTCGACGTGAACCATTATCCACCGAACTATTTTTTTTAAATTTCGAAATTAAAAAAAATCCCTGGGTGCCAAACACGGCGAATGCTGTAATAATACGAACTTTAATTCCGTGATTTTAGCTATCGAAACTGCCCTAGGTCTGCACCCGTGCATTGTCTTAATGGAAGATAATCTTTTTCTACTGAGGATGTTTTCTCTTGATTTCTTCCTTCAACCAATTCACTATCTTTTCTTTCTTTGGAACCAGTCGACTTTTGAAAATCCACTGTTTTGCTGTCCCTTTGTTTCTGGAGAGCAGTAGTGTAGTGTATCCACGTTTCGTCCACAGTTACGCATCGACGCATAAATTCATCTGGTTTGCGACGAAAAAACGCCAAAATAGTTTTAGAGTCGACCGCACGATTGAATTTATTTTCCACTGAGAGCAAATGCAGCGCCCATCTGGCCGATTTTTTTTCTCTCCCAATTTATCGTGCAAAATTGAAAGCTCTGTACCTTACGATATGCCATTGGCCTCAACTTTTTCGCGCTCCTTGATTCATCGATCACTAAAAAACATATCGTGGATTTCGTCATCCATTCCGAGAATAATCAATTCCACTGAATCCCGAACGACTTTCATATTTTGTGGATGTACAGCCACGTTTAAACTCTTTACTCAATTGTAAGCAATTCCAAACTCAGGAGCAGATGTACCATAAACTTCGTCCAACTCAGCCTTGATCTCTTTCGGTGTAAAGCCTTTTAAATATAAGTGTATCCCATCTCGATAATTTTTCCATTTTTCAAAATAAACACAAATTTCTTGTTTCCATCGACAGTAAAAATGAAACCATGTGATTTAGACAGCTGTTTAATGCGTCATGATGCTTTATAAAATCAAACCATTCTTGATTACCATCTCTTAGATTTGTTAAGGGCTTATTAAACGAATCTTTTGTATATATAATAAATATGTCAATGAACTCTGTTTCGTTAATTTAGTTTATGTATTTCTTAA
>BMAW01044174.1:213892-237360 GCA_019974015.1 Nephila pilipes
ATATATATATATATATATATGTGTGTGTGTGTGTGTGTGTGTGTGTGTGTTTACATTACGAAGCATGAAACAGTATTAATTACATTATTTCCATTTTTCTAAATTTTAGTTTTTCTATTACTTTGCTTTGTTTGGTTTATTCTTAAATAGTTTGCTTTGAATTTTCGGGTTTTAGGTTTTAAATTTACGATTTTTTTGATTACTTAAGAAAATTTTTGTTTGATTAGTATAAATATTTGTTTCATTTTTGGTTATTTCTTTAAATTTTTATATTTTGCTCTTTGTGTTTTTGCTTTTCTTTTGGATTCTCTTAGAGTGTTTTATGTTTGTGAAATGTACTATTTGTGTGTTGCTTATATATATACTTATCGTTAAAAACAGTTGCATCCAGAAGTAAGTAAGGTACATAAATGCAAATTAAGATATCGGTTCTTCTTTATTACATGCGTAAATAATTAAAGTGTAAACCGCGTTGGCGTCAATGATATCAGAAAATACGTCTGTTATAGCGCCACTAACGACCCTTAAAAATGTTCTCCTAAAGCATATAATTTTGATTCTAACTAATGTGTTAGGGTTTTATATTTATCACTTTGAAGTTTAGATTAGATTACCTTTATGCAGAAAACTACAGGCATTTGAACAGTTGGATACCTTTCAGAAGAGTCGGATCGTAACACTGCATGAAGGCAAATGATTATTCCGCATGACTGGGCTTTTTATTAGTTGCGCAGATAATACAGTTTCATGCTGCTCATAGAATTGTGTACATGGAAGTTATTGCTCATGACAAGTAGGCTCAAGGAGAGCTACTTGAGAAGCACACCAACTGCTACAATTCCAGACGCTACACGAATAAAACATTAAATGATTATTAAACATCCTGGGCATTATGCAGATTGTTGGATGCTTCTGGATTGCTTGCACGGGGACAACAACGGAGATTGTTCTTGACACTACAGCAATGTCCCCAGATATTGTAAATGAGCCACGAAAGAGCAGCATGGAGCCTTGTGGAATGGCAGCGGGTCATCTTTAATGATGAGTCTAGCTTTTGTCTTGATGAAGATGATATACACTTTCATGTATGGAAACAACGCGGTCAACGCCACAAGAGACGATTTGTTGTTACTTATCACATATCCAGACAGCATGTTGTAAAGGTATCAGGTGCGATTTTGTACGATGCCCGATCACCGTTGGTCTTCGCCTGAGCTATTTTGATGGCCCTAAAGTATGTGAAGTCCTTCAACCGGTGGTTATCCCTTTTGTGGACGCCTACCCCAATCCTCTATTTTCTCTCAACCTCAACAAGACAACGATCGTGTTCATACTATTACGATGTCAAGAGTTTGCCAAGTAAGCTAAACAAACTATTCCATGGCACACAGCATTGCCTGATCTGTCGCCCATAGAAAACTTACAGGGTGTTATAGGTCGTTCTGTTAAGATTCCTCCGCTACAACAAAATTTGCAAAATCTGAATGTCGTAGTTTAATTTTCGTTGGATGAGTTGAGTCAAAATACCGGCCAGAGCGTCTGCGACTCCATGAAACGACGAATTCTATAATACTTTGGAAATATTGGCGGCCCAACATTCTGTTGAGGGCTGTAATGATTTTGTATTTTGACCAATAACTTTTGTCATATCCGCTCTCAATTTTAAATCATTTCTTGTCGTTAAGTACTAATTTAGGTTAGTTAAGTACTAATTTCGTTAAGTACTAATTTAATCATTCTAGGTGCAACTTTTTTTAATGATGAGTGTATATAGAACTTTAAAGCTTTTTGTTCCTCGAAGAGTATTATTATATTATTAGCGACTGCTAAAATTTATTAATATATTAATTCATATATGTTTCGAATCCATTTAACTTATATTTCCCATGGAATGCACAAAATTTGTAAGCAAATATTTGCATAATGATTCAGAGTTTTTGCTTGGTATACTTGGCGAAGAAAACACACCAAATAATTTTGATAATGCTGTAAAATGGTTTTTATACTATTAAAAGTACTCTGCATGAAATGTGTATAATATTTATAATACCAGCTATAATATTACAATTTCAAAACTTGTAACATAATATCGGGTTGGCTCAAAAGTAATTGCGGTTTATAAGTATCATATTTAAAGGAATATGTCTCACCTTAAAATTAAGTAAATTAATCAGAATAAGAACAATTATAATCTATGTATTTTTGCCGACAAGAAGCAAGTCTATTGATTCCGACTGCTTAGAATTCTGGAGTGGAGAACCGATGAATTCTTCAAAGGCGTTTTCAGTTGCTGCTTGGTTGTTGAAGACTTTTTTTTTGCAGGAAACTATCGAGGTGCTTGATAAAGTAGTTGGCGGCCGGAGAGAGGTCTAATGAGTAAACTAGGTGAGGCAGAGTTTCGCATCTCAGTTCGTTAAATTTCCGAGCAGTCATTTGTGAGACATGAAATATGGTGTTATCATGGACAAGAATCAATCCTTTTCAATTGAACAATGCTGGTCATAAAGGTTGTAATTTTTGGTGCATTTTGTCGATGTACTGCCAATACTTTTCTGATGTGATGTTTTTTATATGGTTCAAGAAGTTGCAGTGAATTATGCCATTTGTCGACCACCAAACAGTAATCATAATTTTCCTCTGTTCAGTCACTGCATGAAACGCCGTTGTATGTCTTTAAGAATCCATTTCGCATCGCATGTCACATTGCGATCAAGAAATGGATCATTTTTGTTGTGAAGAAGCGAAAGTAGACTTCGTAATGGCGAAATTTCTAGTTTTCTTTCTACTCGTGAGGCACCCGTTTATCAAGCTTTTTTAATTTTCCCGATTGATGGAAATGTCGAACAACTGCTGAATGGTTAATGTTTAGCTCATGCGTAGCCTCTCGAGTTATTTGGAGGGTGTCCGCTTCAATAATTGCCCTCAATCGCAACAGAGATGGATCTTTTCATCACCAAATTTCGCGTCTATTGTACGAAATTTTTGGAACCAATGTTGAGCTGTTTGTTCACTGACAGTTCTTGCTTGTCTAATACTGTGAGCAGTTTCTGCTGCTTTGCGTCCCATTTTGGACTCATACAATAAAATATAGGGCTTGAATTTAATTTTTTTCCATCAATACTTTAACAGCCTATAATAAAAAAAAAACAAAGATTAAAAATAAAACCATCAGTATAAATCAGCAGAGGAGAGTTCGCTCTTTAAAATAATGTGTTTTGTAATCATAGATAAATAAAACTTAGTCCAAAATAAGCATCAAATTTTAAAACAACCAAAACCGTAATTATTTTCACCAACTTAATTCATAATGTAATATACTATAATTACCTAATAATATCCTATTATATTATAATGTTATATATTAAATGTCTTTTATAGTAATTGTAGAAATAATTATACTCTATGATTATTTAGAATGACAGTAAAATTTTTCGGAAGAGCCACTTATATTATACTTAAAAATCTCTTTCTTTTCGGAAATCTTCTTCATTCATCTATCATGACTTCCTTGATGGATGCTTATTAAGTGTTATATTTATAGCACTTGATATTTATAAAAATAATGAATAAAGAATCCTCGTTCAAGTGTGGCTATTGTTTACTTACTTAGTTTCTTTTGGGAAGTCAATTTTAGAATTTAATAAACAAAAGCAGAAGATAAACTGTTATCATTATATCGTATAAATTACGTCTTTCATCTTTAAAAACAAACAATACTAGATTCGACTCTAAATTTTATTTTGCGTCATCTAACACATCCTTTGACGTAAAAGGGTTTATCGCGCTCTTTTGAAAACCTCGATTTGTGCGTTCTTTTTTTGAGCGTATCATATCTTTATATAAGTCGAAACATGATTGGCAGAAATATATTGATTATATGAAAAGTTATATTAATTATTTCTATTTAGAGTGGAGCATTTTTGCTGGTATTATCTCATTAAATAAGTAGCAATTTTTTAAAACTTTTTGTTTTAATCCAAATATTCAATATTAATTGCATTCATTTATTTCATGAAATCAAAATTTGTCGTCGAGTTTTGTTTCGGGATCACAATATATATACATATACACTATCTATTTAAAAATGTCTATAAAAATATATCTATTTAAAAAAGTACATACAATATCTATTTAAAAATGATTTATTTGAATTGTATCCAAAATTATGTTGTTAATATAATTTGTATTCTGAAAATTATATATTAACTTTACGAAATTTATGAAAAATTTACCTGAAACCTAATATTAGACACACAAGAAAGATTTACCTCCGTAGCCAGTTTATCTATCCTACCTAGAAATCACCCCCCCCAAATATATATATATATATATATATATATATATATATATTGAATAAAAATAAATAAATAATAATGCACTTGTGATGATATTATGTAAAGGAATTTACTATAAGACATGTAAGGAAACGAAATAAAAAATAATAACTGTAAATTTATCTAATAAGTCGCCTATGATTCTGTGTTTTATAAGTGCATGGAACTATTATTTGTTAATTTGGTAACGATTTTTGTGCAATGAATATGTTAATTATATTAAAATATTTTTATTGTTTATCATTTTCACGTTGTATTAATTCGTACAATGGAACAAAATGAAATAGGTTATTATTTTATTGTACAAAATGTGTTTCAAGGCCCAAAATTATCTTTGCCTCAGCTTCTCCTTTGTTCGGGTCTGTGTAAAATTATGATTTTGAAATAAAATTTTCTTTTAAAGCTTTGAATGAATGAAATCCATTATTTTTAAGGATAAAAATATTTTAAATGTGTTAATTACAGTAATTTTTATATAAATATGAATTCTCCTCAAAAAAAGAAATTTAAACCATTCATGAGGATGCCATTTTTAATTTATGTCTTAAGAATCATTGTTCGAAACTGGACTTTCTCGACGTACTCGCAGGAAAAAAATCGCTAAGCAGTTTTGATAATCGTATCTTGTAAATTACTTAAATTTTTTTTGACCTTTAATGTACAGATTATCAAATATGTTCTATATTAGACCATCTTTTTCAGAGCATAGAAAAGTTTTTATTTATTATTTTTATTTTGTTTTAAGTAATTTTCTCTTTTATTATCATATAATAAAAAAATCTACAGATCTAAATTAATTTTTTTTTTGACATTTTACATCGTATATGTGTTTAGAAAAAAAAATGTACTTTCCATTTTCCGAAGATTTCGGATTATTCTAAAGAATAATTCTCGTAGATGTTAATAACTGGTTGTCCTGTAAATGATTGACAATCATTACTAGAAATTTTCAATCATGCTCTTTAGGAATTTTGGAGCAAGTTATTTAATTATAAGTTGCTGTTCACGCCATGACGATAAGCTGTTGTTCAGCTCGTCGATTAGCATGGCTTACGCAATCGTCATTGAAGATAGAGAACCTTTATATTCAGCTGAGAGCTTTTATATTTTAGAATAAAAGGGAATTTTCCTTAATTTATTCTTATTCAGCAGTTAAATGTAGCTCGGGTAGCTATTAGTTAAACAAGATACGCGTAACTCTTAAATTGGGAGCTAAAGTAGTTTAAATGAGGAAATTGAACAGATTAAAAATTAGCACGAAAATATATCTGTCTCTCCTCCAGAACAAAAATTTATATGCTCGTCGTCAATGAGGTACGCGGTATTATAAATAAAGTGTTCATATTTTTTTTATATTACTGTAATTTACGACCTTTATTTATTACTTCTCTGTTAAATTTGGGTATAGAGAAATAATAGATAAATTCTACTGAACCCTAAATACCATCTATTTGCGTGTGTAAGTCCAAAGGTTTTGGAAATTTTTCTGAGATAAATTTCACGGGTGATTGGCTTATGCATGGATCTACTAGTTTGCGAAAAAACTCGGGTACTTTTCCATTGGCCACGTGCAAGCAATAAATCGCCAAATATGACATGTTTTTTTCTCTTTTGTTTAAATATCTCTACTTCTTGTCAACCAATGTTTGTCTTTTCTTCAATTTCTGCACGTCTATATAAACTACTTTTAGTTTATATTTAAATAGGAAGGGCATTTATATATATATATATGTGTGTGTGTGTAAACATTTTTATTATCTTCAAATATTATTATGTTATATATTATATATATTAATCATATGTAACAATAGTGTTACAATTAAAATGCTGCAGCAGAATTGATGTTTTCTGCTCCGTACCGGATATCTTCTGACCTTGAGTATCAGCAGTGTTTCGAGTCCTCGACCAATTCGGTCAACAGAAAACTTGTCCGGTTGCTTTTTTGCAGAGCTCTTATCAACTAGACAAAAAGGGATTCGTCTTTGGACTAGTTATTAAAACATTTTACATCTGTCGTCGTTGTTGTAGAGAGCCACCGCATTCATTCCCCAGTATCATTGTGATGATACGGAGAGGAACATTCTGAATGATATTTATAAGGAAGGTTGCTTTCACGGTCTTTACTGCAATTGATATATATCCCCTCCCTGTTGTGATTAGTTTCGCTTTGACAGTTTCCATTTGACGTCATCGGCTGTCTCGGGGTGAAATAGCGGGTCTATTTCACGCGCGTGCCATATCACTAACTGTGATTTATATGCAATTGTTTTAGACTCACAGAGGCAAGTATTTTGATGTTGGAGTTAAATGCAACCAATTATTCTAGAATGTTATGTCATGTTGAGTTCATATCTCAAGACTCCACTTCAGCGGGTCAGGTTTTCTGCTCTGTAGTGGCGAATATTAATTGAACCTGAGTGCCAGCTGCGTTTCGAACCCTCGACCATTGGATGCGAAGAAAACTTGTTTGGTTCGCGTTTTTTACAGTGCTCATATCAACTGGACCAAAAGAGATTACACCTTGGTCTAGTTATTAGGGATGACCTAATTTTTTATGGTCGTATGTACCATCGTATTTATGTATCGTTTTATGGATGACTGTAACCTAATTTTTATGGTCGCGGACTCGTGTTTGTCGCTTTTGTCGAGCTAGAGCCCTGGTGTTATTAAAGGACCACCATGTAGCGGAGCTAATGCACATTTCCTCTGTCGAGGCTCAAAGTCCTCCCTTTGACGTGGAGAGGAAGTTTGGAGGTGGAGGTAACAGCTCAGGTGCCTTCCTCGTCGCTTGATAGAGCTTCAAATTCACAAGCTTCCTCTCCAATGGCCCTCATGTTGCTTCTTGTGTGACATTAATAAAACCAATCGATCAGTTATTTAGGCTTTTTAACTTCTGTCGTCGTTGTTGAAGAAAATCGCCGCAACGGTATAAGACAGTAAAACTCTTACAAATATACAATCTATTGAATATTTCAATTTTACTGATATCTTTTTTATAAAAATTGGAAGATGGGGAGCCATATTTTCTTTAAAAAATATCCAAAATACAATAATTTAATTTTTTTAAAAAAATTATATTTTCCGCTGAATGAGGTATATATATTCAATTGATAACTGTTCTAAGAAGAAGATAAATGTAATACACAAAATTGGCTTTAAAATATTCTTTTGAGATAGAAGTAATTTATAAAAAAATTCGAATGAAATTTTTTTTCGAATGGCTTGTATTCAGTATTCTTCCATATATATCCTACATTCAAAATACAGTGTATATTTTACAATAAAATTGTAAAGATTATTGAAAACATTTTAATGGGAATTGATCAAACATTTTTAAAAAAAATAAAGAGTGCATCATCTCTTGTTTCTTAAGTGACACATAATTAATTTCCTCTTCCCTATGTTAGAAATTCTACGTAAAATTTTTTCAAATGTTCTTGAACCTGAAGAAATTACCTAAGAAATTTATGAGCAATGGTTAATAAGTTCATTTTTTTTTTTTTTTTTTTTTTTGCTAAAATTAAAGGTTATTCAGTTTAACGAAGTATGTGTTAATTTTAACCACATTTCCTTCGAATGCTATTCTCTCATAAATAAAAAAAAAGTTATCATTCGAATTAATTAAAATAAAGGAATTTCAAAAACTTTTCAAATTTAATGAAAGGATAGCGGAATTAAATATTAATTGTTAATGTCACGTTATGGAGAAAAAGACCTTCTGACTCATTGAAGAGTCTTTGCTTCGACGTTTTTCGACAGTTGCAAAATGTAACATTATTTTTAAAATTATGCACAGCAATTAATCGTGTCAGAAATTGAAACTTGAAAATTTTAACGTGTTTTACAATTCACGTTTCTGTTGCTCAAGGTCTTGTACGATAAATAAAAAAACGTCAGATGTCAAGTTTAACTTTTCTCATCTGCAATTTTAATCTTGTCTACATTTTCATTTTCAAAGATCAATGTTTCAGCTACATTTTACATTCTCTATTAACTGGAATGACAACAATATTATTTGTCTTCGTCTAGGTGGATTGTTTTTGTCTTAATTTCCCTGAGATAAAATGTTCTTTTTCGGTTCACATTATTATTGCCCCCATTTCTAGTCGCCGCATGACTTTAAATTTAACGTCTGTCAACAACTAAGTGCGCATTTTGGGTGGAAAGTCTCACTTAGAAAGAAGAGAAAATTATGCAAATGTGAAAAACATTCCATTTGTGACGTCAACATTATTATTAGTGTTTTTATCGTATTCATATTTGTGAAGGTCAAAATACTTTCACAGACAATGTTTTCATACTTTTCAATTTCAAAGTTATATTATAAAAAGATAAACGTGTTATTTTGGCGCCTGCGCATGTGTTGATACTTCATCTCTGGAAAGCATAAGCTATACAGGAAAGAACCGCATCAAGACTCGTTATTATTTAATTTAGAAGTAAGAGTTCTATAGAATATAAAACAAATGAAAAAAAAAAATTCGTTAAGAAATTACAACATCCGTATGAAAGGTAATAGCTTAATGCAATGTTTACAAATCTTTTTCACGAGCGGTATTAAGGTTATGTAACACAATGAAATCTGGTCTGTCATTCCTGGTTCTTTTCTGAAAGATGGACATTTGTACTACAATCGGCATGTTTATAGGTAACAATTATAGTAAAGAAATTCATCGCCTTTCAACGCCAAAAAACCAGCCAAGCCGGTCCACCAACACTAATTGAGGGAAGAGAGTTTTATTTAATTTATTCGAAGTGGCGGGCTTTTCGTATCTCGCCAAATTTGTTGATACTTGATCTTTGACGAGTGCTGATAACTCAACTGAAGATAAACGTCACTGGACCTGCATGATCGTTATTATACGCCGGGTCGCGTAAGGATATTTCATTTGTGAATTATATTTGATTCTGTCAAGAAGACCAACAACTTGTTCCAAGTTCTGTTTGAAAATCGATGGGTTACCAGCATTGGCCTGCAAATTTCTCGGAAGAGATCAGAACTCCTTTGTTAGAAAAGAGAGTCAAGAAGAAATCTCTAAGAGGCAAGAATATTTCTCTATTAAATTTAAAATATTAAGATATAAGTTAAAAAAAAATTGAGTTTAATGTTTTGAAGCTAAATTTATAAAAGAGCAGTAGTGGTCATCATTTACAAAGAAGAAATTTTTATGCAATACAATAAAATCATAATTATTGAATTACACATTTGCTACACATTTTTATTCCTTTACTGGTTTAAAAAATTCTAACTACAAGCTATGATATACTCAGTTTTTGGTTATATTCAACGAAGTTTTGTAAGTTATTGTGACTGAAGACATTATTTTGTCTTGCGAAATAAGTATTGTATGATAATTTCAGAAAAATATCAAATAAGCTATTAAAATTCATAATGTAAGTTTTTTAAATTTATTTATATTGAAACGTAACACTTATTCTAGAGTTTCTCTTTGATTTCGCTACTTATTTTAAATTCAGTGTTTATATTTAAGGTATTAAAATCAATATATTTTACTATATTTGTTTTTTTATATTTAACTCTTCTATTTAATGAATTAATTCAAATTTTATTTTAAATGGAAAATATCTGTCAGTACATAGTAGATTTCTGTGAAGAGAGTTGTAGTTAAGAGTATAGAAAACACTAATAACTGTTTATTCTTAAAATTTTAAAAATTATATCAATAAAATGTTTCTTTATTTTAAAGTTTTAATGTGAAATATTACTTTCATCTATTGAAAATACATTCATCATCTAAATTGACAGAAAATAATTTAATAATTTGTAACTTGCAAAGTATATTTTGTTTGGAATTTTGGGGATGCATTTGTAAAATATGGTCTCCAGAGATCTTAACCATTCTATGTGGAATATATCCTTTTTAATAGGTTAGAAATAAATTCAAGATATCTTGTAAGATAGAGATTTTTGAAAATTTCAACAATTTTTAAAGCACTTCTAGTTTTAATTTTACCTTAACCTAATGTACACATTGCTTAAAGATAAACGCATTTTTAAGTTTTTATAGAGTTAGGATAGCACTTTTTTTTTCATTTTTTCTCTACTATTTCCAATGTATTTCATTGAATTAAAATATAGTAATCTAGATTATAAAAGAAATGCAATAAAATTAAAAAATGCTTTAATATGGAGTAGATAAATTTAAATTTATGATTTAAATTAGGAAGATATAATTAAAAATCTTAAGAAAATTAATGTTGTTCCTATAATTTCTGAGCTAATGTCATTAATTTTCAAATTCTGTATAGAAAATGAACTTCAGATAAGATACAGATGATCCTGAAGGAATACTTTTTTTTATGAAATAGTACTATAATAATAATATTCTGATCGATAAATAATTTACCAAATCTATATTTTTAGCCAAATTATTTTGTTGCGTGCCTTACAAAATATATGTTTATTTATATCTCTTTTAATATTTTATTCAACTTGAATATAACGCGGATCATATTGTTGCAATCAAACGCTTGGAAAAAATGTCAATCACTCAAAATTTGTAATCGTTTTGTTTCGTTGTTCTTTAAATTCTATTTTTTTTTTTTTCAAAATACAGGGAACTTACAAAATAACATCCCAATTCTTAAAGTGCTATTATTATTAAAATAAATAAGTTACTTTTTTTTTGCGACAAGCTACATTAAAAATAACTCCACATATTTTACAAAACTGTAACTACCACCAGAAACACGAATAATAGAATGCATCACACACTTTTTTCTGCTTGGTTTGGTTTGGTTTCATTAATGTCGCGCTAGAAGCAACACGAGGGCTATTGGCGACGGACCTAGTAATTTTGAACTTCTGTCAAGTGATAAGGACGACACCTGAGAGAGAGAATTGGCATCCCCCTCTCCTAGACACTTTTTTTCTGCATGCTACGATTGGAATGGCTACTGTTATTTTTCTCAATCAGTGACCCATAGAAGCCATGATTGATCATCAGGGCTTCTTGGGGCTATCCCGCAATTTTTCTTTCGGGGGGGGGGACTACTTAAAAACTTTTTCCCCCACCATTATCAACGAACAATGACGAAATGAAAACGTGAATAATACCAGAAATTCAAATTGTGACACCAAACACAGTGAAAAAAAATATATTGAATGCGTCTTATTCCACTGAATATCGTTTGTGTATGGAAATGGTCATAACGGATAATTATAATTTTATAAACTTTGAAGTGTTATTAACACGTGCTAGCATGTTGCTGTTTTGAGAAAATGGCTTCTGCAAAATTGCGAGAGCATAAAATAAAGTATATGTGATGTTAGATTCAAAATATTAACAATATTATACATTATGTTTAAAAAATAATACGTTTAATTTTTTGAGCTATATTTACATTCCTGACATATATTTCATTTAATATTTTATCATTTGCTTTTATTTCAATATCTCGAACATAATTTTATTGTCCACTTTAATAATTTACCTTTTGCTCTTATTTTAATATTTAATTGAATAAGTGATTTTTATATGGCGGAATCATTTGTTTTTATTCTTTTTATTGTAAACATTGGCCCTTTTGTACTATAGAATATTTTCCTTGTGAAAGGAAAAATGCACGAGGAATTTGTAGAAAGTATTTTCTTTTCTTTACAATAATTGCTTCTGTGGAGCCTAGGACTAGGATGTATGCTTAATTTACGCTAATTAATATTCAGTTTGAATTATTCTACTTCTTCGAGAACTTAACAGAAAAAAAAAATGTTAGCCCGAGTTAAAAAAAATTCTAGAATACACTGACTAATGCTTAGGATTAACATTTGCGTGCACAATCCTTATCTTATATCCCAAAACCTTTGAGAATTAATGAATATACAGTTTTATTGTGCTTTAGTGATACGATATGATTTTTAATTCGCAATCTTATACATTCTTTTCTTCCACTTATTTATTATTGCTCTCTCTCTCTCTATATATATATATATATATATATTGGAACTAAACCTAATGGACGAATAAAAATGGCATTAGGATTCATAGCTGTAATGAGAGAATCATTTTGAAAATATGTCTTTTTATTCCTTTTGATGAGAGAGAGACAATTTTACACACAGATGATGTGTGAAAGCCGTCAGATTTCATGAGTAACAGAGAGACAATTTTACATTCATTTTTGAATAGATCAGCAGCGCAGTGTCGGCCTTCACGGCCGAAGCGAAAGAGAGAGATTTTTTCATTACTTTTCTTTATATAAAAGGATTTTTATATAGAAGAAAGGAAGGAGTCACATGATATAGGTATGGGGATTCTGGGAGATTTATATGACCTTCAACAACTTAGTAGGGATTATCACTACAAGTCTTCAATTGTGAGAACTGTATGTTCAGCAAATTCTTATGAGCGCGTAATCGCATATATTAGAGGATAATTTGGATTTGTATCAGGAAATAAGATGAACGCTTTACTTTTAATTTAGATAATGGAAAAAAATGGGAAATTAAATTATTTTTCAGTGAAACTATTACAAATTAAAGTTGATTCATCACACGCACACACACACACACACATATATATATATATTCTACTTTTTTAAATAAATTCTCTTTTTTCTTTTATTTTGAATGTGATACGTCGATATTCAACGGAATTTCCTATTTGATATTCGTTTTAATTAATATTCATTAAAATTCTGAAACTTATTATTCGATATTTCTATTCTTATGCTTTCCAAAGTTTTATATATAATCTTCAATTGTTTTTCTGTTTTTTCCGTGATATTTCACGTAATATTCGTATTCTTTGAATTCTCCGGGTAATATTTGTATTCTTCAATTTATATACTTTATGGAGTTCATCGACATTTCAAGAATAAATAATTCCGACATTTTTTTCGCAACTCAACAGTTTTCCAAATGAATGCTGAAATAATATTGTTCATTTTCGAAATCATCATTGTAATTCTACGGAGTCGCGCAAAAGCGAAGTTAATCATCTTAACTGTTTCGTAAAAGCCACGCGAAGCGAGTGCAAATACACCATTTTCAACACAGCACGTTACGCGAAAAAAAAGCGAGAAACATTTCATCAATTTGATATTTTCCTATGATTCCGCGTCACCAATTTGCTTTACGAGATTGCTAAAATCGAAAAGTTGCAATGAATTGTTGTAATGATCAAACTTCGAACACAATTTTTGGCTGAAAGTGTTAAGCAATGAAACGGCAATTTATATAAGCAGATGTCTTCTATCTTGATCTTGTTTCGCCTTCTACGGAATTTTGCCAAATAGCAAAGTTCATTGGCATTTTGGGATGTCGCTTAATATGATAAGAGTAAAACGAAAATTCATTCATGCTTCAAATTTTTGTTGCAGAACGTCTTAAAATAAATATTTCGCATTATTTTTCTTGGTAGAAGGTAATCAAATAACAGGTGTTTAAAATCATTATCTGTTCATGAGCGAACGAGACTATCATTAAGTTAAATTACTTATTGAAAATTACTATGAAAATTGAAATTATAAATTAAAACAATATTTTAAGTAGCAGTTTGTAAAAGATTTTAAAAAATGGCCTTGGGACGAGTTTGTGAGTATAAGTAAAAATAATAATAAAAAAAAACTATCAAAGGAAATTTAAATGCAAGTACGTTTTGCCGAAATGACAGGAAAAGAATAATGTGTTAATACCACCAAATGCCTATTGGGAATAAAAAACACAAAATAATTTTATTTTAATGTGACATTAACTGGTAACCTTAAAGAGAAAACTATTTCGAACAAAATGTTTTGGAATCATCGAGAAGGGTAGAAAACCTTGTTAATATATACTCATCTAATATTATGTATATCATTTGAAATTACAACTTCCGTATTTATAAGATCGAGGTACTTCAATCATATCTCAAGTCTTATATGGATAACAAACATTTAAATTTAATAATAAATTCAGGTTTTTAAGACGAAATATTTCATTATGACAATGGGACATATATCATTAAATAATAATAAAAGAGCAATTGAAAATTTTAGATTTGATTATTTAATTTGATTTTTCCATTATTTCTAAATTCTAAATTAATAATGAGAACCGTCTTTAAAATTTAGAACTACCATTTGTTTGTCCCAATCTTATTACAGAACATAGAAATTTTGCAGATAAGAACTTTTTTCTTTTTACTTATATTTTCATCTGAATAATTAGATGCACATGCCATTAGTTTCCAAATCGAAAAGCACGTTTTGAATGCGCATGACACATGACGCCTTTCGAAAAAAAAATTGTTACACACGGTAGGAAGTTCCAGCAAAAAACTCAAAGTACGATGTTCGCTGGTGACAGCTGAAAATTTATCTAATTGATCATTCATAAATAATAAAACATCTCTTCAGCTATAAACAAAAACAGAAAGAAAAGTAAAACCAGATTTTCGAGGATGAAGAGAACTCTTCGAACTCAGAAATAAAAATGTTTCGCCCGGGAAAGATAATTGAATAGTGACCTGTTAAAGATGCGACATTATTTGTGTCACTAGTGTGAATTATAATGTTAAAGAAAAAGTTAATCTACATATAATAAAAAATAAATTTTGGGTTTTGAATTAAGTAATCGCTATTATTTAAGTTTTAACGTTAATATGAAAAAGAACCAACTTAAAATTAGTAAATGTAGGCAGTGGCAGGGATCTAGAAGTTGGGCACGTACCCTTTCTCCCCCTCCTGTCATAATTTTCCGCTCAAACAAAATAATATACCTGAAAAGAAAATCCTAATCAAACTTAAAAGTATTTATTTTGTTGTTTACTTCAAAGTTGTTCGTTCACAACTTCGTGTCCAAGCACAGGACCGAACTATCTATCGTAACGCAAGTTTTTAAATCTCAATTTGAATTGGATTCTTTTGTTAATATTTGGTTAATTTTTAGGTTAAGGAGAATAAGTATGAATATAGTAAAAGAAATATACAAACACAGTTAAGTCTCATGAACTTTTTAAAGAAAAAAAAATAATTGTGCCCTTCCCCCTATCGATTTTGTATCCTTTATTGTCGATTTTCCGGATCCGCCGCTATGTATAGGGTTATGATTCTATCTGCGGTACGTGCAAAGATACACACAATTTTTTATGACCAATGATTTAGATTCAAATCTAATAAGAAAAACTCAGGACAATCTAGTCAAAGGCAAAGTTTTCCTTCGACAACAGCATTTGATGGAAATTGGTTTTGCTATTTATGTGATACCAGAAATTCTTAAATTATTACAATCACCGCTGTTAAAAAAAAAAAAAGGGTATCAAAGGATTTTTTCAATTTGCTTTTTGGAGTGTTTCTGTTAATGTAATCAGTTGAAAGCAACTGAAGTTAATTGCTTAAGTAATGTATATTTTAGTGAATCTAGAATCGTTGACCGTATGAGCACCATGTCGTTTGGAACTATAGATTTCTAGATGGATGAAATGAGTTAAAAATTTTAAGGAATTGTAATTAAAGTTTTTCAGTGTTATTTTCGAAAAATCGCCAAAATTAGGCTCATCAGCTTACGCGCCCTAAACAAATATAGTCTTCTTGCAAAAATTTGGCAGTTTCATATGAAGCAAATATCGTAATCAAGCTACGTTTCATACGAGAGATACTAAAAATATTAAAAAAAATCAAAATTGCAAAATATACTAAAAATTTTAAAAAATCAAAAATGCAAAAGATACTAAAAATACACAAAAGATGCGAAAAATACACAAAAATCGCTTCAATGTTAAATTTAAAATCTGTTATTGCAGATATGTAAGAATTCCGTCATCGAGTTTTTCTATATAAAATTCATCTACAAAGCAGTTGAGAAGGGAAAGTAAAGATACGATTAATTGAGTTGAAATCAGGCCGAGTGTAGGAAATGCTGTAATTTATTTTATATAGTCTGTCTTTATTTTTCTTTTGTTTCTATCTGATAAATTCTTATTTCTGCTATTCTTCTCAAGCTGAGAGTGGTTAATACGTTTTATAAAAATAAAATAACTATTGAGTTTTTAGTATTTTTGTAAGAATCTGATTATATATCTGAACCTTAAAGTTCTCGTCTATCCGCTATTTTGATTTCGTTAGTTTAATGTTAATCATATGGAATTTCGACTTTAATTCTCATATATTTACTATTTGATCTATTTGAATAAAATAAAGTGCATCTGAAAAAGCAAAAAATAATAAATGCTTGTGTGGAGTTACTTTCCCCCTCCTATTTTCAAAAATTTTTTAAAAATATTTTTAAAGACCGGAAAACTCACAAACGAATGATTAAAATATGGGTAAAAATATTTTTAAAAATCGGATGAAAAAAAAAGTAATAATGAATGCACAGAAGCATTCATTATTTTTTGCTCTACCGGATGCACTTTATTGCATTCAAATAGGTCAAATAGTAAAGATGTGAGAATTAAAGTCGATATTCCATAGGATTAACATTAAGCTGACGAAATCAAAATGACGGATAAACGGGAGCCTTAAATTGAAATTCACCTTTGGAACCTGTCTAAAATTGGTTTTCGAATATTTGTATTTCGTCTGTTTGGTCCCAATTCTTTCTTTCAACTGTCTTTCACCATATGTAAATGTTATATATGGTACAAGACTGTTCGAAAATCAAATGGTGAAATAAAACTAATTAATCTTAAAGAATAATGGATTAGTAAAGTGTTAATAATAATTTTAAAATTATATATATATTCCCTTCCAGAGACCGTAAGCACTTAAATATACATGATGTATTTTTCAAATCCAATGTGATGAGGGGAAATTAGTACTGAAAGGAAACTATCGTAGAAATTCTAGTTAAGTATCCCCAAAAGATCCGGAGATACAAAATTAAAGTATTAAGAAAACTGATATTATGTGCTACATCTAAGCGTAATCGACGAAACCTAAAAGAAAAGATCAAACTTAATGTTTGAAGAAGAAAATATAAGTTTAAATTTTGTGGCGAAGTATTAATTGAAAAGTTATTAATATATTTTAATTATGTATAACAAATTAATATATAATATTTAATTGTGATCGTTTTCTCTTTTGATAGTTCATTGTTCTTAGAAATAAATAGTTCTAAAACACTTATAAACAAGGTAACCTAATAGTTGATATAAAAGATACACAGATATATTGAGATGCAAATCAGGTTCTAAGTTTCTCATCCTAGAACATCTGAAAATTACGAGGCATTAACATTTTGAATAACGTCATTTTTATAATTTATTTTCGAATTTGAAGGTCATTCATGACGGGAATTAGCTGCCCCAACGTTCCGTCCTTGATGAATATGAATAATTATCATTATAGTGTTTTGGAAGTATGAGATTAAATAAATTTGATGTATTCATTTTCAGCTTGACTTGATGACCTAAATTTTTTTACTCTTAATTATTATTTTTTTGTAATGTATTTGATGTTTTATTTATTAACAAATCAATTTTTTACTTCTAAAAAATGGCAACTGCAAAAATCACGTTGATACGGAGAGTTGTAAAATTAACTGGATTCACTATTTATCAGTATTTAAATCACAAAGAGGTACAAAATATTTACAAAATATTCATAACTTAGAAAAATTAATGCTTTAAAACGATGCAGTGGAATAACAACTTCCTTGAACTGTTTTTAATCATCCCTTTATTTTATGTATTACATCTGAGTCAAGTTTCATTATATTCAAAACTATTCTTCTCTTTATTTTGAATATTTTTATGTGAAACCCAAAAATTTTCTAAATAAGCTCATTTAATTAAAATTATTTCTAATATTTTCAAGGGCATTTTAAAAACATAGTCATTTTTAAAGCTTGTTCTGTGATCTTCCGTAGTTTTTCAGTATTTCAAAGTATTTGGAGAGATAAATTTTAATTAATTTTTTGTAACTATATCAGTTTCAGATAATCTCAGTTATATAAATAATTTATTTTATAAGTATTAGCCAACCTATATTTAAGCAATTTTTGAATTACTTAAATTTATTGCAAGTAAACAAATAATTAAATATTGGCGAAAAAAGGAGCACAAATATAAATTTGACATAATATTGCCTTATTTTAAAGTGAAAATAATTGATTACGGATAGGAGGGTTACCTAATATTATATTTTAACTAAATTGTTAAGTATTCATTCTCATTATTCAAGATTATAAAGAAATCGTTAAAATTCGAAGTTCTCATCACATTTTTCAATTGAAAAAATTTATGGAATATTATCTTGTCTTCCTTTTGTATAATAAGAAAGGAGGCTTAAACAGTGTTTTTCACACACATAAAATACTAAGTACAGATAACCTTTTGTGGTGATTACAAATTTAAGAATCAAATTTCTCTGTCATGCACCGATTTTTTTTTTTTTTTTACTGATTGATTTGTTATTTTAATCCATCTTACCAATATTTTGATCTAGAATATTCTTTATTTAAAATTCAGTGGTAACTCATTTGTATTTGAAAATGGCAACATTTCTTTGTGATATATTTCAGTTTCTTATGCTATGTATATGAATATCTGACAAAAATAGACGACATTTGTTTCATTTACAGGACTGAAAACCATAGAAACAAATTTAGATAGAGAGAGAGGAGAACTAGCAGAAAAATACAAATTTAAGCGAAGAATCACTTCGAAGAATTAAATTTCTTAAAGACTATCTCTTGTTTTCTTCTTTCTGTTAATGAGAATTTATAGCTTTTTCATATTTTCTCAACAATTCGAGTTTAGTTTCTAGTTCAAGACCCTTTCCAAATTATGATGCATGAAACCATTTTGACTTACATGAAAAAATAACAAAAAAGGAATGTAAACTAAATAAAATAAATTTAATTTGAGATCTATACATTTTTAAAATAACTGAAGTTACAGTCTTGTGCACACATTCCTCTCAATTTGAAAAAACAACGAATTAATCGAAAGTGATATTTGTCCCTTTATTTTCAGCTCAGTAAAATATTTTTTTTTCTATCGTAACAAAATGTCTTTTCTTAACATATTCGTGTGAGTTGCAAGGAAATGCAAAAATATCGTTTTTATTATGACAATCATTTGAATAGCATGAAATTTTTTTTTTTAAAAAAAAAAAAGATATTTGAGATGTCCTTTAACAACTTCGTACAGATTGTTAGGAAATACAAAAATTCAAAAATTGTCTGACAACCATTTAAATGGAACACAATTTGAAAAAAATATATTTAAGATGCCTCAATTTCTTCATGTGGGTTGTTATGAAATGCAAAAATGCATATTTGTCATGACAATCATTTAAATAGCACGAAATTTGGAGAGAAAATATTTAAAATGCTCTAAAATCTTCATGAGGGTTGTCAAAAAATGTAAAAATGCATATTTTGTCATGACAATCATTTAAATAGCAAGTGATTTTTTTTAAAAAAAGATCTCTTTAAAATGCCTTAACATCTTCATGGGAGTTGTCAAAAAAGGCGAAGATGCATATTTATCATGACAATCGTTTAAATGACACGAAATGTGAAAAAACATAAAGATGGCTCAAGTTTTCTACAAATGGAAGCGTCTTGGACTACATAACGTCAAGAAAAATGAAATCAAGTCAAAACTTTTAATTCGGAACAAATAGTGCTATTGTAGAGTTTTGTTACGTGCAAATATACCAAGTGTAAGAGAAATTTTATCTTTGTAATTGAAATTAGTGAAGAGAACTTTAAACACGCTAAATAATTAATATCGTTTTCTGTAATAAAGTCATTGTTCATCAGTGCTATTCATCTGTGTTACTCAGTGACACAAAATCTAGTGAGCTTTTTATGTAACTTTATGAAGACCTTGAATGAGAACTATCTTTCGTGAAATAATTCTTTCTTTAAGTTTTTTTTTCTCCTTTTTTTTTAATCTCATGTTCAATCCGGTTTCTTAGCAATGAACTTAACATTCTGCTTGGGTTCATCACTGACCTTGGTGATTATATACAGTAGGCCCCATATGACCCTCAAAAAAGTTAATATTTTCCAAGGGCAGACTAATTGCGTAACAAAAATGTTATCTTATTGCACATAACCTCGAAAAAGGTACAAAATGTTTTATGTGTTCCTGTCGGTTTGATTTAAAAAATTGAACTAGTTTACAATATTATCTGATCAGAACAATTATAAAAAAAAAGTAAGTTATTCTTACAGTTTTAAAGCTGTTTGCCGCACCTGAAGGAAATTTTTTAAATAATTCGAATAATTCTTTCAAATAACGTGTTAAAAAATTTCCTGTGCTAAAAATGATAGATCATTTTTTAAATACAATGTAAAATTACGTTATTAAATTCCATACTTAATGAATAAAAAATTTCTTTCTCTGTACGCTTATTTTAATTTAACATTTGGTGAATTCATCCTGCTTTCATACTGTATTTTGATAATAACTGAAGTAGTCGCTTTGCCTGAAATGCGCTCAAGATAGATAAAAACTGGGGTGTGTATGTATTTTAAATGTAAGTGTTATTCATACAAATTCGGAACGAAAAAATATTTTCATCCGTCACTTTATTTACTATTTAATTATCAAGCTTTCTTGAATCTGTCCGTTATTATTAACGTTTTGCACTATGTGCACCTTTTAAATTTAAATATTTGTAGGCTTGTTTCTGAATGGCTCCAGCATAATTGGTATTTTTTACAACTGTCCCTTCTATTATTGATATTTACTGCCTATATTTGTTTGTATATATAGCAATATCAATATCAAAACACTGAATTTCGTAGCATTAAAGTTTTCAAAGAATGTATTCGTATATCTTAAATATATTTAGTTGAGTTATTTATTTTTCAAATACATATTTTGTATAAATGAAGATAATATTATGAAAAAATTTCAGAAATCAATCAAGATGGTTTAGAAGAAAATTATCATTTAAAATGTAAAATAAAAATTTATCCGAAACGTATATTAAATATTTCATGTACAGATTTTCAAATTAAAATTTTTTTGAAATAAGCAAAAGAAAAAACTATCTCCAATTATTTAGGATTTAAAATCTAACAGGTTTTCTTATTCATTCGTTTTTTTTTTTTTTTTTTGGAATTATAATAAGAATACTAAACAACACGATTTATGACTGAAAAAGAAAATTTCTTAATTACATCTGTAAAATTCTACGAAGGAAATACAGCTTTATTCACACACACACAATAATAAGTTAACAATTCTTAAATGTATGTAAGTCCATGAGAGTTTTGCTATGTAACATAATTTTATTTGCTTTTTTTTAAAAAACTCTGTGAAGGTTGGTTAAGTTAAATGATTTCATGGCAAAGAAATTCATCCAATAGGCTTAACGAATACTGACATCATGCGTTCTATCTTGTACCAATGGATGGAAAAAAAATTTATTTCTTAGACGGGATGAACTATATTTAACAGACGACGAAGCATACAATGGATTTAAACAACACTTACATGCACATAAAGAGATCTAGTGAAAAATGCTGCTACGTAAAGCTGACATACATATCTTATATTGCAGATATTTTTTTTTTTCACTGCTTCAGTATTTCGCTATCCATTTGCATTTCTTTACAAAGGTGGTGTACGGTTCATTCTAATTCGTATTCTTTTCATCTCAGTGGAACCAACTGCTCCATCCACATCTACCCTCCAGAAAATATTACATTCTCAAGACGTGAAGGTGTGATTTAAAGCTCTTTATTTGTAAGGCATCACTGATACTTGTCAAAACACACCTCGACTATTTTAACAAGGACTTGGGTGTCTTATGATAAACAAGTATCATCACTCTCTGGGGCGCGATTCATATCCTTTTCTCTACCTGGTTATAGAATGAATATCTTCAACGTTGAGATTTATGACGGCTTTAGGTGATTTGCGAAATAAAAACATCCAAAGAAGACAAAGAACGAAACCCCATTGCACTTTTTGTCGACAACTTAAATCCACACCTCTTTCCGTAAAGCAGATTTGCTTTTGGCCTGCTTTTGCCTCGAAGGAACAGTCGATTTCAAATTTGAGTGGTTTGTGAGCAATGAATTACGGTATGTAACAGTTCATAGTTAACACAATGAAGAGATTACTAAAATTTACTGCCTAGTTGGTGAAGGATTAAACTGCAAGTTATGATATGTAGTTAAGAAACGTTCGGAAGGATTGTAATTCTTATCTTTTATGCTGAAATCTTTGCAAAAGGGTTTTCTTAAAAAATTGCTTGTTTTGTGTATTGACGAAATTTTTGTTTTTAGAGTTAGGCTGTTGAGTGTACTACGTACTAATGCAATAAATAGAATTCTAGAATTTTGTTTTAAATGAAACGCCTATTTCTTTAAAGAGGATTCGGCCTGCTTTTACCGTAAAGTTTTGTGAACAATGATTTATGATTTGTAACTGTGTGTTGTTTTTATTGTTAACACAATGAAAAGATTATTAGAATTTATTGCTCAGTTGGTGAAGGATTAGATTGCAAGTGAAGATGTGTAGTTAAGAAATATATTTAGAAGGATTGTGTTCTAATTCTTATCATAGAATCGTTCTAAAAATTCTTTTAAAAATCTGTTTGTTTCATTTAGTAAAGATATTTTTGTTTTTGATCTTGGATTCTTGTAAGTGTGACAAGTGCAATAAAAGGAATTCTAGAATTCTGTTTTAAAAATGTTTACAAAAAGGGCATTCTAATCCTAGAGAAAATAATCAAGTCCTTGGATTATTTTCATTTTTCTTTTCGCGAAGGAACTTTTTGTTCCGTAAATAACATCTAAATACTAACATTACGTCAAGATTATTCAACAAAAACCATTGAACTTTACTTATCTATAAATCTTTTTTTTTTTTTTATCTTCGAAGGCTATTCATATAAAATGTTTATATAAGCTACGTTATGATTTTAGGGATTTTTTTCTCGTACAAGACGTAATACGAGAAACGCATCTGTAGGTAAAATAGTTCACTTTGGAATGCGATTTTTAATGAAATATGTGGTAGCGTTTCGTTCGCCATTATATGACTTCCATTCCCAAATTCAGTTTGAAAGATTTTCAAGACTCGAAACATAAGATGGTTTGAGACTTCAGGCCTACATGAACAGCCTATGGGGTGGCCTGAACTCAATTACTATTCAGATTATGAACTACTTAGGGTGAGTACCATATCAAGTGTGTTGGTGTTATCATAAAAACAAGAATAT
>BMAW01044174.1:244631-291177 GCA_019974015.1 Nephila pilipes
AGAGCATGGTAAAATATATTTTGTTGTTATTAATAAAAAAACTTATTACAGTTCATAAATTTATATTTAGTTTTTAAATTTAAAATTTGCTTTAAGATTTCGTAGCTTTTGTTATTTTACTTCTTCAAACATATATCTTAAATCTTGTAGTTAGGGTCATTGTAGTGAAAGAAATATTATGTGTAATCGTCTGATTTACTAACAGAACTTTTGATGCTAAGAATTTGATGACATTGGAAATAATACATTTGATTTCGTTTGGAGATATTTATTGACATGATTCTCAAAAAAAAATCTATAGATGGTTTAGAAATCGCATATGATTTTTTAAAAGGCATACATGACAAGTCAAGATTCTGGTAATGGTGCAAAAATTTCAATTAGGTTTTTGTGGTTCTTTTTAATACTGTATTTATCTATTACTTACTAAATAGAAGTGTTCACAAATTCAAGTTTATTAATAAAATAAAACGCTTTGTAACCAACCACGTTTAACTAAATTTTGGCTTCCTCCATCGTTTAAGGTTTCGGAAGTGTGATCCGTTTCTGTTATTAGTTCCTTTCAACTCTGATATAAAGCCATGACTTCAACCAGTGAGATTCCACAGAAATTTTTAATTTTAACAAATATTCACAGGACCAACGCTTCCTTTAAGATGTCTGAATTAGATAATTATTCAAAGGATTACTATAGACAATATAAATCATCTAATTTCTTATTTTTTTTTTTATAAATCTGAATAGTGTTCAAAAGCATTTACAATATCATTAAATTCTCTTTGAAATAATAGTTAATTTTCCAGTTATTTCAATCCTTACATCAAAACGATACCTTCTAAAACACTGCACCTGCCAAAGATTTCTAGAAGTCTGCTATTTTTGCTATGCAATGTACATCATTAAAATATATAGGTTAGTGAATCATATCAGAGAGAATTTCATGTAACTATGTTGATTATAAGATGGTTTCACACTCAAATTTAGCAGCATTGTTCTTAATTGGATTTCTTCTGTATTATAACAACAACTTTTCATAATTATATATGATATTTCTTATAAACTAAAAGTTTATTCGTATTGAATTGAGAAAGTAAAAATTTGCTAAATACTTTTAAGGAAATTCTGTGAATTACATATATTTCTGGAAAATATATTTAAACTCGTCGGTTACTTCCAGGATTCGTGTTTTCTGTGAAATCTTTTTCTTCTTTCATATTTTTCAGTTAATGACTCCATGCTAGACATGAAATAAAATAAAAAAAACTGTGTCGCCCCCCCACCTTTTTGAAGTCACGCGTAGAATATATAAATCTTCCTTCTCTAAAAGGGATAGTAAATGATAAGAATTTGAAATCTATCTCTATCAAAGTTTTTTCCTCTCAAAGCTTAATCCAGACAACAAAAACAAAGATTTTCGAAGAGAATTTATTTAATCCAATCTAGGTCGATAATAATAAATAATTGAAATATATATTCATGTTCAGGTGTAAAACGCCACTGCATTCCATTTCGAAAATTTTAGTGCAGTAGCTTGTTATTTTTTTTTTTTAAAAAAAAAATAGTATAACATGTTGTTGTTTTGAAATAATGGCATCAAACAAAAAATGCATGGACATAAACTAGAGGGTACATGTGGTAGGTTCAAAAAGATTACTATAAACATTATGTAAAACATTTATTTGTTAAAGTATTTTGCATAGCTAAAATATAGATTAATATTTTACTATCTGTTTTTATTTTCATCCCAACAATATTATTAGTCTACTTTAATAGTTCATTAATATACTCTTTGTTTTTAATATTTAATTTAATCAAGTGATTTTTAACATCTATTTTTTTTATTCTTTTTGTTAACATAGGAACGTTTTGTAATTTAGAATGTACTGCGAGGAAAATAAAAATGATTAGGAATTTGATGAAGTATTTTCTTTCTGAATAGCTAATTTTTGGAGTACTGTGACTTGTATGCATCACACTAATTACCTATTCATTTGAATAATTCATCTTTTTTTCAAGAATCTTAACAGGAAAAATAAAACATTATCACTAGTTAAAAAATGAAATTAGCAAAGCTAAATCTCATTTTTTTTTACCCTCATTTTTGTTCATTTTATTGCAGAACGACTTCCCGCTAGCTGCTTCTTGACTTTCCTCATCTTTCTGGGCCACCTGGTATCCAGTATACCCACCGTCAATCTCAATGTCACCATGGTCGGCCATGGCAAACTCTCATAGTCCATGGCAGAAGCAGAATGAGACCACCTCGATGAATGTCTCCAACATCTTCACGGCGGCCAACGTCACCAAAGAATACCCGGAGGTAAAACTTTGTGTCCACAAATGTCGTAGCACCCCCCCCACCTCCCGAAAGCGGATGAAGTTGTTCGAATTGAATTGTGATGTTAAAGAGACATTTGAAAAGTCTTTGAATATCTTGAAAGATGTTTAGTTCTTCAAGATATACAACAATATATATCAAAAATATTTAGGAAACAGCACATGTAATCAACGCGTATACTTCAGAAATCATATTCTTTATTTTGAAAATATTAAAATGATGGATTAAAATTTTAGTAAATAAAGCTGAAAAATCTAATTTGATCACTTGGAAATACTGCTAGTGAAAAAGATTAAAAAAAAAAAAGTATAAAAGAAGTATACTACAAAAACAAAATTTTACATAAAATTTTATATAAGTTAATCGTAATTCTAGTCTAATTCTTGTAATTGCCTACTTATTTAAAATTTAAAAAAAAAAAAATTGAAACAAACAAAATGATATTTGTTTTCTCATCAATCTTACAAAAAGATATAGATTAAGTGTAATTGCAAAGATGTAGATTTGAAGCTTTCACTGATAAAATTTCAAAACAATAAAAATTTAAAACGAATTGAAATTTTTGAACGATTATAAAGAAAAGAAAATTTTCATATTTGATATAATAGATTAAGTAGCATCTCAGACGGGTTCAGCGAATAGGGAGGTGCAAAAAGGAGCGACCACCCCTTCACATTTTTAGACAGAAATTTAATTTTTATTCAATTTTAGTCGCCTAAAACTACGAATTATAAATTAAACATTTGTGTAAATCATGTTGTCTTATCTCATCTAATTATTTTTCATTTCATTTCTTTAATTAATAAAAAATTTACTCGATGGAAATACAAGTACGCACAAAATGCAGTGTCATGCATCATGGTATGATTGTGATACTCGTGGGTCGCGGCTAATTGTTTCGTAAAGCACTATAGCACTCACAGATTGGATTCTGGCAATTTCTAATTTTTGGTATTTATTTTTAAAAAGCCACATACTTTTTTAATGAAATTATCTTTGATTATTTTTAATTTCTCGAAATACTTGTATTTAATTGTAATACATGGGCAACATTGTTCCTTTGATGAAAGTAATATTGCATAGTATTAATCTAAATTTTAAAAAAAAAAAAAAAAAAATTAATCTCTAGTATTAAATCATAAGTAAGCGAAACCATAGTAAAGTTGGTATAAACAGTCAAGTTTTATCTCTGTGTCAAATTCGCTTAGAGAGCTTCAAAAACTTATCATTTTGAAGCTAAATCTTTAAATTTTGTATATGTGTTTACCTTTAATACTCCCCCGGCCCGGGGGTTTTTTTTTTTGTCTGTAAATTTTTTTTATTTCTCATCTCGTTTTTAATTCTCAATCGCCACCATTGATCTCAGAGATTAAGAATTTGTGCATACACTAAAAATAAAAATTTCAAAAAATAAAATTTTTAAATAAATGGAAATTTGTGAAAATTATAAGGAACAAATAACTCATATTTTGATTTATCTTAATTTGTATATCAATAGCTTAATAATGATGGGAGATTACATGTTGTAATAAAAAAATACATGTAGATATTTATAATTTAGCAATTAAAAACACGGAAGAATGTTAAATAATTTAAAAAGAAAAAAGTAGGAGGAGGGGGAGAAGAAAATATATGATGTTTTAAAAGGACTTTTATGCATTTGAATGGTTTTTTTTTTAAAAAAAGTTGTATGAATATCATTGTTTTTCTGTTAGTTTAAAATGAAAGAACATATTATTTATGTAATAATAATTATTTTATTATTCATATATATATTCAATTTTTCATTTTGAAGATATTTATTTTTATTACTCACAAATGTTTTATATCATTTTTTAATGTGTGTAAATTTATTAAATCTTTAATTAATTAATGAGTAATTCCGCTTACATTTGTGAAATTTAATTTTCAAATAATAATCTGAATCAATTAGTTCAATTAAAAATAAACTAGGAACATGTTTAGATTAATTTGAGTTTAAGGAAACAGAATTCAAGTTTTACTTAAAAATGTTTCAATAAATATAGAAGCATTCATTAAGTATTTTTTTAAAAAAAAATTTAAGAAATATTACTTGAACGCTGGAGTTTTTTGATACTTTTCAAAAGAGAGAATGAAAATCAATAAATATAATTTTTTTTATTAATCATGAAGCAGCCTTTTTTTATCTCTTAAAGTTTTCCTGAAATGCTTTTTTTTTTATAATTTTCTTAAAAATTTTTTTATGTGATTGTATTTAATCAAAATAGATAGACTAATTTAAATAAACTTAATATCTACCTCAAATGAAATTAAAAGAGCTTATTTTATTAGCCAGTAGATGGCAGCACCACTTTTTAAAAGTTTCTCCAACTTAAAAGATGTCATAAACTATTACCTCCTCAATTTTTATTCAATTTTCAATACTTTCTTCTTCATCAAAAGATTCATTTTATAAATTTGAAAGTAAGAAACAAGTTAGAAACTCTTTTTAGTCGGTGTGTTACCGAGAAAACACATCAATCATTTACAGAAATCAAATTTTAAAAAATATGTTTAAAAATGCGCAATCTATTTTACTATCATCAATAAATATAGTTGATACAGCTAATTAAAATTTATTAATTTTGCTTCAATATTTATTAATATGTATTTTTTTAGAAGTTATAAGAAAAATACATGTTAATTGATAACATCGTTTAATGTCTATACGAGTATATCATGCCAAAAATTTATTACTTTATTTATTTATTTATATATTGTCTTATTTAGATTTTTTTAGAAATCTAACCAAGATTTTTAAAAATAAATTATATTGTGTTACAATTCACTGTATTTGCTATGTTAACCATTTTATGTTCTTCATCTCGGCCCTCAAAACATGTTATAAATGGAAAATTAA
Organism: Nephila pilipes; assembly: GCA_019974015.1. Classification (NCBI taxonomy): domain Eukaryota; kingdom Metazoa; phylum Arthropoda; class Arachnida; order Araneae; family Nephilidae; genus Nephila; species Nephila pilipes. The sequence goes on from BMAW01044174.1 coordinate 249,851, forward strand.
AAAATGTATTAAATTTGGAATTCTCGAATAATCGTTAAATTATTTATGTGTTTATGGATTCTATAATTCTTTAACTGCTATAAACTTAAAATAATTTTAAATTACTTTAGACGGAAAGAAAAATTAAGATTTTTAATAACATATAACTGATGCACATTTTTATTTATTTACGATCTCACTTAATATTAAAAATAATTTCATTATTTAATTAATTATCATTAAATATACTTTTATTTGTTTTTCTTAAAAATTTTTTTAAAAGTAAAGTAATTGATATTTTTTTACATTTTTGTCTTGCTGAAAGTTTTTCAAAGAAAAGTTTAATTTAAAAAAAAAAAAGAAAAAAACTGGAAATATTTGACTTTTGAAGAGCTTCATTGCTTATTTTACCCATTTGAGAATACTACATTTCGAATTATTAATTATTTTTTCTTTCCAGGTTTGATTGGTTGCTTGTGGTTCTTATTTTGGGTTGGGTTGGTATACAACACCCCGGCTGAGCACCCCAGAATCTCCAAAGCTGAACTTGTATATATACAACAGCATCTGCCACAAACATCCGCCGAGCGTAAGGTAAGTAAATTTTTTTCATAATTTTTAGGATTTTAATGTTCTTATTTTTAAATAACTTAGCCATAGTGTATTATCTGTAAAACCGATCAAGCTGAAGCTTAGGAGACTCTAAATTGCTTATTTTTAAAATAACTTTTGCTCTTATTATAAAAAGTTAAAGGAGCCCCAGATGTGTAAAAAGTCAAGATCCGCCAAAAAACTATGCAAATGGTACGTGTAGCTAAATTTTTTAGCCACCTAAGGGGCTATTGTTTTAGGTGAATCAGTTTTGGCGTACCAGATCACTTTTCAATTTTTTTATCATTTGTTTCTATTTTAATTACATTTAGCTTAAATATATTCAATTTAATAATTTACCATTTCCATTAATTTTAATATCGAAACAGTTTACTATTGTCCATTTCTCGATATTTCATCGTTTACTTTAATTCTTATATTTATAATTGAGTAGTTTAATAATAATTATAAAAATAAAAGCTCACCTTGGGTGGCTAAATATGTTCTTCGCAAAACTTTGCATAGAACTTTTTACTTATATTTATTTATTTATCGTAAAATATAAAAAGGGATTCATTTATCGAATGGGAAAAGTTTACCTTTATTAGCACAACCCCCATGCGCATAATGGAATGTTATGGGTGAACAAGTAGAACCCGCATAGCACGAACACATTTTAAAGTGCATAAGCTTATGTGGGTTAATTTACATGAGTTTATACAGAATTTAGTATGGGACCCATGTATGCAATCCGTACAGAAACCATAAAGAATGTATGCGTTTTGAAATAAACAGATCCATGTGGGTTGATCTGCATCCGTCTATGCAGAATTCTGTACCAACCCATACGGGCAATTCACATTAATGAAATATGTCTTTTAAGCTAATAAGATATTAAAAGATTGCACTTATGTATAATGACACTGGCATTAATACTCGTATTTTTATAATATTTTAAGGTTTGAATTGCATAATTTCACCTTATATATAAATAATACTTGAATAAAATGCTTTGTAACACATATTTTGAAATACTATTAAAGGGTATAAAATAATGAGAGAGAGAGGAGAAACGAGTGTACATCTCTTGATTGATTGATTGTTTATTAACATAGCATTTTTGCTGAAACGTATGGGCTATTGGTGACTCTCGTAATTTTCACTTGCGATCAAGTGATGAGGACGGCACTTGAATTGGCATCTCTCTTTCCAAACTTCCACACCATGCCAATTGGAGGACTTGAAGCCTCAAGGGGATAACATGTATCAAGTTTTAGTCTATCAGGACTCGTAACCACGTTTCGACGCAACCATGAACACTAAGCTACCGCGGTCACATACATTTCATGAAGCTGTACATTTAATTTTATTCACCTATACTTAAACACTTTTTGAAAGTCTTTTAGATAATTAAAAAAAATCTTGCCATTTTACTCAAGACCTTAAGAGCTTCCATTAAATTTAGAATGTCCCGCTTAATATCGGACCGATGTCAACCCTAGAAAATGGCCACTAACTCTAGAATCGAGCTATAGTTTCATACTGGAAAAAATTAATAGATTTTAAATAAGAAACGATGTGTAAACGAGTATTATACTTGATTGAAATATTATGTAATACATACCTTATGTTACGTATTCCACGTGATCAAATCAATATTTGATTATGAGGTAACTGATAAACAGAGCGTAATTTCTATTGATTATAAGTCTTGCACATATGTTACTGCAATTCATCAGTAGTGAAAAGGAATTTTATTTTGAAAATATTATTTGTATAAAAAATTTTATGCATTTAAAAGTAAAAAAGAATGGCTCATTTTGTATAAAGGATATTCATAACTATTAATTTCATTTAATCATTTGGATTCATATGATCTCGCATCATATTAACGAATTTCAATCATTCAAAACAACTTCCCTCGATTTGTTCAAGACAGATTATGGTCAAATCTATGGCCATCCAATACTATACTACACATCAGGTTTATGTTAGTATTTTCATAACTTAAATCTCCCTTACTCCCTACGTATAACCTTTATAAAACCTTTTTTCAATTTTTTTTTCTACAGTATCAAATTTTAGAATTACTTTCTCCCCTAATTGAAGAGAAATATAAACAAGCTTTGTCTACTCTAATACTAGGGCTTTGTATTATATACAAGGTTTCATTGATAATTCATGTCTCTATATTACCATAACTTTATTATTTGCTACCTGAAAGCTACAGTTTTTGTTTGTTTACTGAAAGCTATTATTTTGTTACTGAAAGTTACATGTATCTTCTATGTAATACATTATTCACTTTCCTGCATAGTATTTATCCCTTTCCACCCACTTACAACAACGCGCGGCTAATCGAGCAAACCCATCGGTGAAGAATTTCGAAAGTGGTTGTCGACACCAAGCTTTAATGGTAGCTTTTATCTCATCTCCACAAAAAATAATGACGCTAAAAGTGTTCTTTCATGTGCGGAAAGAGATGCAATATGTGTAATCTGTGACGTATATACTTCATTATTTAACTCTACAGCCATCTTAAAGTCTAATTAAACACTCAGTAAGTTTGAAATAACTGAAGAAACGTCAGAGAGAAACAAAACAGTTTATTAACTAGTAATATAAAAAGGTAAGGTCTTTCTCTGTCTCGAATCCCCCTAACTCACTTAATACTAGTTTATATTCTAGTAATAAAGTTTTAACTTACCAAATCATTCATTCCGATTGAAATACTTATTTATTAAGCAGTTTCAACTCTCATTGCTTTCACTAGTAGTCGCTCCAATCCAACGCTTAATTATAAGGATTCAATCGAATTTACAAACAAGTCTCAGCTTGTCATTGTGCTCTATTACCCTTCTTTTTCACCATTTATTACACTTCATCTAATTTACTGAACCTTGTTTCATTTGGTTGGCAAGGAGTTGTAATTGTATGCAACTCAAATTACAAAAACGTCTCCGAGGTTAGAGAAGAGAGAATCGCAAATAATCCAACATTAAAAATTTTCTTCAGTTCTTAGCTCGCCTATAAAGGGAAATTATTGCATTTCTTAGAAGATGTATTTAGCTTTCATATAGAGCAAGAATTTTGAAAATCGGGCAACAAATTAAAAGGTTAGTGCCATGGATGGATAACTTTTCAATCAAGCCTGGTATATGTTATTGTTAAGAACTTGAACATTCAAGAGACTTTTATGAACATATATAAAATAAGACATAATGAATGTATTATGTTTGTATAATTCAATAATCTATTTTAAAGTCATACTAAAAAAAATTAATGTATCTTTTTCTTAACCCTCGAATAACATCTTTTGAATAATTTTGAGTTGAAATAAATAATCGAATAACCGAAAATATTCTTTAATTTTTAATTTAATTTTTCTTCAATAAAAAAAAAGCTTTACTGTTCGTTTACTTGGCGCAATATGACATTATAAAGATGTCCATTCAGTGTTCCTGTGAAGAAAAAAAAAAAAGAAGAGAAACTTCCGAAGTTCATAACCTAAAATGTTAAAAAGTTATGCATTCGCACCTTAAAAAGTTTCATTCGATTTGACGTACGGCCCTTTCTGTGAACGTCAGAGCGTATTTTTAACTCACACTTGTTCTGAATGTTGGAAGAATGAGTAAGAAGCAGTTGCACGCCGTAGTAACGGAAAAGTATTTCAATGACGTAATGTTTTTAAATCTCTCGACATGTTATGTTGAGATGTTTGAAACGAAATTTTAAAAAACAGTACAATTCTCATTATACTTTTTCGGAGAATTTTAAAGAATAACTGTTTAAATCTATTACCCACAACAAAGGAAAGGAAATCTTTCCAAGTTGGAAGGCTTATTAAATTATTTATAGCTTAATAAGTCGAACACTAATTTATATATCATTAAAATAAGGCAGAATTTTTTTAAAAATTCCGTTGCTATTTGAAATTAACTGTTAGTCTCGTTTTATATCTCTCTTTTTGTAAAAACACAAATTCATTATCTAGTATACAAAAGTCTGTTACTCCTTTATATAAACTAGTTATGCAGATGATTCCTATCATTCCATTGTTTTTATGGACATTCGCTGATGTTTTGAAGGGGAACGCAAATATCCTTCAATTTCATTCGTTTTTCTTTTTAATTCCTTTTTTTTACTTCTCCTTTCACACCATTTTCTCGTGTTTTCCAGCTGATGCGACAAATTTTTCGCAAAACTTTCCAGCTCAAAAGATGCTCATTTTAATGAGTTTTTCAACGCAATTTGATTATTTGAATTTGGTGGGAAAATAACGTAAGCCACATTTGTTTTTGTTCCAGATTAAATCACACCTTTGATCAAACTACGCCCTCCCCCAAATAAAATGTTGGGGTGTTTTAATGACATGAAAAAGAAGTGGGGGAAATATTGATAAGTGGAAAAAATATAAATTTTTAATCCACAAACTGAGCTTTTTTTTTTTTTTTTTTTTTTTTTCGTTTTTATCTTTGTTTCATTTCTCTAAAAAAGTTTGTAGCTCTGCTACGCATAGCTCTGGCACCAATTACGTCACCTCACTTTTTATCTTTGATTTCCGGATTTATTTATCATGGTTTCATTTCAAAAAATTACCTGCACGATCCGTGACCTAGCTAGTTAATAATGTATCATTATAACTATCGGTTAATTTCAAGAAGAAAAAAATGTACTGAAATATGTGTATTTCTTAAATATACAATTTCTGTATGGACGAATTTTAGGTTTAGTTGCAACTAGAGAGCAAAAGTATCGGTTAGATTGTAAACTTTAAGCGGATAAAAGGAATGATAACAAAGATGCTGATAAAAAAAACATCTTTGTATTAAGACAATATATGAAAGTAAATTCATATAATTTAATTAAACTTAAATTGAATTGGTAGAAGAATCCAGTAACATTTTTTCAGTTACAAATTTTTTAAACAAAAAAACCCGAAAATATATCAATAGATATTAAAGTTTTCTTTCGTGCAAGATTTCAATTCATTTGGAAGAAAAACTGCATAATCCATTATAGGTCGATGTCTAGAGATACTGCAGAAACCGGACAGGATCACGCATCATTCTTTGCAAAAATTCTCTTACACGCTTATTAAGCACTGGAAAGAACTACAATTTCTCAAACAGAGATCTTACAACTGTTAATATTCTTCATAAAACGAGCGCTCTAAGATAATCTGTTGCACCAGTTTGCTGAGGAATTTATTTTACAGATGGATCAACTAGTTGACAATATCACACCTCTCAAAATTTCAACGTTTTAGTGATGCGACCAAATTTTTTCTCTGGAAATTTTTTTTTTTAATGAGTTTTTACTTGAATAAATTTCTTTCTGTTTCAATAATTTTAAGCCGATTTCTTTGTTTCTCTACAACATATTAATTTATGAAACAACCCTTAGTATAAATTCAATAGTGAGAAAATTTTATCACGTGTTGTGCTCTTAAAAATGGTAAGTAGAAAAATAGAACTGTTTTTTTTTTTGTTTGAAATGGGATTGATGGGAATCCACGTGGGTCTAGTTTATATAAAATTTATTTAAATTCACTCTTTATCCTCAAAGAACCTCGTGGCTCACAATTGTCAGTAGAGCCCAATAGATAGAGATTTAACCTATCAATTTTGATTCGAATTCTTTCATCCATTTTCATCGCATTAAGTATGAAGTGAACTTTTTAACATGCGAAACATTTCGGGACTCTGAGATATTTTAATAAAAATAGCAATTTTCTTTCAAAAATGAGATGTCTGGAATATATAAAACTGTTTCAAATTTTGTCTTTTTAGCTCTCGGAACTTATATTTATGAATGTCCTTTCCCTTGGGTATTAAAAAAATAAAACAACACTATACAAAATGGAACACTTGAAATAAATTCAGGATATTTTATTCGAAATGGGAATCTTCGGCCATACACACAGAGCATGTGCAGTTTTATTTACCCCCCACCTTTTTTTAAAAAAAATTTTAAAACATTTCCAATGGATCTCTTATTATTCATAATTCTAAGTTTCTGTCACTCATAACCTATAGCGCTTATTTTGTTAGACTCAAACTAAATTATACAATTTGTTAAGCACTGCACACTTCATTTAATAGTTATTTAATGTCAACTCTCTCTCTCTTTCTTTGCTCATCATTGTAGAAGGTCATTGCTCTTCCGAGTACTAATCTAAAATCCAACAATGACAATTCAGAACTTCTTGCAAATACACATCGACAAACAAGTCAAAGAAAGTGTTACATAAGTAAAGCGCACTGCTTCATTAGAATACGCATTCCCTCCTCACACACGAAAAACGAGACTCCTCTTAACACACATTTTTCTCGATATCTCTGAGCACACGCACAGTCACACAAGGTTTTCGACCTGTCTTTTCCGCGAACGTCGATTACTCTGGATTTTGCAGAATCCAGACGGGTCTACAAACTCGCTCGCTCGGACCCGTATTTGCCTGTGACAGACCGTGTCTAGTATTAGAATGATGTCACGCCTCTGTGTCGTCACTTTGAGCGGTGTCCCTTTCTGGAAATTCGGTTGTGTCATACGTGTGCCACTATGATGTCACAACCGTTGCGTCATCGTGTCATCAGGCTCATAACTCTCGCCGCTATTGCAGGTTAGAGATAAAGAGGTTACGTGAACACTTTTGCGGTTATTTCTTTTTATCGGTTTTATTTCTTGAAAAGTGAAAGAGCATTGGTCCTTTTCAAAAGATGTTTTTTTGTTTTGGCAACGATAATGGTCTTTCTTGCGGTTCAAGGTTATAAGACGAGTCTTTTCGCCCATTATGGTGTCTAGTGTTATGCTCTTCGCAGAAGCTGAGGGAATGTACTTTTTGGTAACGATTGGGATGATTCCCGGTTTGGTTTTGGAATTGCGTCGAGTGGTTACCTGGTCGAGTAAGCGGTTAGATCACTTTCCGTTAGATAATTAGCATGCGAGATACCAAATGAATGTGATGTCATTGCGTAGATATTGCTTTGTTCTCCTTCATGAAATGAATTTTTGAACTTTTTGGAAAGTTAACAAAATTATTTGTAAAAGAAATGTTTGCCACTAGTTTCAGAAAAAACAGAAGTGGACAGAATTTGATTGTTCCATCAAGTTAAAGAGAGAGTTGACGGGGGGGGGGGGAAAAAAAAAAAAAAATTATTTATTAGTAAAACAATAAAAATGTCCAATGTCTTTTTGAAATTGTCTTCACCCAAATATTACTACAAGGATAATATAATCCCTTTGAGATCCTTGACAGGCTTCAGAGGGTATATGAATTTGGATGAAAAAAATTGAACCCATCACTTTTATTTACCAGTAAATAAAATTTTACATTTCCTTCTCATGAAAACATAACCTAACATAGTTCAATTTGCTATCAATAATATCACTCTACAGTTTAATATTATTCAAGTTTAACAAAAACATTATTTACACTGCATTGTTTTTAATGCCGGCTAAGGTCGCCGAATTGTCATGTAAAATATTTGTGCAGTGCCTTTTTTTTTTTTTTTTTTTTTTGATTTTTTTTTTGCAATTTATAAATTTTTTTTTTTTATAATGGGCTTTTCGCGTTTTTCCCCCCCCCCTTCAACTAACATCTGGGATTTCTTTCTGATTTTATATTTATTTACTCCCAGCTCCTTCCAAATAAAGTGGAGCGTGATGTAAATCAAGAAAACTTCGAAAGTGGAGTGAATATATTTAATTGAGTCGTATGAAAACGATAGAGAATTGAATTGAAAATAATTAAGCTTGTGGTAACAAAAAGAGTGTTAATGCGGGGGAGTATTCTGGTGTGTATAGCGGATTAGATGAGATTTGGTCTCAATGCTGTCGGAACAATAATAGGAAGTACTCGCATTATATATATGCTTTGATAGTTTATAGAACTTGTTAGATCTGGCGGATTATGAAGCGAATGGTTTGAGAGCACCCCTGCCCCCCTTATTAGAAGAGTTAATAAACAATTATTCCAGATACAACTGTCTATTTTATTTATTTGGTCTCTGCTTAAACTTAAGTTGAAATTTAGATCTAATTAGAATAACATTTAGGATGATAGACGAGACAGATAACAGGATGTCGTCACAAGTTCCGTAAGTAGACTAATCTACGCAATAATAGAGTAGCTGCATTTTACTGTCAAAGGATTCCGTGAAATTAAAAAAAAAAAGTTCCCACTTTAGAGAACTTATTTACGTACAGAAAAAGCGCTCGAATAGTAATATAAGTTTGCGTAATTACAAGATTTGTTTAACTATAACCATTTCTTAAAATTTAGAAACTTTCCATAGCTAGATAACTTTCCATTGGTTTTGTTGAATTCATTTAATGTCGTTCGAGAGCTGTTATAATTCTGAACCATGGTCAAGTGACGAGGATGAAACCTGAGCTACTAACTCCCTCTTCTAACTTCAACATTACTGGAGAAGATAGAGGCTCAGTTCCATTTAAAATAAGGCTTTCCCATTATTCCACACGAAGGATCTTAAAAGACTCGAGCCTTAGACTCCTTTTGAAAATTACGTCACTTAGCTACGAGTAGCAAACATGATCCTTTTTCTATCACAGTCTGTGTTTTCCCTTACAAAGCGTATTTTTAACTTAAGGTTTAAAAGTACACCAGACGAGATTATATAGATATCGCATGCCAAAAATAGGAGAGGTAGAGATTGATTGAAAAAGAAAGAAACAACTAGATTAACTCTAGTTGCAAGTGAAATCAGATAATATCAATAATGAATCACCGACCCAACAGAAAAGGTACATTTTTTATGCGTTGAATTCTCTAGTATTAAGTGAAGACATACTCAAAATAAGGTAAACAACTATGAGACAATATAAATAAAACATCAGACAAACAAAATAAATAAAAAACCCGTTACAGGCATTACTAAACCAGAAAGACTTATTAATATTCAGTGCTCGTTTTAAATAGAAAGTTCTACAAATTCATTTTCTAGATAAAAAGGAGGGCAAGCCTGATTATTTTAATGTTGAAATATTAGTTAAATTATGTAATTTAGTTTTTTTTTTTTTTTTTACTGAGATGTCTCATATATCTGAAAATGTATTCTAAATGTAAATGTAAATGAAAGAAATTTTCTAGAATTATATACCGTGTTTTTTCAACCTTCGTAAATAACGAGAAAAAAAAAGAAAGAAAGAAAAGGGTACCTTTCTGTAGTATTATTTTATTTTTTTTAAAAAAGAAACCGATTCTATTACACTATTATAATTGTAGTGAAGCCGTGAGTATTGTAGAAATAAGCCTAGTTGTCTGAGAGCTTTTTTTGTCCCCCGAAATTTTTGTAGTAAAAATATATCTGAAACACAATACAAATTGTGCTTCGGATGTATGTGATGCGATTTAGCTCCACCACTTTTTAATATGATAGATGTAATAGTTACAAATTAAAACTTACACAAACCTAATTTTATAAAATGAAGTATTTTGTCTGTTCTCTTTTAGCATTTTATTTTATTCATTTTTAGAATTTATTTTAGAATATTGTCTTGATGGTAAGCTCTAAATTTGATTTCAGTTATTTGTGCCCTCTTTTTAGCCTGTGAGTGTCATCGACTTTAAAAAATGAAATATTCAAACAAAAGTTAAAAATATTCCTTTGCTATTCGTGTGAATTTGGATTAATTTTTCAGTAGGACCATTTAAGTTGCTTTACGAAATAAAATTAAATAGAAATATATTCAGATTTTTATGAAAGTATTGATATGTAATCATTGTGAGTCATCTCCTCTTAGTTAGTTTCTTACTACTTGACACAAATCAGTTTTAAAAAAAAGTAGGGAAAATTCAATTATCTGGGACTATTTGAAACATGTGTATAAAAAATAACTCACTACTTTTCTTTGATGTTAAGACTCTATAGAATATTTTGTACCATAAAGTCCGTACTCCTCGCTTCGAGTACGCCCAATTCCCTAATACATCCCCTCCAATTTTAAGCATTGTTCGAGTTTCCCTTTCTCTCCAATAAATACGGCCTATTCGTATTTTTTGTTTACGCATTAAATCCAATATTTAGTGGCCATGACAGCCCACTGGTCACCGACCACTGGCACCGACCGCGAACTCGCGGTCGGTATTTTTTCCTTCGAGTCGTGGGTTCGAGCCCTGATGACACTGCTGCACGTTCAATCTGGCCGAAGTTCCAAGTCCTCCCATTTGTGTGCTGTGGAAGTTTGGAGAGAGAGATATCAGCTCATGTGTCGTCCTCGTCACATGGCTGAGATTCAAAATTACGAGGTCCTTCACCAACAGCCTTCGTGTTGAGCAACGTTAATAAACAATCACAATCAGTCCAGTATTTTACTCATGATTAATGGCCGATTGATAATCGTCGCAAGCTCGCAGGGGACTTCGTTTCAGTCAAGACGTTGGTTTGAGTTCTGATTTCATTAAAGACCCATCATGTAGCGAAGCTTATGAACGTCAAATTCTTCAGCATCAAATTCTTCACAAATCGTGGTGTGGAAGTTAAGTGAATAGAAAACCAGCTTTTGTGTCGTCCTTGTTTACTGACCATGGATCACAATTTCTTGGTCAGTCGTCACTGGCTCTCACGTTGCTTCTAAATGCGACGCTAATAAACAATGAATTAACCATTACATGTGATTCCTATACCATATATTTGTTATGATCTGAAGCTATGGTTTTTTGGGAAGGCGAAGTCATTTTTTGGAGATCGCAATATTGCGATTTATGACATCACTGGTACATTGTTTATGTAAACCAGATGGTACGGCTTACTAAATGGCGGTGAATACGAGGAAACCCACACCATTTGCTTGCATATACAACGTTTTGGTGACTTCCCCACTATAATATTTCGGCTGCTAGATTCTTTGGAAACCGTAACTTTATAAGGAGGGTGTATTATCGGGATTTTATGGGAACCTTTTCTAGGGAAAATGTATCTTTAATATCTCGATTATAAACTTTTAAATTTAACAGATCGAGGTTGGGGGTCTTGAGAGGTCGGGAAGAGGGGGGGGAGTGATATGTTATCGAAATTTTACAATATCTCAATTCATAGGGTATTCCAAAGACTATATTTTTAAAAGAAGTTATTTTTAATATTTTCTTAGTTTACTTCAATTTGATCTGGAAAATAATTATTTTTGAACGAATAATGCTACACACAAATAACTAATTTGATGTTTTCAAAGGATTTTCCTCGTTTAACGAATTTAAACATTCTTGTTTTTGCATATAATAAATTACAAAATATTTTCAATACATTTTTTTATTATTTTTACTATGAGAAAATTCTTACCAGTTTTCAACTTAAGAGCAAAATCTACAAAATGTTTTTATGCGCTTTTTATAACACTGCTTACTTTTGTTAGATAATAGATATAGTTATGCTTTATGAATATTAAGAGATATCATAATTATTGTATAATAATGTACAAGTATAATGTTGTAATATAATTTGTGCATCGTTCTCCTCTGATTCTGTAAAAGTCCCATCGTTTTCAATATATATGTCGTCTCCTTTCTTATCTGCCCCTTATTACTTGCCATAATTTTGGGAGGCTCCTGTTATATAAAACACTCTCATTCTGTGTGTGTGTTTCTTTAAAGTGTTATATAATATGGGCTTCATGATTATATGCATTATCATATGTCTTTTCGTTTCAACCGTAAGTTTATGTGTTAAGATTGCGTGCAATAATTGGATTTTTTCCTCTCTCTCATCCGCTGTAAGAATTGTGTACAACTATACAATAGTTTATGTACTATTGCCTTATTGTCTCACCTTAAGTTAACTTATTGGGATTATGTAATTTTATTTTAGAGCCGTCCTATTCCGTGGAGCAAGATTCTCCGTTCGAGAGCTGTGTGGGCTGTGACCATCGCCAAATTTGCGGGCACTTGGGGTTTCACCTGCCTGCTCACCAAACTGCCTGCTTACCTCGCAGATGTCTTGCATTTCCCCATTCAAAAGGTAAGTATCATCTTTTCGAAATACATACGAAATTAGGTAGAAAGCGAGTTTGTATATTTAGCGATATTTATTTTGTGTAGCCAATTTTAGCTCTAGCTGTTTTTTGAAGGTAGCCATCAGATTGAAATGGAAGTAAAAGTAGATATATTTCTAGCGAAACACACAAAGAAATTTTAGTTGTAATGTTTGGCTCAAAATTGAAAAATTGGCACCAAGAAATGGACACCATCTGCTCAATTTTAGTTCATGCAAAAAATGTTTAACTGGTAATTATTGGCAGTGTTTGATGTAATAAATAAATAAATAAATAACCATTTTGAGGTGTGGTGCATTTGCAGTAAACATTTAAGTGTGAAAAGTTTAAAAAAAAATTATAATTTGTTCTATTTTACTTGTTACAAATATCTTTAATCCAAAAAAATATCAAGATATAATATTTGATTTCTAAAAAAGATTTAGAAAAAAAATACTAATATCGTGTGCTTAAAATGTTTTAAAATTATTTTGCCTTTATTCTTGTGAAGAATAAAGAGATTGTGATCTTTTAAAAAAAAAATCGTTTATATGGTTGTATTTTTCCTCGGAAGGAACGCAAGTGATATTTTTTATCCACATTCATTTTACACATATCAAATAATACAACTAGTACTACTCACGCATTCTTCCCCCAAGAAACGCACGTGGTATATATTCTAATTCTTTTTTTTTTTTTTTTTTTGAAGAGCAATCACGGCTTGAATAAAATCTTGTAAATTTGTAACATTTAATTGGTTTCCTGTAGCTTAAAATTTTGTCTAATTAACTAAAACGATTATATATATTTTATAGTGAACTCCGATGAAATACAGTGTGAGCCTTTAAATTAATATATCGGTTTTACATTTTGTTCTTTTATTGAATATGAATAAAAAATTAGTTGCCTACATACAGAAAGAGACCAAATCAAAATTTGCTCTTCCTTTTTTTTTTTTTTTTTTTTTTTTTTTTTTTTTTTTTACATATTTGACGAACGCATTTCGTACAATTAACAGAGGTTTTTTAACTTTTGCGTAACGTTTTAAACTTAAAAGTTCTCTCTATTTCTCTATAATGATGTGTTTTTTTCCTCTTATCGTTCTTCAAATCTTAAGACCGAGAAAATATTGACATTAAGTTACGGAAGAGAAATTCAAACGGTTGATATTTCTTCAGAGAGTTTCCCTTCATCTCTGAAATCAAAGCTCGTGAAATTGTCAGTTGCGTTATTATGCTACCGTCGATTGAATGTCTCGATGGAGAACAAGAAAGCATTCAACTTGTCATGAAAAGTTTTTTTATTGCGCAAACTTGTTACAAAATATTTTGATTTTCTAATGCGGAGTTACGTAAATCTTACAGTTAAGATTTCATACCACCTTGCATAAAATTCTAATGCCAAAAAAGGATCGGGCGATTTTGTTTCTTCTTCGCGTATGGCACATTAGTTGATTGTAGAGCTCTTGTGTAACTAGAATGTTGTTTGTTTAATAAGGTGGGGAGCAATTTCCTTTTTTGTTTTTCTTTAGAATTCTTTAACACATTCGAATTTTTTTTTAAAGTTACAGAAAGAATATGAAAAAAAAAAATTTAACTCAATATTCTACGTGAAGTCGTAATCTAAAAGGTTAAAATGATGCATATATGGCATGGGATAGAAAAAATAAAAAAGAGCAATTAAAGCTATCTTCGTCTGATGTCAAAGAACCTGACTGAAACTTAGAACACATTTCCAGACAGAAAATCGTTCCGATTCTCTTTTAAGTTTCCAAAGTTGTAACATGTACAACCGTTTACGATGCAGTATTCTTAAAACTTAGGAATATTCCAAAAATATGCCATTTTTCACATGAATTTGTATAGTGCAGTATAGTTCTGGAGACGAAACGAGGTTGATTGAGATAGAAGGGAGTATTATTTAATAAAACACGCAATACTGTGAAGGATAGCGAAGTCAGAATATAAAATTAATGTTCGAATGCTTTTTTTTTTTATCGAAAATTCCAGTTTCGGACCTTATTCTTTAACATTACGCGAAGACAGCTTGAAAATGAAGTCTTTCGAGAATCTTGTATTACTGTTGTTATTTATACCGTATTCAGATATAATTTTCTTTTGTACTTGGCAATATCATTGATGACTTTCTTTAGTGTTGGCACTAAATACTTATCTAATAATTTTTCGGAAATTTTAATAAAAAATAATTATCTTGAAAAAGCAATTATATTAAATTCAGTATATTTCGATTCTGTTAGAACCAATAGCTAAAAATAAAAAAAATGGTTTTTTTTTGGCTAATAACATACACAGAGTACATTTTCTTAGGACATTTTGACGATAGTCTTAAGCTTTTTTTTTTCTTAAGAAAATACCTAGAACATGTAATTTTCAACTAAAGATTTCTGAAGAAAAAGTTATGAAACTTGAATTACCATTATACAATTTGAATTACTTTGATTCTATGAACATGTTTGTGAAGCTTAATTTTCACTGATTATCTTAACGATAAAGAAAATCGAAAATACGTATAAAAAATTTGTTATTTATAAACAAAGAATTATTTTGATAACACAAACAATTGCTGCACAAAAAATGTTTTCTTTTGATACCCGGTTTAAATCTCAGAAACCCATAGTTATGAAATTCTTCTCCTTTCGTATACTTGCTGTTATGAAACTGTTCGGATAATCAGTAAAGAGAACATAGCAAGTATTTTATAACGAAATATTATTGCTAAAAAAATTCTTTAAAAAACATCATTTGTTGCAAAGAAGCGGATATTTAGATAAAACGCTCTATATTATAGGCAACTTAATCATCTTTTGGGAAGTCACCTTCCTGAACGATTATTCTAAAAAAGCAAGTACACGCTTGTGAGAAATTTTGTGAAAACATTGTAAAAATTGAAATATAACAACCAGAAATCAAAATGGACACTAGAAAATTTTGTTTGTTCAAACTTTAAAATAGTGTGAATTATTCGACAAATTTTCATGGCATTCTTCTTAAAATTGATAGTGATTAATTTCAAATTTTATCTAAATCTGTGAGAATCCAAAAAGTGTCCCGTTCCGTTATGGAGTACTTACTGTAAACAAAGAACAGCTACGGACACATTTTTTTTTTAATCACACTCGAAAGAAAAAAAAAGTTTTTAATCGAAATAAAGTCCGTTGCAAGAATTCATGTAAAAAATTTCTAATTGTTAGAGTAATTTTCTCTAAGTCATGCGTATAATCTTCAAAACAAATTGGATAATTTGAAACGCATGAAATATTTTCAGCCTAATTAGCTTTATCATTGTTTGTTACGATATTTAGATAAATATTATATTTAAAGGTAATACACCTTATAATTATCTTATTTAACTATTAATGTTTAACTAGTTTAACGAATTTTTATTAACAGTATACTGCTTTGTGCTTTAAAATTATGTTTCATGTTTAAATAACATTTATGTATAGTTTATTCCTTATTTAATACGGGTCACTGAACAAAATTATAGCAATCTCTTAGCTGTAGCTGTGAGCCGAAATAATTTTTTCAAAGTGAATGTAATTCCTGGCATTATGAAAAAAAATCACATAGAATTTTATCTTTTATTTTGAAAAAGAATTTTCATTGTCGAATAGAAATTATATTCTCTATAACATTAAAATGTAATATTATATATTTTCAAATGCAATTATTTTCGATTATTTTGAAATAGAGAGAGAGAGACAGAACTATTTTCTGTTTAATAAAATTTTTTATCCTCTTTAAATTTATCACAATATAAATCAGATTTAAATACATTAAAATACATTATATAAAGAGCAGAAGAAACAATATATAATTTGAAGCTTATTAAATACTACTGTTTAATTTGAAACGTATGACAATTTTTTTTTAAAATTCAGTTAAGTTGTAAGTGATGCGACTTATTAATAAGAATTCCGTTAGAGATAAATAATAGGCTAACAATTCATATGTGCTCAAATACTGAATATACATATGAGTGTGACTTTAGGAAGAATTCGTTGAAAAATATTAGATTAAATATTCATCTGTGCTCAAATGCTGAAAAAAACTTGATACTTTCATTCAAGCAATTTTTTCAGTAAATGAAAAGAAGGGAAAAAAAATGAAAGAAAATACTAGAGATACTTTTGAATGCTTGCTTAGCCAAATTCTAATATATGGATCACCACTGAAAGAAAACTGAACTAACTATTTCACCCACGTGTGCGCTTAGCTTGCAAAATACTTCCCATTACTCTGGAATAATAAATTGCTAAATAGCTTTTTGCATAAATTACATCGCTGAACTAACAACGCGTTCAAAATAGAAAACGTTATCATTGTCATTCCTACATTGCGCGATAATAAGACTCCTCCTATACAAAGATGAGATGTAATTGGTCAGTGACGCAATAGGAAGTAACAACAGGTAAATCGACTCGGTTTTGTGATACACATTTCGAATTTGCTGAACCGTGCATTATTTTAATTGTTTCGCGTTTCGAAACATGCAAATTGAATGGAGAAAAAAAAAGCATTTCATCTGCGCTCTCACTTTGTTTAATTATATTTGATCTGTAGTGAGTTGTTAATGGGATGAGGAAATATATGTCTGAATTTTTTAACAAGAGTCGGTGTGAGGTAAGAACGCGATACGATTATGAGAAAATTCACCGAGAGTAAATGATGAAATACATTTTATTTTGAGAATTAAAAGATATTAATTTAAGTGATTGCATTTCTTTATTATATGAATACTGATGGATCGTCTGTATTTTATTTAAAGCTGTAAAAGAAGTGGTTTTGAATCTTTCTCACAGAAGAGAAATGATCTATATTTCGTAAACATTGTAGATTTCTTGTAATACAATTTGTATAGCTCTCTACAATAATTCTGCGTAATTTTCTTTTCTTTTTTTTTTTTTTTGTACCTTAACTTTTTCTACAAATCCTCATACATTCTTAAAACAGAGCTTATTTTCATTCGTGACTTATAAACTTTTTTGTTCATTGAACATTAAATATATCTTTGAATACAAGTACCAATTAATTCACTACTTTCCAAAATATATCAAAATTCGATTACTAGATTTTTTTTTTATTATGTACATATCGCATCAAAAAAAGGTATGTTGAGTTTTGGCGAGGAGCCAAAGTATGTTTAAGTCGCTTTGAAGATGCGTACACTTGAGATGGTGTCTCACTCTTCAAGTATGCTGTATTCTTCTTGAAGATAACCAGCCCTCTTTATCAATGTACCCTGCACTCATCCGAGACACCTCAGTATTTGAAGATACCTTACTCTCTAAAGGTTTTCTCATTCTCTAAATATATATTTTACTCTTAAAAATACCCAATATTCTTATTAGATACTCGTAACTCACTATCTAAAGGTAACTATTTCTCTGAAGATATACTTCACTCTTTAAAAGGATACCTTACTTTCTAAATTTACTTCACACACACAATTACTAAATATACCTCACTCTCTAAAGATACCTCATTTTTAAAGATGTCCTACACTCTTAAAATATATCGCTATCTGAAGATATACTTTCTAAAGATACTATCTCTTGTGTGTTACACAATATGAAGTAGAATCTTCGGGCATTTCTGTGGCAACTGTTACAGCACTTATTTTATCCGATTTGCGTCTTAATGATACACATTTAGCTAATGAAAAAGAAACGAATGTGGTTAGATAGATATGGCTTCTCATTGAAAACCATTCAGGACTACAGTGAGAATTGATGAAAACAGAGGACGTTAAATATGATTGGTCTGTAAATTCTTTTGGTACCATGGAGCTCAAATTTTCAGAATGATATTCGATTTGATTTTTTATCTCATCACTTAAACAAGACTCAAAGCTATGAAGTCGTCGCCGATAAG
Source organism: Nephila pilipes (assembly GCA_019974015.1). NCBI lineage: Eukaryota > Metazoa > Arthropoda > Arachnida > Araneae > Nephilidae > Nephila > Nephila pilipes. The sequence continues at coordinate 268,306 of BMAW01044174.1, forward strand.
TAAAATTTAATTATGCAAAAAAAAAAAAAAAAAAAAACCCACGTCCTTTTAATTCTTTCAATATAACAAACACTAAATGAAGCAAGGACAGTAAGTCCTTTAAAATTGTCCTTTCCTTCCATGGATATCTTTCATCTCTACAACAACAAAAATCACTAGAATCTCCTTCAAAAGATATGACACAACAAAGAACCCTTTCGTTTCCTCTTCACGAAGAAAACGGTCGATTTGCATCTGCGCATTGCCATGCATTCTGAAGCATTTTGCATCCTTCAAGGATGAAACTTCGCATATCCTCCTACTCCTTAATATTTCTGAAACGGCAGGCCGGAAGAACAATCTTAACCATGTTTGCGAAGCGGAAAATTCGACAAAACAATCGGACGATGTAAATTACTAAGACTCTTAAAGGCTGACAGTAACTGCCGCGCTCTAGTGCTATTCAAATGACCGCCGTGTCTCAAGTGACCTCCGGTTTGGTCGAGTTCTTTTTTTGTTGTAAAATTATTCGATGTGCTTGGGTTTACTAGAGCTGAATGACGCCTGTTCTGATTCCTGTTTTAAAGGACTTACGGAAGTTGTTTTGTTTACACGGCATTCGAATTTTGATTTTTGTCATGTATTTTCTCCTGTTTGCCCTTATGCATTCTCAAGAACAGCAGTCATTCATTGTTTATTTATTTGTCAGCATTTCCGATTTTTTGCTTTCAACTCTACTCAAAAGTTCACTCAGCACAACCAATATGCTCAGTAATTTTCAGTCACAATCTGAAGTCGAGCCCTCATCTTGAACTCTATTTTTCATATCCATAATAAAAACAAATGTGGAATGTTTGGTTGGTTTAAAATTAACGTGCCTCTAGATCATTTATAGTCACAGGCCAATTTTGAACAAGTAAACATCACGCGGGAAGCACTAAATGTAGGTATATAAGAAGTTAGTTTTTTCTTTTCATAAGATACTTCGTATAGTACTCGCGCAGGTGTACAGTTAATTGTGATTTGTATATATCTCTCTCACACACACAATACTTATGCTGTTTAGTGCAAGGTTTTATTTTGCTAGCATTTTTACGTATCAAGCTGATTATTTTATCAATTATGCAACAACAAAAATACTGCAAATCTCACTTATCTTGGAAATACCGATGTTTGTCAGCAATTTTTAGTTTGGTTTTTACACCATCAGGTTTAGATAAAGGCATATCGAATGTAAGAAACTAAAATAGATGAGTAATCATTAACACAAAGTAATGAAACATTCAGACAAATTCGATATTTTTTCTGGAACATTAACTTTTCAGATGCAGAATAATTACCCAAATTAATAAACTTGTTTTTTCTTGTTCTCTGAAAGCAGCGTATTTAATGTTAGGCCCACAAAACGAGACAGTAGTAGACTAACGACGTGGTAGATTTTATTATATTATCGGCTGTTATAATCCTTATTATTGACGGGAGGAAATGGTGCTTCGATTCAACGCGATTACTAATAGTTCGTGGGCGAATGTTGTGGTTCATTATCAGCAATCATGCATAAAAAATTAAATTTAAAATTAAATTAGTTAAGTTAAGTTTTAATTAATTTTATTAATTTAAGAGTTTCAAAAAATAAGCTTCAATATTTTATTGACTTTTTGCTACAGGTATTGATGTAAATTGGGCCACAAAGATATTCACTGTGGCCCTTTAGCCGCTGTAACATTCATTTTCAGCCGCGAGCCAGTTTCTAACAAATAAAAGTACTGCAAAATTCGTATTAACTTCAGTTTTATAAAAAAAATTTCACTCACTTTCATTGCAAGGGTACTATTTTTTGTGGTTTTATGTGTATCATACTACTTATGTTATACGTAGATGCTTTATATTATATAACTTTGGAACACTAATAGTATTATTACATATAAAGCAGATTATTTTATAATTTATATCTCACACACATCAAAATATTTCAATTCAATTCTCACTTTTCCAAAAAGCTGTGTTCATCAGCCATTTTCGGGATTGCAGCCTTTGTTGCTCTGTATCCCATAAAACCAATAAACCAATCAGCCACATTTCTCGTTTAGTCTTATTACCACCTGCTTCCAATGAAGACGTACTGACTGCAGAGACCTAAAATAGTTAAGTAATTGTTAAAACAAAATTATATTTTTTCAAAAATAAAAACAAATATTTTTTCTCGAACATTAACTTCCAATACACAGAATAACTGCACAGATTAATGAATTAATGAGTAACGCAAATAAGTTTATTTTTTCTTGCCCTCCGAAATCGTAATATTTAATATTTAGGCACACCAAAAATTGCAATTATAGGACTCAATGCGTTATTTTAATATTAATCGCTAAAATAGTCGCTGCTCTTGATGGAGGAAATGGTGCGTCGATTCAACGCGACTAGTGATAATTCATTGGTGAATATTGTGTCTCTTTATCATTAATTGTGCATAATTAGAAATTGTAAAAATTAAGCTACAATATCTTTTCAGTAAAATTTTTTTGATGCTGTTATATTAGTTGGGCCGGAAAGATATATTTCTTGGACTACGAGTTTAGCATGCTTGTTACGGAGGGATATTGGCGACGTAATTTTAAACCACGCTCTAGCGACAAGGATGAGGATCTGAATTAAAATCTATCTCTTTTTACTTCCACATCATGCCGCTTTGCAATTTTGCATGTCAAATTGGATTTAATATACAACAGTCACGCCATTATTCCACATTACGTCTTAGACAGAATTTCTATCCTTCGACTCGAGTGATGTCGACCTCATCCACTGAAGTTCCATGATCCTTTATTATTCCAAATTATGGTCTTAAACAGAACCTTTATCCCTCGACTCGAGTGTTACTTACTTCACGAATTTAAATTCCACGACTATTTGTTATTTTATATTACGGACTTAAGCAGAATCTCCATCCCTCAACTCGAGTATTGTCAACCCATTCATTGGAGTTCCATGTGATCCATTATTATTCCCCATTACAGTCTCAGGCAGAATCTTAATCCCTCGACTCGAGTATTTTTCGATTTCACCCATTGGAGTTCCATGACCCTTTACATACAGTTCAACAGCTTTTTCATTATATTTTGAAATATGAGAATGCAAAATAAATTTCAAATTTATCGCTGGATTTAAAGAGGAAAACCTTTTTGGAAAAATAGGATAATGACACATATATCGCAGTAAATAATATTTAAGATTGCTTATATTATTTATATTTATCCTTCAAAATAGGTAATTTGGAAAACAATAACGTTACTCAAATAATAATCCTTTGAATCCTAAAAGAAATATGCCCCTTAAATCCCATATTTTTCTTTTAAATCATGTTATCTTAGACATATTTCAAGACAAGTTCACAACAGTGAATTTGGTTTAAATATCGATTCACTTATGAAAAACTAAATAATTTTATTTTGCATTTTCCAGAATGGTCTAATCAACGCTTCCGTCTACACTGCTGAGATCTTGGCCATGTTTATGTCCGGTTGTTCTTCGGATTATCTTAGAAAGAAGAACTGGCTATCCAACACCAATATCAGAAAATTGTTCGAAACCTTTGGTAAGTTCCAATATCATTTTGATTTGATGGCTAATTTCATTACGCATAAGCCTCCAGAAACCTATATTATGTTATAGTATTAAAACGTCGTCTTCATCACTTGACCTTTGTTCAAATTTATGAGATCCGTCGCAAATAATGTAGTTATAATATAAAGTTCATTTTAAGGTTGTCTCCATCAAATGTCAAAGAACCCGAACCAACTCGGAGTACAATTTCAGGCATAAAATATGTTTAATTTTTCATTTAATTTAGCAACGTTATGATACATGCATCCGTTTATTATACCGCATGCCTTTCAAATTTTGAAACATTTTACAAATTCACTATTTTTTTCCCAGCAACATATTAAATAGATTGTTCACAGTACATTACAATATAAGTCACAAATACGGCACAAAAAATAGAATTGTTTGGACAGAAATTAGGAGTTAGCGAATACATGCTTCTCTATATATGATAGCGAAGTCAGAATTTAATATTAAGGTTAAATGATATGTTCCGAAAGATATTAGGAGTCCTATTTCTTTAACATTACGTGAAAAGACAGCTTTCATAAAATCAGTTTATCTTATTATTTAAAACATCGTATGCGTTACATGCAATAACGAAACAAGTCTTCTCCAAGAAACATGCGCGTTAAATCTGCTGGGGCTCAAAGTCCTCATGATGTTGGGGTGTTGAAGTTTGGAAAGTGGGTGCCGGCTCAGGTGTTGTCTTCGTCTCCTGATCGAGATTCAAAGTAACGAGGCCCTCTTGTTGCTTCTAAGTACGTCGTCAATAAACTATCATTAAATTAAGAATCATATGATATTTTAGGATTCATTAATCTCTAAGTAACATATAAGTATGAAACATTACTCTGTCCCCCGTCTAGTTTACCATTTCGAAAGTCTCAGCGGTTTGGTAAAAAAAAAAAAAAAAAGGTAATTCTCATTTTAGATAACAGTTGGGGAAAAAAAGGAAAAAAAACCCGGATATTTTGATTCATATAGAAGATTTCTATCACTGAACTTATTTCATTTAAGATGTTCGAGTTTTACAGCAGGTGGTTGAATTGTTTTTATAGTGGAAACAAAAACGCGTGCATGAAGCAGAGTATGTGGACAGCTGTTGTACGACGCATTTCATTTTATTTTTACTGCGTGCTTTTTGGATTACTTTTCGGCATTAATTCTTAAATGCAATGAATCTTGAAATTTTTCAATTCTTGATTTTTAGTAATTTATTAATGTTACATTTTATAATTCCTTTTCATTTGATAAACATCAGTGCTGAACAGAGAAGGAAACAAATATGTATGACATCATCATTCACAATACTTATTAGTGGCAGCTGTAGTCTAACGGTCATGGCCGCGAACTCGTGACCGGCATAGTTTCGTCGAGTCGCATGTTCGAGCCCTGATGCCACAAAAGACCTTAGTGGGGCTAATACACGGTAAATTCTTGTTGGCTCCAAGCCCTTCCAAGAGGTGGTGTGGAAATTTGGAGAGGGAGGTTTCAGATCAAGTATCGTTCTCGTCATCATTTGACCGAAGTTTAAAATTACGAGATTTGTCACCAATATTCTTCGTATTGCTTCTTAGTGCGACGTTAATAAACGATTAATTAATACTTATTAAAAACACGTTTGAAGATTTTTTTTTTTTTAAGAATATTTCTTTGCAATGCAGGTTTAAATTCGCGATACGCTTGGAGCGATGCCTGAATCCTCTAAAAGGAATTAAAGGATTTTTTTTTCTTTCGTAACGCGAATGAGAAAGCTTTAACTGGAAATTATGCATTAAGATTTTCTTTACAACAAATAATGGAAACAGTTTGTTCGACTCCAAATTAAATTTCGTTTACTGTATTTTCTCTTTTCAGATTTTAAAATCGGATTAATGATATCATTCATGGGTGATCGCTTTTAGTTAATTTCAATTACTCTCTCTCTGTGTGTGTGTGTATGTTGTGTGTGTTAATCCTTTGCCAGATTTCTTCTGGTTTTTCTTTCTTTTATTTATTTATTTGCCAACTAAGGGGCTATTGTTTTAGGTGGATCAATTTTGGCGTACCAGATCACTTTTCAATTTGTTATCATTTGTTTCAATTTTAATTACATTTAGCTTAAATATATTCAATTTAATTATTTATCGTTTCCTTTAATTTTAATATCAGAAAAGTTTACTATGGTCCATTTCTAGATAATTCATCTTTTACTTTAATTCTTGTATATTTAATTGATTTTAATTTAATAATAATTATAAAAAAAGCGCACCTTGGGTGGCTAAATCTGTTCTTTGCAAAACTTTGCATAGAACTTTTTCCCCCATTTTTATTGTTATTTTCAGAAATCTTCCAAAGCACATTTCAAAGCTCGAACAAAATGGAAAAATTTCAAGGGGTCCATGAGTTCTGATAAAAAATAACTAAACGATTATTTTTACTTTCAGTGATTATTTATTTTAGATCTTATATTTCTTTCTCTAATGAGTATGTGCATTATGTTGTATCTCTATGTGTTTCGATGCGTACCTCATTCATTGTTCTTATTCAAGCTAAACATATTATAATATATTTAAATATTAACACGTTATAGGATTTCAATACAACCAGTATTATAAAATACTTATTTTGCCATAATTACAACATTTGTGTATTGCTTGTGAATAAGTTTTACTGCACGTTGTATCAATTCAGCATCAATGTTTTCGGTATCGCGACCATTCTGTCAAACTCATTTCTTGCTTGTTCTTTTCAACCGGATCAGAAACATACCACAGAAAATAAAATAGAGGAGGGAAGAAAAGTGCAACCTTAATTTTATTCCATCTCATCAATCCGACTCTCCTCTGTTCCGTCTTGCCCAGTTTTTCACCATCAAGGAACTGTTCCACGTCCTTCTGTGATGCCGGTTCGAATCCTCGCTTTTCCAAGCGATGAAAGTGGATCAAGTCTACTCAATGCCAAGAATCTAGGTCACGTGACGATAAAGGAACTGGAATCCCGACGCACTTCCGGGACGTCAGGACCACCCCTCTTCACACACCTTCTCTCCCCGAACAATGAGGTAGTCTGAGTTAATTGAGAAAACAACACAGCGCGGTTCTTTGTCAGTCTCTACCAAAACGGGGTGTATCCCGCATGGAATTTCCACTCAACTCCACTTCGGGGCGACTCCTTTTTTTACTTTAGTTTATTTAAAGTGCGTAGTAGTCTGGCAATTAGCGAAATCGTTTGCCTTTGGGATGAATGACGTAGGAAAGAAAACATCCCGACGTTTATCTTCTACCTCCCTGTTTGGTTCGGGTGGGAATTAGAAAAGCAAAATACATCGACCTCTCCCCCCTGGTCAGGGTCTTTGACAGGATGAGGCGTGGGATGGATGGATTACTCATAAGTTGCATTTTTTTAAAATATCTTTTAAGCTTGGTTTATATTTGAACAAATCTCTGAAATAATATGGAATCAAGTCGCTTTATTTTTGGCAAAGAACCATGAGCGATTTTCCAAACGGAATTAAAATTTAAAGAATTTTGTTTGGGATATATTTGAGAAAATAACCGCAGTAAATCCGGAATTGTAACTGTTGTTTCAATTTCCCATTCAGCAGCTGTTCAATAAGTAAGATGCGCATACCCCCAGGTGTACGCGAAAGATTCTTGAGGAGTATCCAAGAGCAATATATTCATTCTAAAGAATGCACTCTTTAACTATTGAAAAGGAGATCATGCTTCTGGGAATTATTTGACTTTTGACCGTGGTTAAAGGGAACAATAACAAAAAGTTTTAAAAATTTTGCTTTCAATTTTAAAGCAGCAGTGGTTTTATAAATGTGCAGGGGTTTCGAAATTCAATTTTGACGCAGATCATCAACAGGAACGATGAGAGATATGGATGGATTGTTTATTGTCGAAAACCACACTTGAGCGGTTACCGCCATCTCCAAACTTCCACACCGTGCCAATTGGAGGATTGGCAGCCTCTACAAATTTGCATGCATCAGCCTCTCCACAAGATTGTTTTTTAGAGAAATCAAGATTCGAACCACGCCTGGTTTGAAACAATGCCGAATGCGTGACCATTCAGCTACGCATGACAGTCGAACGATGAAAGAAAACGGAATGTTTTTAAATTCAGTTGGTCTTTAAATCAGGGGTCTCCTACAATAGACTGATAATAGTCAGCTGTATGTTAAAAGACAGGTAGTATAACAGTATTAAAATTTCGTTATATATTACAATATAATAAAAGTAGAAATAAAGTAAAACAAATCAAGCATGTTTCCTCCTTCGCCCCCTCCATTGAAAGACAAAACGAATTTCTGACCCTCAAAAGGTAGGAAATTCCTGCATGTATTTTCACATGGCACAGACATAATAGAAAACCAACTCAACTCTGAATCATGATTTCAAATTTCGAAGTCTGTCTATAATGAAATAGAATACGTAATTTAAGTCAAACGTTAGTTTTTTTTAAAAAAGAACGAAAACACAACCGTTTTTTTTTCCTTTCTGATATTGGATTCGTTATCTGTAGGTTTTGCTGGACGTGTCGAAAAATAAGATTTTTTAAAAAAACGCTTTTCTCCTGCATTTTTTGCTTATATTTTTATTTTAATTTAAAAAATACGTATTTGAAATATCAAAGTGAAAGATTAAAAAAAAATGTTGAACGAGCACAAGCATTCATAAGATACCGAATACGACTTTTTACCAAAAGTGAACGGATCTTTAAGCCCCTGTTTGTGTGATTGGGACTTCTATTGATGTTTATCGCGAACAGTTATACAGAAATAGTTGAATTTGTAAAAGGCATAATACAGCAAGATTTTAACTAAATAATAATTTTGGAGTGGAAATATAACAGTGAATAGGGAATCATATTAAATTATATAATTAACTTTATGCGGTCTTACTACTCTATCGCGATTTTTTTTTTTACCTGGGGTTTGCGTAAAACTATATAATAAGTAAGATAATATCTGTTACATAGATTTGAGAAATAGTATTCATTTCATCACATAAAGATTTTTTTTTATGTGAAACTTTAAAATCCTTTTCTCGAAATCTTCACATGGAAATACTATCCTGTTTGAAATATGTTAACCTGCCGCCGTTAATTACATATAAAATAATGCAATAAAAAAGTTAGATGAAGTCAAGAAATTAATGAAAAAATAGTCTATTCTATTTATGTTTCCGATTAAAAGTAGATTTTTCTGTTATTACGCATATGACGTTTGCATTTTACTTAGGAGTTAATTTTAAATATATATACAAAATAATTATAAATATTATTCTATATAGAATATAAATATTATTTAACTAAATAAGAACACACGTATTGTCAGCACAATCATGAAAAATCTAAATGTGTGATAGAAAAAAAAATAGATATTTTTTTTTTACATTCAAGTTACCTGATTTGTTAAAAATCACGAGTAATTCAGCGAAAATCAGATTAATGTGTTACGTAATAGTTATATTGATATTGAATAGTTAACGTAATAAAACTTACCATTAGTAAAAATTATTGTTTTGACGCTGTTTGACATAGATGGCAGCATACGGTGATAACACCAACTTGTCTTAGAAATGGTCGTCAAAAACAAGCACTTTTCAATCACACACTACCCCATATATTAAAAACTAAGTAGATTTCACAGAATAATCGAGTTGTAAAAAAAGGTGATTAAGTGATTATATCTTTTCAGTGTTGTTTCAATGTTGTTAATTTACTTCTTACTTGTACTTGACAAGTGTCTTTTCTTTCCCAGCTCTTTTAGGACCAACCGTTTGTCTAGTCTTGGTTCCAGCCATGGGATGCAACCACTGGCCAGTAGTCACCCTTATTGTCATGTCCATGTTCTTTTATGGAATGGTTGGAGGCGGAGACATCCCGGCTTTTGTCGATATCGCTCCAGAACTTGCAGGTCAGTGGGTACAAATTACATTTTAGGCTTTCCTATATGTATGATGCATGGAATTGAAGTTTAAGCTCCGGATATGCTTTCTTTTGCCGATTTAAATAAAAAGCATCAAAAAATTACTCATTCTTTTTTAAAGAAAAACCCATATGAATGAAACTTAAGCGAAACAGCATATGAAATTTTATTATTTATTCGCTTTATGTTTGTTGTTATTCATTTAATATTTTATATAATTAATTTTAATTAGTTTATATTTATTTATTTTTTTGGTTTATCAAAAAATGTAAATTGTTTTTTATTCCATTTTATTATTTCCAATTTTTATAGAAATTTTAAAGAACAAAGTCAGAGAGAGAGATTGGAATATAATTATATAAAGTACGCCAAAATTTTTTATGAAGTCTGTCTACTATTTTAAAGAAGCATAGGAGTTAATGATATTATATAATTTGTACTAAGTTAAAGTTTACAGAATTTAGATGAAGCAATAAATATTTAACCTTAGATATATTAATGATCGCTTATTTCAAATGGTTTTATGTTTGAATTTCAAAATATATATGAGTATAAAATAATTTGTCTCTTTTCCATTAAAACATTAAACTTTTGAAAGCGGCAGTAGGTAATGTGATAGAGCATTGTAATAATAATAATAATTATGTTTTTTTTTCAATGAAAGTAAAAATAAAATATAATTCTAACGAAAACGGAGAATTTTTTTTATATTCATTTTATGCACACTGCTCTTTATGAAATGTCAAATTCAAACTGGAAAATGGGAACAATTTATTATTCATCAAAAGCAAGTTTTCCTTGGAATTTTTATGGTATTGTTGAAACGAAAATAATGAAATTATGAAAAAAAAAAAAAAAAAAAAAACCCAAACCCCAATAATTTTTAACACTAAATAAAGGAATTTCTTTTTCCTAACAAATTCTTGTTTTACAGGAACGATATTCGGATTGGCCAATGGCTTGGCTGGTACAACCGGATTCTTGTCTCCTTTGGTAGCTGGTATCTTTCTAGATTCAGATGTAAGTATCCATCACACTGTCATATAACCTTTTAGGGTTTTAGGGAGACAATCAGCACCAAAACTATCCAAATTTACGAAAAAAAGAAATTGAAAGAAATACTGAACAGATATTAATTACGAGGGGAGGGGGAGTTCAAAAAGTACTTGTATTTGAAGACAAAAATGGCATCATTAAGGTAAATTATTCGTACCATTGGGTGCTGCCATCTATTAAACTGAGCCGAAACAAATTGGACATTGATTCATAAGTTAGTTTTAATTTGGTAGTTGTTTGCTGCCAAATCAAAATTTAATTGCTGCTGTATCGAGTTGTCACAATTGATGATGAATGGATTCATTGCTATGCATTGGAAACCAAGCAACAATCAAAACAATGGGTTGCATCTGATGAATCTGCTTTAAAGAAGGCGAGGATGAAAAGTTATGACTAAGAATTTTTCGAAAGGCATTTCGATCACGAATACGAGTAGCTGAGACTCAGACAGCTGTCTGGTGAATCATAATGCATTCTAAAAACAAACCTTTTTCGATGCTACGAGCGCCATCTTTTGAATTTTATAGACTTATTGAGCGACCCTCATTCAAAAATTATTCTAATTGGACTATAAATTAAGTGGTTAAGCATTTAGTGCTTTTCAATGATTCTTCGATTTGTTTCTGATTACATTCCTTTTTCTAAGACTAATTTTTAAATATTTTTGCTTTCGAGATGCTTCTTATGTTTTTATTTGAAAGCCCCATTATTTTAAAATTATATATTTTATTCCGAAATAAAAAGAATAACGCATTTTTTTTGTTATTTTAATAATTTGTTTTAAAAAAAAATTCAATTAAATAATATTTAAATTTTTTTCTGGAAAAAAAATTGCTCTTCAAAGTAAAATTAATTCTTCCCTCTTTAATAACACGGTTCCAAAATCCAAGAGTCAAATTCTTTATTTTACGTATAAATATGACTTGGAATTTTATAAAATCAATTTTATATCACGAAGATTAATTTAGATATTAATAGAAAAACGGAGAAATTATTAATAATTACAATAATATATATATATATATATATTGTTGAATTTCGTGAAGATCAAATAAAAATTTATTAATTTGGTGTTTTTCAGTATCCTCATGTGCTAATTCTATTACCTTTAGTAAATTTTTAAAATTTAGAATTCATCCAAATTTATCTCTCAAGCATTTAAGATGTGACCAATAAGAGTTGAAGGTGCATAATATTACGGAGTACCTTCTCTAAAAAAGAGAATGCCGACTCATTGTTAATATTGATTTGAAAAACATAAAAAGGTAGTTCCAGAATTAATAAGAAAATAGATGAGAATTTAGAATAGGAAGGGCAAAGTTATGAGGATGTGACCAATAAGAAAATTTGATACGTGGCAGTGAAGAATCGATGATCATGACAATTTCAAACTGTAAACTTCTTGCCATTTTCCACTTGTAGAATAAATCACATAATATATATATCAAACTAATCTTGATTCACTTTAATGAGCTATTCGATTTTCATTCTTGCTTAAAAGTCCGATCACACACACATAAAATCGTTAGTCACTTTCTGCGCTTGATATATTTCTCCTTGATGGGAATGAGGCTTAAATCTTTTATTAAATGATCAGTATTAGTCGGGTTTTTAAAATTAAACCAGTTACAAAATTCTTAAATGTATATTTCTTAAGTTACTTTAATTATGCGTTAAAATTACAAGGTCATCTTTGTTCTGTGCCAAGATTATTTCGCTAATTTCATTTAAATTGCTTAGTTTTGCATTTTTTTCTTAACGATTCTTTGTTTTATAGCACGGTGGAATGGTCCAATGGTCTAAAGTGTTCTACACTTCATGCGGTATCTACGCAGCCGGTGCTTTCTTTTTCCTTATATTCGGTTCTGCTGAACCAGAACCGTGGGCTGTGACCCAAGACGAACCTCCTGCCAGTCCGGGAGATTTATCCAGAAAAGCATCCGTCCGGTCCGATATTGAAATTTCACTCAGTATCCATGCTTCCGGCTCATCCACAACATGGCGTTGAATTTCCAACTCAATTCGGTGGGAGATGGAGGGCGGTGGTGTGGCCAGGGAACAGCAGATGGAGCCACCGTCGAGGAAGGGCAAAATGCCCAAGTTCAAGTCGGAACTGACACTGTTCTCTGAGTTGTCAAGTGTTCCGCAGGAATCGTTCCAATGGTGTGTGCTGAAGTGTTTCTTGTGTGGTCAGGATGAAGGATGTTCTATGCAGATTTAAAAAAAAAAAAAAAAGAAACTCGAAGAATTTGTGAATTGCTAGGAATCGTAATACTTTAAAAACGTAGGTCGAGATGAACTCAGTTTGGTGTAAGGGGTCTCTTTATGTAATTATCATGTGATGAATGGAATACAAACAAAAACTTAATTTTGTAAATATTAGTTCATATTAACGTTAAAATCGTGGAATGGATTGATCATTAATCTATGCAGAATATCAATTAGTTTTTGATGGTTTGAAAATGCGGATGAAAAATTCGGTAAAAGATCTTTAAAAAAAAAAAAACTATTGAAATGGATTTATTTTGAAAAGCCAGTGTCAATTATTTCTAACAATGCAAAGTTAATTCATAGTAAATTAAAATTTGAAACAGTACGGAATTTCTGAAAAATGATAAAAATAAAACTTCTCGCAGTTTATTCTTAAAATGTACTTTAATTTAAGATAATTTTCTTTATGCAAAATTTATATTTTTTAACGTGATTTTTTTGTTCATTTCTAATTTATCACGTGATCATTTCGTCAGATGAATTTAAACATTCAAATTTGTTTGCATTATCATTATTTTCAATACTTTTCTAATTTATTTACATTAAAAATCTCAATTCGTTGTTATTTGTGACTTTTAGAAAAAGGTGTTCAAAATTTTTTATTCTTTTTTTTTTTTTTGTTTATCAGTTATTTTTTAGAGTTGAGGAAATTAATTCTAAAAAAATTGTTCATTATAACTTGAGTGATAATTTTTTTTAATGTATATTCTTATATGCATCGTTTTGGTTATAAAATAGTTTAATTCTAGCATAGAACATCACTATTTATGATTGATCATATAGGTATCATAAGTATTCCAATATATTAAGCTCAAATCCCATCTTTAGTCTATGTTCCTGTTCTTGTCTCAGTATTGTTAAAACATCACTTCTGCAATCAATGAATGTCACACATTTTTCAAGTGCTGAAGCTCTTTGATATGATTTGATCCACACATTCTGTATTATACACAAAAGCATTTGGAAGCGAGAAAATAAAGAAGATGCAACTTTTTATCTGTTACACCTTCATAAAAAGAGGCCTTACTTAGAGACCAATATTTTAGTATTTTCTCGAGCTATTAGGAGCAAAATAACTCACATATTTATAAAATCTTCAAGTTATTCAATATAAACATACAAATTATGTAATCTAAATTTTATTTCTGAATGATTAGTTAAAGATTTAATTTTTTAAAATCTAATACGGAAAAATATGCTCCGTTCTGGAGACTATGGTTTAATTTAAATCATCATATATTAAAAAATTAAATTACATTCCTCACCGAAAAAATAAGAGTAGAAGCAATTAAAAATCTAATCATCAAATTATTTCACATATTAATGACAAAATTACTTATTTAGGAATTTTAAAACAAAACTTTTAAGACAGTAGCTGGGCAGTTTTTAGAGAAATGAATTTTAAAAAATATTTATATCATAGTGACTACAATATGGTTATATACATATGTATTAATTAACAAAGAGCTAAATTATCATGAATCATTTTTAACTGTTAACATGTAATAGTTTATTATCGAACAAAGCTTTATCTGTTTTGTAACGTAGAAAAATGTATAGTGCTTATAACATCGGAAACAGCGTTTTCCAATATTTCTAACGTTTCCAACAACGAACAAAAGAATAAGTTTTTTTTATCTCCCCCCCCCCCCCCCTGTTTTCGCGATTGTATCATGAATTCTCAAATTCCCCAGTCGGACAATTTTTTTAAATTTTTTTTACATCGAACAAAAGTATTGTGTTTTTATCATCAATAATTCTTCTTCCCATTTTCTTGTTTCTTGTTTCGAGAGGACAACTCACATTCTTAAATTCTCTAGCCGAGAGAAAATCGAACGATCAGCCCATGAATTCAAAATTTTTCGCCCAAGGCTACAACCTTTACCATTTGAACGATCACACAAATGGTATTCGCAAAAGCGTGGAAAACTGCGCATCAACAATAGATCCCCGCGAAATTTCCTAAACGAGGAGTTTTTTTACGACCCATAAATAATAGAACAAGACCTCGGTTAACGGCAGCCATCTTTTCTTTTTTGTTAATTCAATATCATATTTGCGCAATATTCGAAAAATGAAACGAGTGCCGAAATACGCAAGGCCAATCTCTTCAGTGTAACAAACGATAATGTGGTAGGAAATGAAAATGAAAAAGTTTTCAGGAAGAAAATGGCAACTCTTGCGACACTTATTATTATTATTTTTCTTTTTTTGCTTCAGACAAAATGAAAAGAGTTTGGCTTCTTCCTATTGTTTTGACCTTCTTTAAGCATGGCGGATTCTACTGTTTTCAATGTCCTTCGCATTGAGTTAGTTGCAAAAGCTTGTTGAAATTTTTGATTTCAAGTCAAGTCGGTCAATTGGATGATAAAAACCTTTTGACATTCTTAAGCTTTGGTGATTATTTCGAACAAGAAATGCTAAAAACGTGAGAATAAGAAAAAAAGAATATTTTCTTTTGTGTGTAAGTTAAATCTACCAAAGAATGTTGCATACATGTATGCAAAAAGGTTTAGCACCCATAAATTCTAGAAATTTCCTCTTCTTGTGAAATTATAGAATTTCATTGTAAAAGAAACAGAAACTATGATGAAATTTTTTAGCGAACATCTGTTTTAAAAAATGCACAAATCAACTTCTTTTAAAAATAAATTTATGAAGTCTGCTTTTAACAAATGAAAAAATATCAAAGCTGTGTGATAAAAAAAAAAACCGTTTTATACTTGCGAAAACTATCTTTTTTTCATTCTTTCAAAATTTTATTTCTCAAACTTTCTTTCAATAAAAGTTTTATTTTAAAATAAAATTTTAAAGAATTCTAAGTAGTATTTATACTTTTTACTTCAAACTTTAATTTGTAGATCTTTTAATGAGGAACAATGATTTTTCGTCTATAGTTTTTAAACAAAAATTACACATATCACATTTCATCTAAAACACTTCTGAAAAGTAAATCTAATGCTCTAAAATGCTGCTAAGTTAAGTATTATTGAAATGCATAGTTAGTTAAGTATTATTCATTAAATAACTCATCAAAGGTGTTAATGAAATCTTCAAGCGTAAAAGACTTATTAAAATGTTCTATCTCAAATAAATTTTTAAAGTTATCTTAGGTTATAAAATTATCTTATCATAAAAGTTATTAGGTAAATTTTTAACAATATTAAAATTATTTTTGTTAAATGAAACTATAACTGAATTCAAATTTTGTTTATTTTTTTTCCGATCATTTTATCTCTTCCAAAAAGTTTAAAAAAAAACAATTCTCTATCGACATTATTGTTAAAATTAAACTTATTTTTTGAATTTGCGTATGAATTTAGAGAAGTAAAATAATTACATTCCAGTTGCTTACAAATGTAACAGCATCTTGTAATATTTTATGTATATTTTGTGCTATTTTTTTCATGTATCTTTATTTATAGAGCTTCATCATCAAAGTTATAAATGTAAAATATTATGCCTGTTATATGCTCATATGAAAGTCATTTTAAGTTATTATATGTGATCGAGTTTGTTGGTTTTCATTATTTATGTTTTATTATCATTTCTGTAATTCTTTTGAAAATGGAACTTTTTGTAAGAAAACAAAAACAAATGCATTTTTGTAAATTAATCTAGTATGTAAAATAAATTTTTTGAAAAAAAAAAAAAAAAAATTGAATCAATTTTTTGTGTTAATTTATTTGGTAATTTCATAAATTTTTTCTCTTTCTTATTCTTATTTCTGAAAAGTAAAACTTTAAAGAAAACATAGGGACCTTGATTATTTTTTTCCTATTTGTAAAATGTTTAAGATATTCCTTTGAAAATTCTTATGAAGTTATAATATTTGATTTATAAATGGAATATTACAAAAAATTTAAACAATCAAGTAAAATAAATTTTAAATTTAAAAATATTTTTAAAACGCTTTAGCTCTAACTTTTGATAAAACTTGAGATTTCATTGATGAAAAATCACACTTAAGTTTTAAAAGCAATCTATTCAATTTTTTCTTCATTTTTTTGATAAATTCACATAAAAATGTTTTAGATAATGTAAAATCACAAATAGTACTTTTTTTTTTAAAAAAAAAAACATTTATATTCTCTAAAATACATCGACCAATTTTGAAATTTATGCACACATATATATTCTTTAGTTCCTATACAAAAAATATCTTCGAACTTCCAAGAAGTATTTTGATTAGGTTCTGAGATAAATCTCAATTTCAAGTTTAAAAAAAATTGTAAAAGAACTGACGGAGAAGTAAGAACTCAAAATTAGGTAATTGTCAAAACCTTCCTCGTCATCTAGCTGTTATTTGAAATTCTATGTCCATCTCCACTAATTCTTATATACTTTCGGAAATAATAATTTACTTTTTTATATACATAACAATTTTGCTGTCTTATTATAAATTAGTCGAAAAACACTTGAAATATCTTACGCTAGGCTAGTAATAGTGATGGATATCGAGTTTGTTTACACAAGGCATCAAATCAAGGAGACTTTCTATTTAATATATTTATTTACTTAGACACATACATAAACAAAACTCACCTAGCATTAACATTTCATAGCGTGTTTCATCATTCATGTATCGTGGCATTAACATTTCAGACACATTCGTGGCAGGAATTCAGAAGAGAATTGAACTGCGCGGTCTCCACCCGATGAGCGAAAGGAAAACCTCTACAGTTATTCCCTTTAGAGAATTAAGTTGCTGCAATAACTCTGTCATTAAGGGAAAAAGTATTCTTAATAAAACTATATAAATAAATGACTTAATCGTGAAAAAACATATTTATAATAATTATTTTTTGAATGCAAAAATTCTAGGTTTATTAAAAGAAAAAAAAATTATATTAGAAGGAGCTTACATAATATTTTTACTATCTCGAGTACTATAATAATATATGATTATCTTACGAAAAAAAAGAATCTCATCATATTTTTTTTTTCCTGTGAAACTGTAGAAAATCAAAAGTGGCAAAGAAAAAAAAAACCGGAACAATTTAACGATGACAGAGTGGTCATGGTTTCGGATTCGTGGCCGGCGGTTTTCTTTCAGTCGCGTGTTCGATCCTTGACCGCTAAAGATCAGCCATGTAGACGGGGCTGATGTACGTTAAATCTGTTGGAGCCAAAGTCCTCCCGTTGGCGTGGTGTGGAAGTTATGAGAGGAGGGGGATGCCAGCTCAGGTGTCGTCCTCGTCACTTGACTGAGGTTCAAAATTACGAAATCCATCGCCAATATCCCTCGTGTTGCTTCTAGTGCGACGTTAATAAAAAAAAACTAAACTAATTAACGAAGACGGAATTTATGATTAAATTTTAGAACCATTTGACTGGAAGTGAAGATTCTTGGATTGAAAATCAAAAGAACATCCCTTATAGAGACACTATATTTAGGGGTTACAATATACTTTTAGTCATGATAAAATTGCAGATCCAGAAGAGATCGATGGTGGGGGGAACACAATTATTTTATTTCTTTCTCTTTAAAAAGTTCTTAAAATTTAGCTACGTTTGTTTCTGTGTGTGTTTCGTTTAATATTCGTAAACATTAATATATTATATTAATATTTACTTAATCTAAAAATAAAGTAAATAGTAACTCAAAAATCAAATTCAGATAGAGAACTAAAAACTTATAGTACGATAAATTGCTCGGTCCTGTGTTTGAGAGCAACAAACAACTTTGAAAGTAAAATAAATACTTTTGAATTTGATTGGGATTTCCTGTTCAGGTATATGTTATTTTGTCTGTACATGAGCTTATGACTGCATGGAGACATGCGCCCCTGTGCCCCCTTATGGATCTGTCACTGTGTATATATGTATATATAAAATTTAGAGAGCTTGGTTAAAGGTCATAAGTTTTAAAGCAACGTCTTGGGAGTACATTGAGAAAAAGTTTAGAATTATTACTATATTCCGTTCCATGTATTAAAGAATTCAAATTTATCTTGCATGAGAACAAGAAGATTTCATTTTTAATAAATTTAAGAAAGAAACATTTTTAAATCTAACTTTTATTTAAAGAGGGACTGAGAAATGTAAAAATAATTTTTTAATGTTAAATAATCTGTATACGTGTAAAAGCTTGAAGTACTTAACTAAGATACCTAAGTAATAATCTATAAATTAAGTAACATAACTATATTTACTTATATATGAGATGAAAAAAGTATAAACGCCTCCATGCTTTTATAAATTACATGCTATTTTATATTTAAAAATTATTTTAATGTATTTAGTACTTTAAATAAACGCTTGATTCAAAATTGTTTTTTCATTTATATTTATTTAGTTTTTTTACTCTGGAGATTTAAGACTAAAACGCAGTTACGTGAGCAATATGTGTGAGCAAAATTTCAACTAAATTGCATCGCCCGTATTCCCTGAACCTTTTAAGTTCGTCACTGCTTTGGTTTTGCATTGCCATTGGAGTTATATGAGAGCGCAAAAGTTCAGCTCGATCGAATGATAGAAATCGGTTAAAATTTGATAACAATTTTTGAACTGGAAAGTTCTTACATATAAACATAGCAAGTGAAATAAAAGTTTGCAGAAAATAATTTTGTTTTCTTTCAAATGTTTAGTTTTCAAATTCCATCCAGAACAGCGAGAATTTTTAATATATTTAATTGAATTCGCACTCACAAACACTTAAAAAACAATTGTCATTTAGATAATTGTTAGATTATATGACCCAATTCTTCCGAAAAAAAACACTTCTTACTTCTTAAGAAATGAATAAATAGAACTTATATAGCTGACAAATTTAATTTACTAAGTGATATACTATCAATAAATTTTTTGTGAATATAAGTCTGTAAATGAAATTATATTTTCTAACTTTTTATGAGTACGAAAAGCGAGTAGCATTTATCTTCAAAATCCCAAATTTGTATAATATACACATAAAATTATTATATGAAGAAAATCGGGGAACATCCAAAGAGAAAGAGATATCTCGGATACGTTTTCAAGGGAAATAAGCCCACGTTAATCTGACGTTACAAAAAGGGCTGGAGAGCTCCAACGCGGCACAACATCAATCTTTTATTCTAATTAGTACTAATTAAGCACACGACAAAAGTCGAAACTTTAACCTTCTGTCGGAGGTAATTTAAACCCTCACAACGCCTTGACCCACTACATTATGACAAGATCCTATTTCTATTCTGAGTTCTCTGAAAAGTTGTAAGAAAAGATACTCTGTGTTCTATATAACCGTACGAGTCAAATTAAACATAATTTAACGGAAGAGGTCCTTATTCTTTAAGTCGACTTCTACTAGCACACTGGAAATCGACAATATTATTCTGTTTATAGATAGAGAGACGATGTATATAAAATTATATATATATATCCGAATATTTAATTTATAAGTAAAATAGTTACCTTCGAGTATTTTCAGATGAGTAAAATAACTCCAATGCAAAATAATATTTTCACTAAAACTATAAATTCTTATAACACCTTAACTTATTTACAGTCAACAAACTGTTGATGCTATTCGAGTCTTTCAGTGATTAAATTAGAATTGCAAATTAAATCAATCTTTTTAAATCGGTATCCACAATAGTGTTTAAAACGACTTTATGTAAAATTAATTTTGGATTCCGATTTTCATCAGAATATTTTACTCTTTATATTTCTTATATTTGGTTTCAAAAAATTTCGAAAAAAATAATTTGAGATAAAAACCAACGTTTTTAAAAACAACATTTTATATGGTGGCAAAGTTTATTTAAAAAAATATTGAAATATTAGTTAAATATTGTCGCAAATGTCTAAATATTGCATTGTTAGACGAGTAAGAGCGATTCCCAAAGTTTCAGAGCTCAAGCTTGATGGGAATTTGGTTAAATTAACGATCGAAAATTTGATGACACACTGATACACATCAAGTGAAATACATAAAAACGTTATAAAAATCACTTACATCTATTCTCTTATTAAAATTCTGCATTGCAAAAAAAAAAAAATGTTCCATAAAAACTTTCATGCATTTGTATTTTTTATTATTTTAATCATATATGTTATATATATATATACATAATTCAAGCAAACAAAAGCACATTAAACGATACAAAAAGGAATCAAACGTCTAAATTTAAAATTAAATTGTTATAATTCATAACATAAAAGTTTAAAAAGCAAAAATATGACACAAAAATAAAAAAGAATATATCGAAAATTAAAGATTATTTAAAACTCGTATACTACAACTTTTGAAGTTTAATGGATTATTTTATATGAGTTAAAATAGACTCCACCCTATTTTTCGTTCCTTTTTAATTCCAAATGCTTTAATTATATTTTTTAGAATTGGGACTTTGATTTTGAATATATGGTTTCTACCAATTTATTATAAAGTAATTTGTTGAATACGAAGGTTGGATCCTTAATACTAGTATAACCACGCATTTCAGTCCCAAGCCTGAGACAGCATTTTAAATTTCTTCATCACCATTTTTGACTATACTGTCCTACTTTTCTTGATTCTTACTTTAGAAGTTTTATGTCTTTTTAGACAAATGTCTCTCTTTATGTTTATATCTTTTTTAGATCAATGTAACAATTAAATATTTTTAAATTACTAGTTTATGATACTCCTAATTTAAATTCCTAGTTTTAAATATAGCTTAATTTTTATATTTTGCTATAGTTAAAACATTTATTAACAGATAATATATATATATATTCCAGCGTGCTAAACTTAAGCAACAAATGCAATTTTCAACATACAGCTACGAGATTGTTGAAAAGGGCTTTTTGTAATGAATGCAGTGAGAAGGCAGTTCAATACAAAGATGATGCATACTCAAATATCAGCACTATGGCATCAGAGAACACGTCAAGGCTCGCGTTCAGTGCTAAGGCAATTTAAAAAGGAGGAAAAACGCATTTCCATACATTCCCAGTAAATGAAAGTGAAATCGTAAGTTCAATAATGGCTATGAGAGACTGTCAGGGCTATGTGGTAGAATGATCATGTGGTAGAATGATCAGCAAGCATGAAGAGGGGTGTAATTTGACGAGTGTTGCACATGAGTCAAAAATTGACAAAAGTGTCGTTTCAAAAGCTTGGAAAGCCTTTCAAATGACAAGTGAAGTAATAAGAAAATTTGGTGGTGATCGGCCGAAGAAAACAACGGGGAGAGATGACCGTTTCTCATCCACTTTATCGGTATATCGTTCCTTCCACGTTTACGGCAGCCGGACGACAGATAATATGGTTTTCTATGGCTAGACGTTGGCATAAAAGTGGCACCGTTTACAATGATGTCAAGAACTCGAAGACTGGGCATCTCATCAATGGATTAAGGTTTTATTTACTGATGAAAGCCGTTTCAGTCTAAGCAACGATTCTCAGAGCTATTTGATATGAAGGAAGGGAGGGACACGATATCATCCCATTAACATCAGGGAATGAAACCATTAAGGCGGTCCTGGAGTGCTTGCATAGGGAGGCATTATGTTAAATGGTCGAACGGAATCCAGATTTCTGTTAGTGGCTCACTTTCCAGAGATCGTTACTGCGAAAAAATTATCTCCCCCCCACGTGCATCTGTTCCGAGTTGCCATTGGTCCAAACTTTATTTTTGTGGATGACAGTGCTCGTCTACTCAGGGCCTCTGGTGATGAAGAGCTTCCAGAAAGGGAGGATATCTTCTGAATTGATTGGTCAGCATGCTCCCCTGATTTAAATCCCATCGAACATGTATGGGATGCTTTGGGAAGACACTTGGCAGCAAAATCATATTCACCGGGAAACATCAGACAGGTAAAATAGATGATTCTTGAAGAGTGGTAACTCTTACCTGAAGAACTGCTGGATAATTTGTTATTGAGTATGAACAGACAGTGTCAAACAACTATTGCAGTTAGGAGAGGTCATATCCCTTTCTAAAGGACTTTGGTTTGATGTTATTCTTCATGTCAAAACAATGTTTTTAACTAATGTTGTTCGATCAATAAATCCTTTTTCTGCTTTGCATATATATATATATATATATATATATATATATATATATATATATATA
>BMAW01044174.1:291187-313061 GCA_019974015.1 Nephila pilipes
ATATATATATATATATATATATATATATATATATATATATATATATACTTATTGCCATAAGAATCTGCACACCAAGGAAGAGTTGTCAGAATAAAACGAAATTTTACATGCGTAAGTATAACGTTGATGTAAGTAAGTGATTACAAAATCAAAACAAAATGATCATTTATTGTTGGAAAAATTACAAATGAATGGAGATTTTAGTGCCATGTTGGGCCACTTCTAACTTGAATTCATGATGCGATACGGTCGGGCATTGAAGCATACAGGTCCCGTATGATGTCCTGCGACATCTCGTTCCATTGTTGTCGTAAATGCGCCTTTAATTCGACTAAACTTGTAGACTGTCCAACTTGCCGTCCTAAACAATCCCAGATATGCTCGATTAAGAAACAAATCTGGGGATCGAGCAGGCCAGAGAAGGGTGGAAATGTAGCTGAGGTAGTCCTGTGAAACCCTTACGAGCATTGCTCTATTGAAAAGTGGCTCCTGGGAGCCGTATCATGAGTGGAAACACATGTGGCTGAAAAATGTCACGAAAACACCTCTGGGCTGTCAGAGTGCCGTGGATTAATATTAGGGGTGATTGTGTGTCGTAAGCGATGTCACCCCATACCATCACACCAATTGTGGAAGCTGCGTGCCGCAGTACAGCGAAGACATGATTGAGACATTCACCACGGGGCCACACCACACGCACACGAATATGATCATTGCCCAAATTGAATCTGGATTCGTCGCTAAAGACTACCTGATTCCATTCGGTTGCAGTTCAATCCCTTCCAGCACGACACCACTCCAAACGAAGGCGACGGTGAGTGGGTGTCAATGGCAGTATACGTAATGAGCACCGCGATGGCAACTGTCCTTCAACCAGGCGCCTTGTAATGGTAGGACTGACACAGAGGCCCGTAGTGAAGGTACTGCCTGTGTATGGGTAGTGGACAATGAGACAGTTGATGCTAATCGTGCGTGTCGTATGATGTGATGGTCTTCAAGATTATTGGACTGTCAAGGGCATCTTGAACCTGGACCATGTAACAGACCTCTCTCTTGTCCACTGGTCCCTACACCTCCTCACAGTAAAGTAAAGTAAGAACGGCCTAGGTGGCAAGCTACTCACCGAGCGGACCATCCGCTTTCCATCATCCCTATGATTCTTTCTCTCTCGAACTCTGACGGCTACTAATATTGTCTCCAATGGTGGCATAATAGTATCTCTAGTTTAAAAGCGTCCCTCTGCAACACATTAAATACACGCAAAAAAGCTCTGCTTACCTGTTTTATAATCCTAGGAGAACGAAGTTCAACGCCCTCTGGTGACACTATGCAATGTGCAATCACGCTGTATTTCTGATCATTTACATATCTACCTGACACGTACCTTCATACCAAATTTCGTAACAATCCCACTCCTACTTCTTGGTACGCAAATTTTAATGGCAATAAGTGAATATATATATATATATATATATATATATATATATATATATATATATATATATATAAAGAAGATTAAATGGAGAATACTCTTAACCGCTTGAAACTTTAAAATACAAATGTATTATAATTTGAAAATTTGGTATCCATTTTTTGAAATTTTGATTCATTTATGACACTTTTTAGATCTGGAATTTCGGCATTTTTTATTTGACATTTATGTCGTCAAACAAAAATGGCCTCCAGAAGACTTTCATTTTCTCCAAAATTTTCAGAATCACAAAATAAACGCTCATATTGTTCTGCGCATAGTAACGAAAACAATTTTAAAATATCGACGCATCTTTAATAAGTAAAATATTAACACTATCTTTAGGTGTGAATAAATATTCCATTTCCATTTTTATATATCACGCATATTTCTGTTTACAATTTAAAATCAACTAAAGCGTTTCATAAGCTCTTTTGAAATCCGAGGAATTTAAAAATTACGAAAGAAATTATGCAATCTTAAGGCTGTATAAATATTAACGGGATCTGTAGTTGTATATACGTAGCATATACAAGTGATGTTCATATTAATCTAAATTCAGAATAGTTGCTTTGGAAGAAGCAATAGTTCAGGAATCTGAAATATGAATACTTAAGCTCTTATATCTACATAGAAGTAGAATATTTCATGAAACGAACAGGCATTCAATACATATTTCCAGAAATATTTGAAGATTCGATTCTCATTTGTTATTATTACCAATTGTATAATATTTTCTGTCGATATAGCTGGAAATGTACAGCTTTTACTCAAATGGTGACCTATATTTTACGATCGATAAATCAATTCACTATATCTATTGTAATTCCATCAACACAGCTTTTGGTGTTTATTTAAATAGTGTCGGTGTGGAGTTTTGACCTTCTCTCGCTGTTCTACGTTTATTTTATCAATGCGTTGTAAAAAATTATCGAAAAATTCAGCTTAAAGTTTCTTGTATTACGAGATATAATTATTCATTAAAATAAGTAACTTAAAGGGTGATGTTTCTGGAAGGCTTCAAAGAATTTAAGAGTAGGATTCTAAATGGAAACATTTTTGGACATTAATATGCATTAATGTCAAGCCACTTGCGTATATTTTCACAGAATAGACGATAACTGAATCGTAAAAAAGACCTACAAATTCCGGAGTCACCTTATAGTACAGATACAAAAAAAATTAGATTGAAATTATAAAATAAATCCTATGTGTAAACTAACGTATTTAAAGTCCTACAAAATCCTCACACATTTACATCATTTGAGGCAAATAGAACCTCAAGTTCCTCCTCGCTTCCGTTGTAGAGAATATTGTCATAAGGGCCCTAATATGTACCTAGAGAGTCGATCTTCACTTCGTTATCAATAAGCCATAACAAATCGTCCTCAGTACTATCCATAGCATAAGAAATCCCTCATGTTTTTAAAGATTTGTTAGAGGTACATACGAGTTCGTGACTCGGCTCGTGATTGCATATGCAGTGCTAACAGATGCAAAAAAAAAAAAAAGAAAAAAGCTATATTGATTGATTTGGTTCATTGTTTATTAACGTCGCACACAGAATTCTTACAAAGAGGCGACGGACCTCCTAATTTTGAACTTCAATCAAATGATGAGGACGACACTTGAGACGCGACATCCTCCTCTCCAACCTTCCATACTACGCCAAAGGAGGATTTAGTACCTCGACTAGTTTTAACATACATCAGTCCCGCGATACAAAGGGTCTTTCATAGCATCAGGGCTCGAGCCTATCATTTGACGAAAACAACTCTGGCCCCGAGTTCGAGACCCTGACTACTAGGTTATCATGGCCAATAAACTTGAGAGGTATATGTGAGTTTGTAATTCGGTAAGTGCTTCTATAGGCGGTGTCTATAGAAGCACGGTCAGTTGACGAGGTCGGCACCTGTTTGGTACTACAACCCGACCATTGATATAATTTCTAATTAGACAGCAAACAGAAGAGAGAAGATTCTGGGTTTACAGAATCTTAGCAGAATGATCATTAACCTTAGCCTTTTATACAAATTCAGTTTATGGAATAATGAAGTTTGTGGTAAATGTAACTGAATAAATGATCTGGATCATATTCTGTAAACCTGTGTAAATTACACTTCTCATCAAAATATTTTCTAGAATATATTCCAAATCGACTCTCGATGTGCTATCGCCCTCAAAGAACTTTGGGATAAAGTAGTGTTGAATAAAAGATAGCTTTGATTTTTTTTACAGAGGATGAAATACATCGATACATTTGCTAATCTGAAAAAAAGTACTTAATAGAGAGATAGTGGCCTTTATGTGCTCTTCATATTCCTCATAAAGCAGTCAACCAACTGATGTGACGTGGATGTGGAGAGGGGTGCAGTTTTTTCGATCTCGTTATATGATCGTGTATCAAAATTACAAGGAGTCTATAATTAGAGGACCTTGTGTCGGGAAGAAACAGGAAGAAAACATTTGATAAGCTAATTTATAGAACAGAACATCTTGGGGCATTCTATTTGAGCTGCAAGAGCATAAACGAAACAAATGCAGTGTAATTTTTTTGTTCAAATAAATCTTCGAATTCAAAAAAATAGATCCCTTGTGTGATCTTAAAATAGGTCCTTTATAAGTTCAAGTTTGTGTTTGCCCAATACTAAGTAATGCTATCCATTTTTGAATGCTTTTTCAGATAGAGATCTGTCGTAATATTAATACAGATTCCTGTATTCATAACACACTATAACCATGGGCGCCATACTTATAGAATTATGGAAAGATTAATAGTGATTCAATAAGAAAATACTATCTAAATAAAGTGGAACTACTTGATTTAATTACTTTTATTTAAGTATGACAGTTAGGAACATAACAATTAAGGACAAAACAATTAGGCCCGAGCATTTAAGGATATACAAACTAATATATACAGTTACACAATTCTCAGGGCGGGACACCATGTTTATTTGTTAACTGCACAGTACAGATTCATGGTTATTGGCTATCAAGCCGTCATCACTCTTTCGGCGGCTCGCTTGCAAGCAGAGCGGTTACAACACATACTTGTTTATTATTCTATGTTCTTAAAATTTTAAAAGCAAATTACAGGTAAACAATTTTGACCTTTTACATGTAAATTTAAAAAAATTATATTCTGCCTTCTGAAAATTCTGTTCAAGAGACAGAATATGAAAAACCTTTTATGCGAAGAAGGAAAAAATAGTTTAATCAGAAACATATGTTATAATAAAATGTTATATATATATATCATATATATATATAACAATCAATCAATAACCCTGAGACTAACCCAGAGATGGCGCTGCAGTAAACCAGTAATCAGATCTTTCTAGAGTATAACCTTGCTTGAAAACGTGTCAAAATTTAAGTCGATCGGACCAGAAACATGAGTTATCGAGGCTGAGTAAAGTCGTTTTGTAGTTTGTTTAAAAATGGAAAAAACCGAGTTTCGTGTTCTGATAAAACATTGTTTTTAACGGGTAAAAACACCGTGCAACGAAATGGATTCAAAAATGTTACCCGGACTTCGTCCATCAAAAGCAACATTTGTCGGTGGTTTGCGAGTTTAAACGTAATGTACCGATAAAGACGCGGAACGCGGTGACCTGTGGAAGCCGTTACACCGGGAAAATGTGAGTGAAGTGACAAAATTATAATGAAAGATCGTAAAGAAGCCCTGAGATTGCTGAGATGCACATGATATCATATGGAAGTGTATTTACTGAAGGTTTGAGGAAGGAAAAGGTTTTTTCCAAGTAAGTCCACGTTTTCGATGGAACAAAAACAGCAACGAGCTGATGATTCGAAAGCTGTTTATCGCTATTTACTGCAACAAAAAGATTTCTTAAAAAAAATTGGAAAAAAAAAAAAAAAAGATCTGAAAAAGCGTTGAACGATTGTATCAATCTAAAGGTGATTACAAAGGTGTTATGTTGATGAATAAAAAACATTTTGCAAAAAAAAATGTTACTTTCTAATGTTTAGATTCCTGAGTATTGATTGGGAAGAGAGTATATATATATATATATATATATATATATATATATATATATATTGCAGACTGGTGAGGCTGCGGTAATCCAATGGTCCTAGTTATGAGCTTCATGACTGGGGACGCTCGATTCAAGTCATGAGGCAAAAAAATCGTTTTGCGGAATAAAGGGTTTGATGCGAGTTGAGTTCAACGGAATTTTAAAGTATCCCGTTTTGTGGCATAGAGCCAAGGAGAGAAATATATCGGGCTACAGATATTCGATCTCGTCCATCTGGGATTTTAATTCCTTCTTCTGTCGCTATTAGTGGTCATCAATTCCAGTGTTAATTTAATAACTGTCAAGCTGTCTTACGTATTAATTGTTATTTAATTTATTTCAAATTTATTTAGTTGATGAATTTTTTATAATAACAAGAGTAAATTTTTGTAATTCAATTCAATTTTTAAAAGCTTGTATACTGAAATAATTGCCGACTTGATTTCGATCTTCCCGAATTCACTACCTGAATTTCAAGGATTGAAACAAATGCTATAAATATTTTATTCCTGAAGGTCATCGTGGGTCGCTTTGCCTCGTCCTCCAGTTGTGTATGTGGTACATTATAAATTTATCCTACCTAATTTGTATAGCCATATTATGTTTTTGAAGCTGATTCTTTGAAAAAATTTTTGAATACCTCGCATTGAAATTGATTAATTTTAAAATTTTAAAAGTATACAGATAAAATCAGTTGAAAATCTTTGGCAACGTCATTCAAATAGATAACTTTTTTTTAGAACTAAACTGGCAATTCATGTACTTAACTTTTTATTCTCTATTTTGTTCCTAAACCCAGCTGGATTTTTAGCATGCAAAACGTTACAAATTGGTGAAATAAATTCTTATGAAGGCAATTTATTCATCTTTTTATCTTGTATCTTATACAAACAATTATAAAACATTTGCAAATAAGGCAATTCAAGGCAAATTGGTTATTACTAAATTTAAATCAAATATTGTTACATAACTGCCAATGAAATGCATTAAATCAATTCCTGTTAGTTTTTAATTAACAATCTTTGTTACAATACTTCATATAAATATGAGGAAAAAAAATTTCAACTTACTTTAGGCGGTCTTTCCAAATATGATAGAAAATCCCCATGGACCTTAATTTATATTTGATTTATTTATTTTATCATTAATAATTAATTTCATCTGATATTAGACTGAATAATCTTGTTTTTATCATTATAGTTCAACTTCACGAAGTATTTTATTTCTTTTACAGTATTTCGTGTCTTCATGAGACAAATAGCTCCTATTTCAGCTAAGTAAAATTATATTTGTGATTAATTATTGCAAGCGATCATAGGAAATTGTAACCATATGATACATGATGAAATTTCGAAATAATTGCTGCGAAGTAAGATTTTTATCATCCTTTTAGCTAAAATAAAATGAAATGTAAGGAATTTGATTCAGAGAAGCTCGAATCTTTTGCCAGAATTATCGGAAAACTTGTTTCAAAAAGAAAAATAATGACGAAGAAAATGAATAGTCACAATATATATACGTAATTATTAATGTTAGTTAGACATAATTTTTAACATGTATATAAAATACAAATCCCGTCTAATAAAAACACTTTATATAAAAGCATTACAAAAAGAAATCAAGAATATAAATTTAATATTAAGCTGTTATATACATTAGAATATATATGTATAATTTTTTATAGACAAAAGAAGAAAAATGAGCAGATATTTTTTTAAAAAACCAAAAAAACATAGAAAAACAGAAAGCTACTCTATCAAAATAATAACAAAGAGAATCTAATAGAATGAAAACAAGAAAAGGAATCAGAAAATCATTAAATATACAAAAGTACAAAAAAAAGCAGTTTTTTTTTTTTTCTTTTTTTTTTGTAAAATGGGAGAAATAAACCAATACATATGTCTCTATATGTACTAGATAACAATTTTATAGCTCTGTTAAAGTTCGATATTCTTAAAAAATGTATAAATGATGTGAATTTGTTTTAATGGAATATTTTAAGTTGACTAAAATGAATTTTATTTCCATTAGTTTATTATTTTTTTTATTTCATTGGTTAAAGTACTTTTCTGAATATATGGATTTTATTATCTTATTTTTATTTTTTCTTAAATTCTCTTATCTGTACACTTTGCCCTTGTTTTTGTTTTTTTAAGACTAATATAGTTACATAGTTTTCAATCACCGGTTTTAGTTTTACATTTTAAATATTTTTTTATATTGCGATAATTGAGAAATTTATGATGGAATATAGATCTATTTATTATCTATTCTTTTACTTTGTTGGATTCATAATGTACTTAAACAGCAATTTAAATTACTTTAACTCTATTTCTTAAATTTCTTTCTTCTTCTTTAATTTTCACACACACACACAGTTTAATCTCTATACTTCAAATTTAATTCCTAGCTTTTATTGAATTATGCTGAATAAAGTTTTAATTTTACATTTTAAATTTGGTTAATTTGTTTTTGCTATAGCTTTGCAATTTATTAATACCGTATATACATATGTTTATTTAGTAATTCTATTGAACACTATTAATTATATATCTATATATCTTCACTTTACACTCACACACACACACACACATATATATATATATACATGTGTGTGTGTGTATATGTGTGTATGCGCGCGTGAGCGTGTGTGTGTGTGTCCTTCATAACTGCTTCATTTTCCAACGCCTCACGTTTTAACTGTAACTGTCGCCATTATATTACGAGGAGCCGACAGGTGTATAAAATCTGATATATATATGTTTTGAAATATTTTTATATATAAGGACCTTAAATAAGTTTTCTCTCCTTCCTAACTGATAATATTACCAGGACTATGTGCATGTAATTTCAGATGGAAAAGCATCTACTAGGAAGTACAGTCGGTAAGCGTGAGCTTCAGTATATGTTAATTCGCCACAGTGTAAACAACGTTAAGAAAATGACGATTTTTGTACCATGTTGAGAGTATTTGCGGCGAATTTTATTGCACTATTTTATTCAAAAGAAATCTGCATATGAAGCACATAGAATTCTTGTTGAGCTTTACGGTAAGCATGCTGTGACACAAACGATATACAGACTCTGGATTCGACGCTCCAAAAAATAATTATTTTGATCTTGGAGATAAAGAACGCTTCTCCTCTGCATTTGGTGGGATCAGCAGAGTGTAATTCATAATGAGTTGCGAAAACCGAACGAATCTATCCCTAGAGATCGCTATCGACTACAACTGATGAGTTTGGGCCACGCCCTAAAGGAAAAGTGGCTGCTTATGAGCAGGGCCCCAACAAGGTGATTTCGCTACATGACAACGCTCGACTATATATTGCAAAATCGTGAAAACCTACTTGAAATGCTAATAGAGAAATCCTGCCCCAGCCGCCGTATTCACCGGACATAGCTCCCTACCACTTATTCCGTTCGATGGCTCATGGCCTGAATGAGTAGTGCTTCTATTCTTATGAAGATACCAAAAAAAATAAGGCCGATTCAGGATAGCCCTAAAAGACGTGCCGTTTTTCCGAAGTGGAATTCACATGTTGCTATATATATATATATATATATATATATATATATATATATATATATATAATCACATCCTTTCATATATTTATAATAGATAACGTATATTTGAGAATGAAATTTTTTTTTATTATTGAATATTAAATAATTTTTATTTTTTAAAAATAATTATTATTATTATATTATACTTTCCATAGAATATAGTTTTCACAAAATATTGTTTACATCTATTAATTATGTAATTTTTTCATTTATTGTACATTTTATTGTCAGAGAATATATCTTTGTGAATTCCTTATTTCTAAAAATGTTTATCTCTCTTTATACTTATATTTTATCCAAACCGTACAAAAATCTTTTCACCGTTTCTTTCAATTTATTTATTTTATTTTCAAGTTTTAATTCACTTTTGAAATTGCAACTTTTAACGTGAAACAAATCCATCGCCAAACGACGTCATTCAAAGGTTATTTAAAAATGAAACTAAATGGAACAAGGTTTGAATCTAAATATTTCCCCCTCTTATTTAATCGAATTCTGAGAAGTGTCGTCACACGAGCGAATTTATAGTTAACTGGCTATTTAAACAGGGAAAAAAATCATACGGTCTGTTGATTAAGTATCAAAGGCGGAAACGTTTCTTTTTTTAATTCGTTCCTTTTTAACAATAAAATTCGTAAATTTACAAGGTTTTGTGAGTTTCAAAGGTTTATTACGTAAAAAATAATGCTTCGTAGCATTCTTGTAACAGAGCATTGTTTTTACTTGATACATTTTAATCTCTAACGTTTTCAGAAGTAATAAAACATACTTCTGAAAATGTTTGAGTTACAGTTTAGTTACAAAAATCAAGCTTCAGAAATATTTATGTTTTATTTATGAAGAATGTTATTCAAAATACCCAGAAGGCGCTGTGTTGATGATTAATTTTAGTTTTTGATTTAATATAACCTTAGAGCGAAACGAGGATGAGGGGACGTATACTGCAATTTTGAGCCGCAAGCAAATGACGGTGACGACCTCTGAGCTGGTACATTAATCTTTTAACGACCATACTATATTACATTAGGTTTATCATACATCCTGGTTTAGCCCCGATAATCCTGGATTCCTTGCACCGTCCAGGGTTTGAGAATTTTATGACTGGCAAGGAATGTTTTTTTTTATGTTATACCAACATTAAATTTAATTTTATATTATTATATTTTACAACTTTAGATATATTATTTAATTTTAGGCATATTGTTAATGAAATTATAAGGATTCCAGAAATATTGATGACTTATTCGATGAATGTACATTGGTGAATCAGGTTATTCAAAGCCAGGGAGTAGGTTGTGGTTCAAGTTTTGAAAAAGTATCAGATGTTATGTTATTGAAAGCAATTTTTAAGGTGTTTAAAAGATTCATATTTCATGTTGCGATGTTTCTAAAATGGTAGAGTTTGCGAAATCTTTGTTTGGGACATCTGCTCCTGATGAAAGAATTTTCTCAATTATGAGGAACATTTTGGTCTGCTCTCTCTCTCTCTGAAAGGAGTAGATTTTCAGTATCTACTTTTAAACTTCTGCTAAATGTTAAAATTAATTCAGAACTTTCTTTTTGTAAATTTTATGATGTAATTAAAAACCATTAACCATTTCTGGTAACTAACAACTATTTCAGAAAAAAACCATATTTAACGAAAAGTATAACTAAATAAATAAAGTTTAATGTTTCAGCAAACTGTTAAGACATTTAAATAATTTCAAAATATGTTCTGAGCTGTACCCCAAAAAAATTTGTTATGTCTACATTATGTGAAGAATTTGAGGCTTGATTCTATTCAACTGTGTGTGTATGTATGTATGTGTACAGCAGTTCTCGTAATTCCATTCGAAGGATCTTTAAGGGAATCAGGATTCGAACAAGCATTTTGACTGTAATATCATCGGCCATGAACAAGCAACTCGACAATCAATCTATTTCTTCAAATACTACTTCACCACGAAGAGTAACAAAAAATAAGTAGTGATTTTTCCATGGTTATTTATATAAAAATGTTATTTTTGAATAAGTTGGAAGCTGTAACTCAATGGAAAGGTTGCTATCATTATGATCAATGGATCCGGATTTGGAATCCTGATTCCCCCAACGATTGACTGATTGTTTATTAACGTTGCATTGAGAAATGATACAAGGGCTTTTGGCGATGGACCTTGTAATTTTGAATAGCTGTCAAGTGATCAGGATGACACCTGAGCTGGTACCAATGACCACTCGGCTACCGAGACCTCAATTCCGCCAGCGACTAAATAGGAATAGCCATGAGGTCAAGATCACAAATTCCACGATCGATAACGCTCAAATCATGCTACGAGCCCAAATTCTAATTTCAGAGAAAACTAATCATGAGAACTCCTACACGTTAAATGTAAATTTGGTCTCAAAATCTTAGCATGATAGGACGTAATGAAAAAGTTTGACTAGTAAAGTACCTACTGAATTTTCGTCCTCGTCTCTTGAATGGGGTTCAAACACCTCTTGCGTGGCTTAGAACATAGATTCCTAATCATTTTTGGCCTATCATCTACTTTTTGAAAGAAAAAAAATTACTCGCTGCCTTCTTTTCAAGGGAAAAAAAAAGAACAACATTGACTTCCGTTTTTAATTTCAGTAATGTAGTTATGTGTTTTCAGATCTTTAACATATATTTAAAAAGACTTCCGAAAGGGAAAAAAAATAATTACCCAGACACATTTCTTTTTACGATTCTTTCGAATCCATTTTATTTCATACTCTTAAAAACCACTATCTAGCTTTGAAAGCTCAATAGGATTAACATTTGTGACGTCGGGCTTTGTAACGATTTTCTCTTTAACTATCTCTTTTGATTTCTTTCTGATTGTGTTTGAGCTTCAAATCTCTTCCAATGAAATGCAACGTGATTTATATTGATCAGGTTGAAACTAGAACGTGTAACGAACAGATTGGAGCAAATGCATATACATGACAAGAACTGAATATTGAAGTTGGAAGTCGGTGACAACGAATCAAAGTGAGATGTCGGAACCAACTGTTCGTAATCTAAGAAGCAATCAGAGAAGAGATAATGAAAGGGTTCAGGAATCTAATCCTCAATTCCATCTATTCCATTCAATCGAACTCGAATGAATCGGAAAGAGATTATTTAAATATTCAAACGATAATTCGAGCACATCCAGATTAATAGCCATAGAGAAAGTGGATAGATATCAACTTTAAATATTTATAACTTTAATAAAAACAAATTAATTTTGCTCATATATCTTCCTTTTCATTTGACTGCATATTTTAGTGACTGTATATTTTAAGACTTACAATGGAAAGTGATGTAATTAATAGCCAGAGGGCGTTACACATTACTCTTAGAAATTTATGATGGTGTGTTGACAGGAGCCTTATCCTTGTCGAGACCTGTCCAAACTCTTAAATATAAGTTTTGTTCATTGATCTGGAACACGCGCATTGTAATGTCCCGAAGGATTCCCTGCGCTTTCTGGTACTGGTTGTTCGTGTACTGGTAAAAAGGGTAATAGGAACAAGGCTATAATGGGTTAATATACATATATTTATTTTGAGTTTATCTTACTTAAGAGGTATTTAGAACTATTGGTTGAAACATGCGTTCACAATGATATTTAGTAATAGCTGAGCCTTTGGGCACATTTTAGTGAGTATTATCGAGGGGGCGGCGATTGGTCCTCAACGCCTTCTAAATTAGCCTTGGACCAAACACCTTTTTACCACATTTTTATGTATTTCACTTGGTGTGTGTCTGTCTGTGTGTGTATCAGTGTGTCATCAAATTTTCGATCGTTAATTTAACCAATTTTCCCATCAAGCTAGAGCTCTGAAACTTTGAGAATCGTCCTTACTCGCCTAACAATGCAATATTTAGACATTTGTGACAAATTTTAACTAATATTTAATTTTTTTTTTTTTTTTTTTTTTTTGGCTACAGCAGCACTATGATTGATAAATCCTTCAAGATCAAGGCTGGCATGGCGAATAAATGCCAACCTTTGTAGTTATCTTGCTCACTTAGGCCTGAAAAAAATATGAAATAAATTATAAGTAAAAAAAAAATATGACGCGTAATACATGTAGATTTCACTTAGCCAATCATACTCAAATTAGCCTCATTAGTTTACCATGAGTTTGTTTTGAATTTAATGTATAATAGTTAATAAACTTTACCACCGTATAAAAACGTTCTTTTGCTATTTTGATTTCGTGAATGTAATGTCAATCCTATGGAATGTCTACTACCACCATCAAATCTATATTATTTTGTCTATTTGAATGCAAAAAAAAGTGCACAGAAAAAAATAACGAAGATTTTTTTTTGGAATTACATTTTTCTCCTGGTTTTCGAGGGGCCGCGGTAGCCTAGTGGTCAAGGTCGTGGATAGCGGCTGGCGGTTTTCGTTCAGTCGCGGGTTCGATCCTTGGCCACCAAAGACCCGCCGTGTAGCCGGGGCTGATGCACGTTAAATCTGTTCGGGGCCCAAAGTCCTCCCGTTGGCGTGGTGTGGATGTTAGGAGAGGGGGGTGCCAGCTCAGGTGTCGTCCTCGTCACTTGACCGTGGTTCAAAATTACGAGGTCCGTCGCCAATAGCCCTCGTGTTGCTTCTAGTGCGACGTTAATAAAAATTAAACTAAACTAAACTAAACTCCTGGTTTTCGAAAATATTTCATAATGATTTTTAACATCCGGGTAACCCACAAACGAATCATTTAAACAGAGGTAAAGTTTCTTAAAAATCGGAAGAAATATGTATTTCCGCATAAAACCTTCATTATTATTTGCTGTTTCGGATACTTTTTTACATTCAAACAGATGAAATGGTATAGATTTGAGAACAGTAATGGAAATTCTTTAGGATTATAACATTGCTTTCACGAAATCAAAGTGGCCGGTAGACATGAGACTGAAGTGCGTAACTAGAAAATCATAAACTTTTAGTATAAATCTTTATAGCCATCCAAGGGGTTATTGTTTTAGTTGGGGTGTTTTGGCGCACCAGACCCATTTTGGCGTATAGGATCACTTTTCATGTTTATTATCCTTTGTTTTAATTTTAATTACATGTATCTCATATAATATTAAATTCAATAATTTATCGTTTGCTTTAATGTTAATTACATTTATCTTAAATATATTCAATTTAATAATTTGTCATTTCCTTTATTTTTAAAATCGGTAAAGTTTCCTGTTGTCCATTTCTCGATATTTCATCGATTATCTTAATTCTTACACTTATAGAGTAATTTAATAACAATTATTAAAAATAAGTGCACCTTGGGTGACTAAATCTGCAAAACTTTGCATATATATATATATATATATATATATATATATATATATATATATATATATATATATATATATATATATATATATATATATATATATATATATATATATTAAATATCTAGAGTTTTTAGCAACCCAAGGTTCTTTTATTTTAGTCAATTACAAAATGGTCACTCGATTACTTTTCAAAACACAGTGATTTCCTAATATCTTTTTTGGCTAATCACTAATAACTAAATAAATAAATGAGTGTATGTGTGTGCGTGAATGATTGAGCGAATAAGTGAGGGAGGGAGTCAATCAAGCAATTAAATTTGAATTCCGTTTGTTTTAATTCTAATATTTAATTAAATAATTTTATAGTTATTTTTTTTTAAGTTAGCATCTTTGGTGGCTAAGTCAGTTCTTTAAAAAACTTTGCATGGAACAATTTTTATTTTGTGTTTGTTTTGAATTAACTTCACTAAGGAGTTCGAAAAGGGGTACTGGATACTACTGATTCCAGAATTTTGAAACACTTTCCATAGATGAGGTCGACATCTAAGATGGCTCCTTTCCTAGCTTCTACACCAAGGCACGTGATGTCTATTTGGCTTTGTTTTTAACGTACAATACCCTTTATTATTTCGAGTATTTGGCTTAAGACTAGCTGTTTTTAGAAATGATAATCTTTCATATTATATTCTTTTTATATATCAGCTATCTTCTATGAATTTCAATAAGCAACATTATTTGTTTCAGATGTTCTGCACTCATACTGAATATAATTATCAAAAAATTGAATGTATTTCACTGAATTTTGAGAAAAAAAAGTTTGTTGCAAAATTGCAACGATTAAATCGATAAAATTAGTCTCATTTTATAAGCATAATACGTCAAGGTTTCAGTTAATTTTTTTTAAAAAAAAAATCAAGCGTATTTTTAATATTTTATTATAAATTTTATAACAATTAATTTTGTCATGTTATTTCATATTACCGAAATTAATAAGAACAGTAAAGAATTTTTGTTGTTAACAATTAGAAAAGGGTTTATTCATATTGCTCGATGTTTTTTCAATGTATTTATTCTTGCGATTACTGAAACACTTGTGGGGATACATTATTTCTTTCTTTTCTTTCCCCTTTTTTTTTCTTATTGTTTTTATTTCCTTCTTAATAAAGCGTTTTCATAAATATTTTATCATGACTTTCGTACATTTATCTAATATCAGTGTTTGATCTATGTCATTGGGCTAGTTAAATATGAAGAAACAACCATTGAGGAAAATTTACTATTCATCTTCTGAGGAAATGATGATTTCTAAAATCATTTGAAATATTCTTCATTTAATTAAAATTTCACTGATGAATTAAAAAAAAAAATTGGATGAT
Source organism: Nephila pilipes (assembly GCA_019974015.1). NCBI lineage: Eukaryota > Metazoa > Arthropoda > Arachnida > Araneae > Nephilidae > Nephila > Nephila pilipes. Next base: position 306,938 of record BMAW01044174.1, read on the forward strand.
AAGAAAATTTGTATGGGAATTTTTTCTTGTTTTTCAGGGAGGGGGGATTTTGAAATTGGGAAAAGCAAATTTCTCTGATGAAAACAATTACAAAATAAATTTGGTGATTTGCAATGCAGACAAGCATGTAATCTAACTTACAGAAATCCCTAGTTCTTCGCAACTCGCTTTCTATCATAACAAATATCCTGTATATACGAAACTCTGTTTCAAAATGTATTACGAGTGTTGCCATTGAGTAAAACATTTTTTTACACATAAATTGCTTTAATCGGAATCATTCGATTGCAATAAAAATTTCATGTTCTGTAGACCTCATGCAATAGAAATTGTCTGAGGTAAAAATTCTACTCAAAAATGTTGCAATGTATCGTACAAACAAATCTATTTCAGAATGATAGTTGGCAATAACCTTTTCTGCCACAACTACGCAAGCTCAAGTCGGCAAATTTACGTCATCGGCCGTCCGGTTTCAATGACGGTAGAATTTGTAATCTTTCTTAACATCAGAAAATCGCGTCTTTACCTAACGAATTAGGAAAGCAATTACATTCGATGTTTAACCAGAAGCATTTCTAGAATTCCAATACATCGAAAGCGAATTGTTAGAGAAAGATATACATCTTGAGCAAACCAAAAGGAATTCTTAAGGTTGTCTTATCACAAGGTCACCTATAAAACTGTTCAAAATCACAAGAAAAAACTGTTTCCCATACACCATACTCATATCGTTTTTATTTTCAAACTCAAAATTTTAACGTAACATTTACGTCAAAGAAAATATGGATGCAATGTGTTTGAAATTGCGAAGGTAAAATGTTGTTCAATGCCAAATGAAAAAATTGTTTTGGTGTTCAAGAAATAAAGCAGCTGAGAATTTTTTCGTTAGAATAACATTTTTTAAAACTCAAATTTGATTTCTTGCTTATTCGACAAGATATATAAAAGAAATGACTTAATTTTTACGTAATATATGAACTGGTAAATGATAAAATCCAAATATTATATAGCCCTAAATGTGAATAAAATTTATACAAGCAACCATTTAATTATACCATTTAATTATAAGAATTTCATATAAATTTTAAAGATGAGTATTACAGTTTAAATTCTATAATTCGAATTTTTTTTTTTTGTTCCATTCCCTAGAATTCTAATTTTACAATATTGCCCAGTAAAATGATGGAAAAAATTGTAGATAGTTCTAGTTTTACTTTGGGTGATTCAAATTTTTAGCCCGGTCCTTAGAATTCCAATTTCACGATTTCTCGCCTTATAACAATGAGAAAATTGTAAATAATTAGAATTAAATTATGAATAATTTTAACAATCCAAAATTGAATAATAATTTTGGATTGTTAAAATTTTTGGCCCCATCCTTAAAATTCAAATTTCACTATCTTTACCATTAAAACAATTGGGAATTTTTTTTTATAAAAGTTCTATGTAAAGTTTTGTAAGGAACAAATTTAGCCATCCAAGGTACGTTTTTTTATAATTATTATTAAATAACTCAACTAAATATAAGAATTAAAGTAAACGATGAAATTTCAAGAAGTGGACAGTAGAAAAACTTTTCTGATGTTAAAACTAAAGTAAACAATTAATTATTAAATTGAATATATTTAAGCTACATGTAATTAAAATTGGAGCAAGTGATAAATTATTAATTTGAATACCATATCAGTTACATGTAATTAAAATTAAAGCAAACGATAAGTTAATAAATTGAATATTACATCAGCTACGTGTAATTAAAATTAAAGCAAAAGTTAAATTATTAAATTGAATAAATTTTTGCTAAATGTAATTAAAATTGAAGCAAACAATAAAAAAAAATTAAAAAGAGTTCTGGTACGCCAAAACTGATCCAACTAAAACAATAGCCCCTTGGGTGGCTAAAAATTGTAAATAATTCGAATTTTATTTTGAACGATTCGAATTTTTAGTGCAACCTCTCTCAGATCACTGCGGTAAAAATAGTTCATGAGACTTACAAGATCACTTACTTTATTATTTGGTGTTTCTAAGAGTATGGGAAGTGAGGGAACGTCAATTTACGTTCCAGGATTCCTGGAATGCGATTTTTTGAAGATCACTCTTATGTAAAAAATATTTCATTTTTCTTCACTTGACAAGTTGGAATCATTAGCAATGACTCAAAGACTGCATTCAGAGAGAAATAAAAATATTTGATTTAAATGAAATATACAAGTACTTATAATGAAGTAAATATGTATTTTGCAAGATAAAGCTTGTGTGTTAAGTCTTAATGGTAAATAAAGACTTAAGAGAAATGGTAAATAACAATAAAAATAGACTTATTATATCTATTCTTATTATTATTTACCGTTTCTCTTAAGGAAAATATTTGTAATTCAAATTTTTGAACATCTCGAATCTTTTTTTTTTTTTTTTTGCTTCTTCAACTTCGAGTTATCCAAGTTTTTGACAGTAAAGGCAGGCGTATTTATTTTTGAATACGTTTTAGAAATTATGTTATTTTGTATCGCCTTACAAATACGTATAAATATGAATGCATAAAATAATTAATATATTTTAGTAATTATTTTCTTTTAAAATCGAAGTCAGATCAAGGCAATCTACGACTTCTTAAAATAGAATTAATTAATATGAATCGCTGTAATTTACCTGGGGTGTTCCGAAAGTACTTTTCGTCATTTTTTACACATGGAAACTTTATTACCCCAAAAAAATGAACCATGTCATCATGAACTATACACTTTGCACTATTTTTCGACATAGTCGCAATCGACATTGAGACATTTGTCGCAGTGTGCAATCAGTTTTAAGAAACCACTCTGCTAAAACTCCGTGCCTGCGATGCAAGGAACTGTCGCACATCCTGCTCCACCTCAGCATTATTTTGAAAAAGGACTGAGCACGACCAGTACGCAGTGTGGAAGCTAAGTCTGACACCATTATGAGTCTATCCGCTAACACCATGTCCTGTACTCTAGAAGTGTTGTTTTCATTTGTGGATGTGGAAGGACTCCCACTTCGATCTTCATCCTCCACAATCTGCATTTCCTTCTCTGAACATGCAACACCAGCATCCAATCATTTGACGAGATGTTCACCATAAACGGTTTGGAGGCAGTCATGAATGACGGACACATTTGTCCTACGTGCTCATTCATACCGGATAGCTCTCCCATTGCCGAATACTTTGTCATTCACGTCTCGTGCTCGCTGGTCTGTTGCTACTCTCTTTTCTTCGTCATTCTGCGCATGCGTCATTCCTCCACTGATGCCACTTCCGTCGTTGAAACTGCAACGAGTGCGGATTTTTATGGTAGTTTTTTGTTTCATCTGTATATCATGTGCTCTTTCAAAAAATAATTGGCGAAACTTACTTTCGGAACATCTCTCGTACAACATCATGTACATAAGGATCAATTAATGTGCGGAAATAAATTTTATTCACATACCTAGGTTATTTCTTAGTAATAGTTAATTCTTAATGGTACCCTTACATGTACTCATTTCCAGTCACTTGTCAATTTCTAACAATTTAACATCATTCGCTCCGCACTATATAAAATTGCAATGGTAGTTTTTCACTTCTTTCTTCACCTTAGGGTTGGAAGGAGTACTATTCATTGCAATTTGTTTTCTGGGCTTATGTTGTTCATGGTGACGTTTTATATTATATAATTTTGGTGCAGAAAACTGCAACATTATATATCAAGCAGATCATTTTCTCTTCTGTTTAGAGGCCATATAATATTGATGATATTCCTTTATCGCAGTAAAGTGTACGCTATTTTTCCCAAATGTAGCTTCAAAATCAAATCAGCGGATCTTATTCTGGTTTGTATGGGACTGGACAAAAATTATTTGTAAGAGCGCTCTGTTTTGGTGCAGGATTTTATTAGGGTGAATAAAATGACGGGCTTTTGGATCTTGAGGAACTGGAAACAACAGTTTATATTTTGTGTCACAGCAAAAAGGCTCTAATTCTCCCTTTTCTCGCAAATCCCGAAGTTCGTGAGCAATTTTATTTTTTATTTTTACTACTACCTCCTTTCTAGAAAGATTTTCTGAATGCAAGAATAAAAAAACAAATACCATCGTTAGCACAAAATAATAAAAAAAACCAGTTCAATCTTTCGGCGGGGAGATGCGTTTCCTCCGTCTCATCGGGGGATGTTTTTTTAAGCCGTGGCAGGGAAGTCAGTTGACCTTGAGTGTTGGTGGGGTTTCGAACCCTGGATCATTGGGTCCATTGAAAAGTTGTTCAATGACTTTTTGTAGTGCTCTTGTCAACTGGACCAAACGGGATTCCCCCTCGGGCTAGTTATTAAGGCGTTTTAACTCCTATTGTCGTTGTTGAAGAGAGACGCCGTAACCTTTTCTCCATTTTGATCACCGTCTTCATTATTTATCAGCACACCAGCGACACCTGGGAACAAAGAAAATAAACGTACTACATAGAGGATCTATGCAGCTTTCAGGTACAATAAGAATTAAGAAAATCGGGTGACAATTAAAAAAGTTATGGTCACGGAGGCGGTACTTTACAACCCACTCTCATATATGATTATTTATAAGCTAAAAAATTATCTAACAACAATTTCTTTTTAAATTTCTCAACTGATATTTAACAATTTAATTTAAACACGATGTAAATTTAACGCTAATTTTGATTCCTCCTATTTTAACTTTGAAAGTACGATTTAAATTCTTAATTCATTCTCTTCTGTGGTCCCCATTTAGGGAGCATTAATATTTTTAATGGTGTTCCACCCCAACTTTTTTTTTGTTTATTTATAAAGTTATGTGTTCACTTAATAGTCTTCTCTGTCTGTATAGTTAGGGTAATTAATTTAAATAACTGCATATAAAACCAACACATTTTTTTTTCTTTCAAAATTTGCTTGTACATGACGTTTTTTCATATTTGTCTATTTTGTAAGTGAATATCTAATCATTTATCTTGAAATGAACTATATTTTGAAATACAGGTTATATGCATATTTGTTCTGAATAACATAGCCCCAAAACTGAGCAAATTGTTTATTTCATTCTTGATCATCTAAAAAATACAACGATCCCTCATTTGGGGCTCATGGTTATTGTAATTTGTAAAATTACTTATTATTTCCATTATAATTAAGAACTTCGCTTCCTTTGATACAATATGCTATTGTAACATTTCCGAAAAAGTTCGATATGAGGAAAGTGTGCAATGTGTTCATCGATATAATAAATATGATGGGAGGGGAGATGACGGAAAGAAATATCAGTTGTTACCAGATGGTGAGAAATACCAGGTGGTTTGAAAATGAGACAAGTATTTTCAATTATAATGGTGGCGTCCTCACCAATCTTTTTTTGTCAGTTAGGCAAAATAATTTTTATAATATTGGTGCAGATGGCCATAAACTTTCACAAGTTTTGATTTGATGAAAAATCTAAAAGAGAGAAATATACCTGCAACCGGAACGGTGAAATGTAATAGGATAAATACATGTCCTATGAAAACAGATACCAAATTGAAGAAAGAATTTCCAGGAGCTTTCGATTATAGATATAATGAATATTTTGCCTCGTTTGGAAAGATAACAACATAGTTAAGATGGTATCAAATCATTTGGAATTTTTAACTTTGAAACGTGTGCAAAAATGGCCTAGAACCAAGGAAAAACAAATGTTAATTCCACAGCCTTATGACATTGCAAATTAAATAGGATACATTTTCCTCACTTTACTTCATATCTCTAAGAAAATTTCAAAATTTTAAATTTCATTGTTTATTTTCAAGGTTAAAAAAACATTTATGTGAAGTACGAGATTTCGAATAATAATTATTTTCGAAAAAAAAAAAATCGGTTTAAAAAGTTTTATTTTTTAAATTTCAGTACAGAATAATCCTTATGAGAAAAGGGGGTATTGTAACCCTTATATGGTTGAACTAAAACTCTCCCAAAGGATTTGAAATTTTTTTTTTTTTAAATTCCTTTTTAAAGATCTGGCGGAAGTATTGCAAATATTTGACATTTCTAATAAAAAAAATGATATATGAAGATCTTTAAATTATTCATCGAAAAATAATTAAAAAGTTCTGGTCTCTAAAGAATATTTTTAAGGCATTGTCAGA
>BMAW01044175.1:0-29394 GCA_019974015.1 Nephila pilipes
TTATTGGTAGTGTAGTTATCGAGCTTATTCTGATTACATTTAATAATAAATATAAAGAATTTCCCAATAATTTCTTTGATAATTGTTATTGTGGAAATTGTTGAGGCTTATTTAGGATATCCATATTAGAGGATGTTGAGGATTATTTTTTTAATTATTCAGGAATTGTGATAAAATGCCGCACATAAAACGGCGAAGTCATTTTATTCCAATAAACAGTCAACGTTGATGTAATAATGATAATTTTACATATCAATTCATTAAAAGGAAAAATGCAGATTCCCATATATGAATTAATTAGTTATTAAATATTTTGAAATATCTGTATATTAGGGAATTAGAAATTCCGGTATTATGATTGCGCAGATCAGCAAAATGTTTGACAAGCTAAAATGGCCAGATAATAACAAGATAGTATTTTACAGCTTAAACGTTGGAGTAAATTATGATTTTCCTACTGATTAAATTTTACCTGCAGTTCTTGATTTGAAATGCTTGATTTGTATAAACTTCAAATTTAAGAAAAATGAATGTTGTTACTGATATAAATTTATTGGTCACTCACTCATTCTCTTACATTGGAAAATTTTATAATGCAAATAAAAAAACTTTGTATGCCCCATAAATATCTTACCATTTCAATTGACGACATACAGTATATGAGAAAACTTTCTTGGTTTGCTGCAAAAACTGTGCTGAGAAAGAGAAATATGAAATGCATATGAAGCATTTGCCGATGTACAGTTGTCAATATAAGTATTCCAGGGCAACATACAAGTACTTTATAAAACTTTTTATTCAACTAATGTTATTACTTAATGGTTTGTACATGTTTTGTATTAAAATTAATAAATATAATTTGTATTTAAATATACTATTGTATGGTTTTAATTTAGAATAAAACTTTAAACATTAATGTATGGTTATTTGAATAATTTACAGAAATTATTAGTAGGTTTTAAGTCTTAATAAATTTTTCAAATTTGTTTTAAAAGGTTTTAATCTTTTTTGATATAATCTATATTTCTTTTAATAATATATATATATATATATATATATATATATATATATATATATATATATATATATATATATATATATATATATATATACACTGTGCAAATTAATTGGGACCAGCTATTTTTTGGTAGATTTGGAATGTGTATGACTGATCAATATAATTTTTTTTTGTGTATGTATATAATCTTTAGTTGTGAGTATTTGAGTGAATCAGTTAGTTGTTAATGTTTGCTATTTCTTTGTTACTCGTGTTCAAAAATGGATGAAACTCCAAGGAAGAGTGTTAAAATTATGGCAATTAAAGAACTCACCTATATGACAAGTACAGAAACCGCATCTGTTGTTGGAGCAGGCTAATCAAGTGTTCGAAAAATCTTAACTTCATTCAAAGAATGCGGATCAGCCTCTCCAAAATAGAAAGGAAGATGTGGACAAAAGCGGAAAACTATTGCAAAAACCAATAAAATTCTAATAAGAAGTACGAAGGACAACAAACTCAGACTTGCAAAGGGATTTATCGGCATCTCGTGTTGATGTGAATAGATCAACTGTTCGGCGTAGGGTTCTGGCCTCAAGGCAAGAAGACCAACGAAAAAAAGTATTTTTACCTCTTGACGTGAAAGAAAAAATGCTTAGCAGGGGCAAAAATATACTCATGGATAAAAAAAATTAGCGCACCAAGAAATAATTGCGGGATCGTAACGAAACATGGCATAAAGGTACATGTAGGGGAGATATACAAATGATTGGAAATGCAGAGTGATTGCGCATTACGTATAGCCGGTAGATGGCGTTTAATGTCGTACTCTGTGGAGTATAAAACAGGTAACCAAAACTTGTTTGAGTGTGCTGAATATTTACAAAGGAAGATCTGAGGTAGACATGCCATTACGCCGTTTTCGAAGACAATATGAGCAGCTGTCGCAGTTTGAGAAGGGGAGAAGCATTGGCATGATGGAAGCTGGGTGGTCAGCTAGGCGAGTAACTCGTCAATTAGGCCGCTCTGATTGTGTTGTAAGGAGGTGTTGGGACCAGTGGATCCGAGAGATGTCAATAACACGAAGACCAGTCACAGGGTGCCTTCGACAGACCAGTCTTCGAGAAGACCACCACATCGTAAGAAATGCACGCGAACAGCCAACTGCTTCATCGACTGCCATCCAGGCAAGGGTAGCACCTTCACTTTCATCAGTGATGACAATCGTGTTCTTGTGTGGAGACCCCGTGGACAACGCCTGAATCCTGCCTTTGCTGTACAATGACACACCGCTCCCACAGCTGGTGTGATGGTATGGGGTGTCATTGCCTACAATATAGAGTCACCCCTAGTATTGATCCGTGGTACCATGACATCTCAGTGGTATGTCCATGACATCCTGCTACCACATGTGTTGCCACTTATGCAACGGCTCCCAGGAGAAATTTTTCAACAAGACAATGCTCGACCTCACACGGCAAGGGTATCACAAGACTGTCTCCGCACTGTTAATACCTTTCCTTGGCCTGCCCGATCCCCAGATTTGTCTCCAATCGAGCATATCTGGGATCATTTGAGACGGTGAGTTTGAATGAACTAGAGGCAAGGTTACAGTAAATATGGAACGAAATGTCTCAGGACATCATACAGAACTTGTATACCTCAATCAAAAATTAGCGCAACATGAAGGAGTGTAGTACACATCATGGATTACTGACTACTGGAAGAAATTAGTTTCAGTGATGAAACTCATTTATTTTAGTAGAGATATATTTCGGGTGCTGTGAAACGAAGAGATTGTGAACCTTTGAGACAGACCATATTCAACAGACTGTAAAACAGCCGCTGAAGTAGATGTTTTGGGTTTTTTGATGGTGTATGGTACTGGAAGATTAGTTCCTGTTCAAAGCATAATGAATTTGACTAAATACATCAAAATATTTCCTCATAAGTTTTTTCACTCAACCTTTAATGGAACATTTCAATATGACTGGGCTCCTCACAATTCATAACTGGAAAAGACTTTTAGGCTGAAAAGTTAAATTAAGTGCTTGATTGGCCTGAAAATTCACCAGACTTAAATTCCATTCAGAACTTGTGGAATATTGTGAAGAAGCGTTTAGGTAAGATGGATTATACAGCATAAGAACATATGATAAGTAATACAATTTAAGTGTGATTTAATGATGATGAACTCAAGAGCATGTGTATTAATCTAGTGGAGTCAATGCCAAAACGTCTGCAAGAGGCCTTTTCTGCTAATGGAGGTCATACGTTATACTAGAAAATGTATTGTAAATGTATAGAACAATATTTATTATTTTCATGAAGCGATATTTACGTCTGCAAGAGGCCTTTTCTGCTAATGGAGGTCATACGTCATACTAGAAAATGTATTGTAAATGCATAGAATGAATTAATGCACAGTTTCCTAAAAAAAAGGGATTTTTTTTTTTTTTTTACTTTTTTAAATATTTTTTAATATTGTGGAATATTTAAATATTTTTTATCATAGCGGAATATTTAAATATTTTTAATATAGCGGAATATTTAAATAGTTTTTAAAAATATATAAAATAATAAAATTTATATTAATATATATGATAAAAAAGAGATCTTTTTCTTTTTGGTACATAAATATAGAAAAGTTCTTTAAGCCTGAATATTTTAAGGAATATAAGTTATAAATAAGTTTTATGTAGTCTTACACTTGTGACTAAAATACAAAATATTTATATTAACTTGGACAAATTTAAAAAAATTTCTGCATGTAGAATTTCTTTTTGAATTTTTTAGAGTTATTCAAAGCATATTAATTATAAATTTTAGTTTCCTTACTTAATTTCCCTTTTTTATTGTTAACTTTTCAGAATATTTTTGCTTTTAATTTAATAGTTTTTCTTTCTGATTGTGATACATTTCCTTTCTATGATTTTAGCTTCCAGTTAAGATGGAAATTCTCGCATAAGTTTTTCTTTAGGCAGGAGATTTATGTGAATTTCTTGCTATTTATGCTCCTAGTATAATTTTTGTAATATTTTTACTTATTGTTTAAATTATTTTTTATTCTATTTTCATTAGGAACATATTGAGTATATCTCTTTGTCTACAAACATTTTTTACTTTATTTCTTCTTTTGCATTTTTTATATTTTTGCATCTTGAATGTATGGAAATTCCATCTTGGCTTATGACACTCCTCTTTACCAATTGCTTGAGATCAATAAAACATTGTTAAACCAGAAAATATATCAAAAGCCATTTAAAAGTGTTAATATTCATCTATCGGAATTTAAAAATATTATTAGTAATTTTATTTGGTTTTTTTTTCTTCTTCTTTTTTTTGTCTTTCATGCTTTGGTTGGTACTTTTTCATGAAGCGATATTTATTTCTTGCCATTGTTTATTGGTTTAGTATTCTGAAAATCACATTAATCTCTTTCTTAATTTTTATTATATGAATTAGTTTTTATATAGTTTTAAGTTCTTGGCAAGATAATTTTTTTATTAATTTTCTCTATACTTTTTCTATAATCTAAGAAAAAAAATATTTCGATGTTTTATTTTAATTGTTAAAATTTTTCTTGTGTTTTAATGCTTATTTCTATACTAACTTTTATTAATCATACATTCTGAATCTCTCTATATCTCTCTTTATATATATATGAGTGTTTATGGATGTACCAAAACATTGATGTGGTACTATATTGACTTTGAATTTCAGTTTCAAAATGTTTGAAACCTAAGGATTAATGAAAATTACTAAATGAGACTTAGAGATCTAATATTTGTTAGTTATCAAATATTTGTTAGTCCTCAGCTAAGTTATCAAATTAAGTAATATAATATATGAAAGTAAATATTAATATACGTTTAATAGGAGGAGATGTGAATAAAAATAGTAAAAATATTAATAAGTTGTTTAAAAAACTACCTATAATTCTAATATCTACCAGATGAAGTAATTAGATGTTTTCAATGAAAAAGAGGGAGGGAATGAGCATTTATTACACTTGGAATTCAAGGCAATCAAATGTAATTAAACATTCCACTTTGTTTTAAATATTAAAGGAAATACATATAGTCCAATTACTGATCTGGAAATATCATAACAAACAACGACATATACAAAACATGCATAAAAATTGAATAGGACATGTTGTTATTAGAGCTACTTGTACGTAATCAGTTAGATGTAATTTAAAAAAAAAAAACATTTGTAGCAAACCCAACATTTTTTTCCATTTCATGTATTGTTCTCAGTAAATAATATATTCACTATGATTCTTGTACTATAGATTTAAAGAAAAGGAAAAATGACCAAAACTCCCATGGGTAAATTTGTTTACTTCGAATATGACAAGATTAGTAGAGGATAAATTCTGCCAAAGAATTGAAAGATTAGACATAAAAGTGTGTTGAAAAATATATAATTTTAATCTATTCACTGAAATATTTTAATTACCATCATAAAATGAAATTTATGCTAATTTTATAATATATAATATTTAATTACTTCATCAAGCCTAATACTGCAGAATGAGTATTTTCAAAATGATTCTTAATATTTTTCTTCAGAAAGATAGAAAGTGTCTACAGAATAATTTCCAGTCTTCAAACATTGAAGATCCATGTCTGTTATGTTTTCAGAGAATTTATGTGTAAATTTTATATAAGCTTATGCATTCCGTGTTAAAAATTGTGTAAAATGAAAGAAATGCAGTTTTTTTTTTAAATGCATAGTTATTATTAAGTACCACATTCTCTATTGTATCAGTCAACAACAGAACAGTCTCATAACCAGTTTTCAAGAAACAGTGTGGAATGTACGTGTATTGTTTATATTAATTTCAAGACAGTAGTAATTACATATAGCTTAGAATATATTCTATTTCATAATTCATCATTCTCAATAATTTTAATTACATTTAGTTTAAAATGCATTCAGTTTAATAATTTGTCGCTTGCTTTTATTCTAATATTATTAGTTGAATTTAATAATAATTTTTAAAAAGTTAGAACGTTTGGTGGCTAAATCTGTTTTTTGTAAAACTTTGCTATGAAATATTTTTTCATATTAATATTGCTTTCATTCAGTTGAATGACTGTTTGCTAATTACGTTTTATTTTTAAGGTGTTGTAGTGAAGAAAATAAATTATAAGATATATTTCACATTATTTTTATTTTTTGGATTATACAGAAGAAAACACTTTTTCACATCCTTTCTACAGCAAAGCAATAAGCTCTTCTTCATTGAGAATAATTGCATTAATGCTGCTTGAACTATGCTTTCCAAACTAACTATTAATATATAGAGAATTCAAACAAAAATATATTACAAATAAATACAAAAATTGCATGGATACATTAAACACAAATAAAAATCAAACACATATATATATATATATTGGTAAAAACAAACATACGAGTAGTTAAAACCATAGTAATTTATGAATAGCACACACTTTGCAAGAGAATATTTTACATAAAGGGACATAACGATTGATGGTAAATTTTAGAACATTCTCTTAAAACTATAACTCTATTGAAACGAATGGTGAAACACATGCTAGCTGTAAATAGAAAATGTGATATGGTAAATCATAGGAAGTCAAAAGAAATATAATAAATAATTTAAAGAGAACTAATTTATTTGTAACAAGGAGATACGAACTCCGATTCTGAATTAAGGCTGCATTTACCTAACGTTAAAAAATAAATGCCAAATGGAATTCTTTTCAGACGAACATTCTAATATTAGTATTATATTCTGAAGTCAGTAGCTTAAGGAGTTGTATGGATAATGTCATTTGGGAACAACAAAAGCGCTGATAAAGATATACAGTGTAATTTTGAAACAAAATGATTGACAAGGATAACACCACTATTTTCGGCATAGCGCCATGTCAATTGATTGAGAAAAATTCGCTCTAAAGAGCAGCGGTACCATTACTCTGCAATGTTCATAAACCAGAAATCGAATTTTAACGTAGTCCTACTATCTTACAGTATTAAAAATGTGCTTATATTTTTTCTACTTTATTTAATCAATTGATTTATGCAAAAAAATATATTTATGTTTCCTGTCCTCTATTTTCTTGTAAATATAATTTCTCGCAAAATAATTTATTTTTAATAAATTACCATTAAATAATAAGCGAATAATTGCATTTTAATTAAATATTTTCATTTTTATAGGTACAAAGTAATAAAGTACGTTTTTTATTATAGCCATATGAACTTTTACAAACATTGGAACATTCTGTCTGAAAAGTGTTCAGGGAATGTTGCTATTGTTATAAAGCATTGGGAAAAGAAAGCCTTAATATTTATATAGTTTTTAAAGATATAATATATTTACACCATTAATGTTTTAAAGAACATGCGTAACACTAAAATGTAAAAACATAATACGTTGAGGAGATCAACAGCGTAATGAATAGAAAACATAATTATAGTAAATGCAGTAAATATCAAATAAACCTTCCAGAATGAAGTTAGCGCTTGACAATAAATATTATAAATAAAATAAATTCACAAATTATGTTCTATAAATCTGAAATGGAATCACTAAAAGTAGTACAAGGGCGATTCATCAAGTGCACGTGTTAGGAATGAAAAATGGAAATGGTGTAGCTTACTGTACTATTATCCTCCAAACGCTTTCACTTTTTCCCTGGAATCTGTGAATATGACATTCTTAGCATCCGCAAAAAGAATTGTTGCTGCAAATTCAACGACCGATGAGACCGCCTTTGTCTTCTTTGGAGCAGGATTCACCGTAAGAAACTAATTTTTTCCAATGCTATTAAATTTTCAGTGTAGAATGTCGAATCTGAGTCCCATCGGTGGGAATAACTACAAGCAAAATAACAATGATGCGGCAGCAACCAAATCTAATCTACTAGCCAATGTCAAATTTGATTGGCGCCATTTAACAGATGACATTGGTTAACATTAACTTGCCTTTCCAGTACCATAAGCCTTACAAAATAGGTATTTTTTGGGTCACTCTCGCATTTCTTAAAATTATAGTAAAAGTTATGAAATTAATAATGAAAATATTTATGAATAAAGCAGTAATTTCAGTGCTGACTTTTATGAAAAGAATAAAGCTTTATCAGTTTGTTGGAACCCAAACTCAGCCTATTTGATAATATTCTTCTGCTTTACAATGTTAATCACTCATAAACAGAATAAATTCATTGCATATACCTAATAATTTTACACCACAAAAATATTTTTCCTGTTGAGTTTAATGTTATTTATCACTGAATGGATATTTTATTGCTATTCCTTATTTTAAAAATGTTCAACTAATGATTTTATTAGAAATTATGTAATCTATTATGAATATAAACCGCTATTTATAATTATTTTAATTTAAAAAATGAAAATATTAAATGAAATACTTAAAGAAAATTTTATCTATATTCTCTGTCAAAGAATTATAATACAATCGTAAAATTTCATAATGGGTGAAATAAGTTCATAGACTTAGTCAGAATTTCGAAAATAACTGTGATGTGTAAATACATACCTAATAGATGATAATTACTAATGTAATGGTCTTAAAATATTTTAATTATATTGAACTGCTACAGTAACACTAAGAGTTAAAAATTAAATTGCATCACAAGCTAGAATAAAACCATTAATATAAACCATAATTTATATTTTTGTTGCATTATACAAGAATCGAGAATAATATACTCGTATTCAGATTTCTGTATCACCCTCATCAAAATCACAGTCTTTGCGACCATTATTCTTCACAATCCATGCATAAAATTCTAAAATTTCTAACACAATATCGTTTACATTAATAATAATACATATATTTCAAAAAAATTCAAGGTCTTTTCCGGGTCCATATTTCAAAATGGCAAAAAAGAATACAGTTGAAACATTTCAAAATCAGAAAACGGTTTACATGCGCTTTTTCTATTGCATTGATATTATTAAATAAATTAAACTTTATATTCTATCAACAGAATTTCTTCACCCTTTTAAAATTTTTTAGTATAACTTAACTTATAATTTATGGAAAATATTTAGTAATATAGAAAGACAAATAATTGCTAAATTATCATCTGTTTCATCAGAAAAATGATTCTATAATAAATTAAACTCCCAAGTTTTTGCTAACATCTAAATTATTTCTTAGTCTTACTTTTTCGCATTACTGCGAAAATACCTGATTCATATAAACAACTGATTTCTTGGAAACATCACTGATATTCAAACTATGAGCTAAAGTTGTGAATATTTTGATGGAGTTTATTATCAACATGCATTTAAAGTTAACATACATTAAATATATTTTATGATATACACTCATTGCCGAAAATGTCGCACATTTCCAATAAACCTTTTTGAAATATGACAGTCATGTCTTTATTCAAACAGAACACTAAATCTATTGAAGATATGTAAATGATCATAGTTTGTGCATTGATGCATATCACATAAATATGTTGCAAAAGCAATTCAAAAGGTTATAAACAGTAGCATTATGCACATTTTTTTTTAAATGTTCGAAGGAGATCACTGAATGATAACTGTACATGAACCTTGCATCATACGTCTATAATGGATAACATAGCTGAATTAGAAACCAAATTATTTGGTTTACTCAGATGTATTAGTTCATCTGGCCAGTTTTACACTCCATAAAGAAAAAATGTTGGAAACAATAGTTAAAATAGGAATTCGCATAATTCTTAGAAAAAGAACAGTTTTTCAATGTCTTTCGTTCAACAGTTTTCAGTTATAATACATTACACCACACCTAATTATTTTTTCTTTTCAGAACAACGCATTCCTTATCAGCTGTATTTACAGTTTCTGTAGCAACCAGTTTTGAAAAATATACAAAGAAAATTCCTCTGACCATGACGAACGATTGTTTTATGGATGCCAATAGAGTTATAAACTGGCAAACATGAGGCATGTTAGAAAATGATACATTTATGCGAATAAAATGCTTACTGGATTTACCGAATTGATCTGCAAGACTTCTCGCACCGAATATAATAATTTTGGAGTGAAGGTCACAATTTCAATTGGAATCATATCAAATGCCGAGAATCAATTCAATAAATTCTCTTTTTTCTTTAATCAAGCAATTTTAATGAAGATTACTTGTATTATGGTCGCTCTATTCCTGTTTTTCTGTTTCCCATATAACTGCATCTTAGTTTTGATGACGCAGGAACGTTATCATAGCAGGCATTAAGGTTGCATGCGTAATGCTTTATTCGATGACCCCTCTGCGCATAAATCTCACATTCTATGGTAAATTATACTATGACGTCTTTTATGAGAAAACTTATATTGTTTTCAAAATTCTCGAAGCTTTTTTTTCAAAAGATTATAGCGCTATATTTCTCATCTCTCAATATCTTAATAGTGTCCATAAACAAGAAACTCTGACAAATATGAATTATGGGGAATGACAAATACATTCATTTACACATTACATCTGAATTCAATCAGTCATTAGATATAAAGATAGTTATTTTTAATCGGTGATTACTCATATTATGCCACACCTTCAGTAGGAATGAATATTTTTTTTCCGGAAACTTTCTCAAAAAGAAGCTCGTGTATAAAATTAAATTAGACCATTTCCCTTCCTTCAAACAACGTAGATTTCATAATCACTTCAATAATACTTATTTATATAGTTATCATAAGAAGTTTTAATTACACTCAATTCAGTTCAAAATAAGTTAATGAATAGTTTTTATTCAAGATATATGCGTAGTCTCTTCACTGGGTAACTAATATTTTCCTTAAAGAGAATTCGTTTTATGCATTGTTCATAAAAATCGTCTACTCACCACATTTGACTCGATCACGATGTATAATACAATATAATACATGATCCGAATACGCATGAAGAAATTCAACGGATAAGAACATGAAAATCAAGGATGTTGCAAATTTAATAGGTTTCTTTATGTTCTCCAAATAGCTTATACTGTAAGTGTGGAAACACGACAAATTATCAAACACCATAATCTATGTATTTTTTTGTATAAAATTGCTTTTCAGGTTTGGAATATGTATATGAATCGTAATACAACTATTGTTAGAAGTTAGTCGTGCTTCAATGTGCAAAATAATTCTATGCTGGAAAGAGATATGAAGATATAAACTCTGATTCACACACACAAAGATGTGCTTTTTTCCAAGGTAGATGGGATGATGAAAAATAAATACTGGATATGTTTTGATCTTTGGAGAAACTATGCTTTTTGGAAGATGAAAAAATAATATCGTTTGTCTCATAGAGACTACTTCGGTAACCATTTAGTTTTCCATTCATGCTTATATTCGGAGGAGTGCAAGTATGAGTGGGGTTATATAAAGAAGAATATTTCAGACGAGAGCCAGTAGGCTTTTTGCAGCGGGAACTGCTTTTCCATTAGCTGAAGATCTATCAGTTCCCTGAAAAAGAAATTTGCAGTTTTATACAAACGTAAAGGTAAAACAGTGAAAAATAATTTAGTTTCAATTATTTAAAAGTATTTTAGGTTTTGGGAAATCAAAAAATGAAATAACATTGATAAAGAAAGTCGAAGAGGATATTTATAACCTTTATTATTCTCTTTTCATATATATTAATTCTTCACATATTTAAATGCATATATCTACTGTCTTAGAGAAAGCTTTTCACCAAATAGTGTGAAAAAATATAGATTTATTATAACAATTCTCGCAAATTGATCTAAATAACAAAAAAATGAAAATACTATTTTATATATTCATAACAACAGTTATTGATATAAAGTTTCAACTCATCAAACGATAGAAAGTGATGTTAAATCGATGTTAACTATTTTAAATGTCAGCGCAAATGGGAAAAGTGAATTTGAAAGAAGCATTTGTGATTTGCCTGCATATAAGAGGCATAATTCTAAGTAATGCCATTTTATTAAGAAATATAATAAAAATTCAATTACCAAAACATTATTAAAACCTTCATTAGAAATTTTGATATATATTTTTATTCAAAATATTTAATATATCTATTATGAGGATTTTTTTTCTTTTGCATTATCATATTCCTCATTTCATATATTTAACATCCAAATCTGAAAAAAAATGTTTCGTTGTTTATTTAGATTATCCTTCATTTAGAAGTTAAATGTTTTTGGATTCATAGCCATACACGTTATTTTTAAAATGTAACAATATTACGTTATATTATGGTAAAATTTCTAAAAATGTTTTGCATTAACTCATTAAAAAACGTATATTCGCTTTTCTAACTTCATTCAGTTATTGTGGAATTTTCTTAAGTAATACCACTTTTTGTAAGCCAGTCGTCCTTTAGTATAGATGATAAAAAAAAATTTAAAACATATATGGGCTCGCAAATTATTTAAACATGAATTTGAAAAGCTTAAAACAAATGAACAACTAGGAAGGAATAGTTCTAAAAACTATTAATAAGAAAAGCATTACAAAATATAGAGAGATAAAAAATGACAAAGACATAGTAACAGAGGAGTAAGCAGGAACGCATTGCTTTTTATTTAAATAAATTATTTTAAATAAGCAACATGCAACATAGTTTAAGTATTCTAAAATTTAATTTGTATTAATTAACTTTATCATAAACTTTATATTATTTTCAAGAATTTATTTTTAATTAGGGTTAACTTGGAAGTGAAAGGTTTAAATATCAAGGTAAGTTTGCTCATTTATGAAAAGTTTTTAAATTTTTAGATGATAAGAATATGAGCTCTTCTGTGAGTAGTCTTAAAATTTTCAGATGATAATTTCATGCATGATGTTTTGTACTTAGATATGGAACAAATACTAGTCAAATATAAAATGTGACTCGGTTTGATATATAAAAACTTGGAATAATCAAAATAATGTTCACTTACTTTGAGAAAAATACACCACCTTAAATATACAAATAGTTTGTTTACAACATGGACGGAAACAAAGCACACATCTTTAAAAACTTATTATTAAAATTGTATGCATTATTAAATCTTAGTCTTAAATGGTGCGTTTAACCATTTTTAAGAATAAGGGTACATTAGTTAAAAAAGATTACGTTAGTGAAGAATACAAATTTTGATACAGATTTGTTGTAGTGTGTATTCATTTTTAAAAAAGCGAAGAGACATGAAAAGAGAATTTAAAAACATTTATCGAAATAATTATGCATGAAATTTATTTTTTAAAGTTCTTTTTACGAAAAAGAGGCTTTGAAAGAGGTTATGAAAATATTATTGTACTACTGTCATGATATAGTTTTATTCTAACTCTATTATAAAAAAAATATATCGAAAATTTCTTCTATTCTATCAATAGTTTTTAGTATTTACAACATCATTCATATAATTGAAAAATTGAAGTGTAAAATTAAAAGAATGTTACGCAAGAAAATTGCTACAACAAAACTAAAAGGAATATTATTTCTCTAAACAGACTTTCTAAAAGCTTAATACAGTTTTTAGAAATTTAATGCTGTATCACAGTCAACTTATTCTTATGATTTAACACGTTGTTTATAAACTAATTAATATTAAGTCTATGATAACTGAGGTTATTTAAATTCATTCAGAATGAAATCAAAATTTTTTTTCTTACATTCTCAGTTTTAAAACTTTTATTTACTTCAATCAGTTCCTAAAAACTTCATAAATTTTTAAAAGTTATTAACAGAAATGCTCGAATTAATTGGACATATAAAATAAAATCAAATGCTCAATAAGAAATGGAAATCTACTTGAATTTATTTGTTGAATAAGAAATTGAACATAAAAGATCTACTGGAATATTCTACTACTCATTAAATTGAAGCAGAAATTATTCCTTAAGAATGTAACTGGAAAATGTTTGTCACGACGATTAAAATGTTAACTTCTAATTCTTAAACTTTAATTTGGTAACTAATTAGAAAAGCACGAGTGATATTTCTAATAGCTTTGTCAAAATAAGAGAAAATAATTATTTAAACAATAAAATTTTGCAGGATTCTTAATTCGTTCAAATATTACGTAATTTCATAACTGATACTCTACAGTTTTAAGAGAGAGAAACAAATAAAACGAGAAGTAATTGAATAATAATAATGAATGCGATTTTGAAAATTTAAGAGTCACATAGGAAAATTTTCCAAGCAGTTAATTATAAAAAAATTTCGTAAAAATGACAATACGAAACCTTCGATTTAGAATTTAAAACATAAAATAAACAAATGAAGCAGGAATAATTCTCCCATTTCAAAGCTAATGTTTAATTTGTACTCAATATCAGGAAATCCATGTTAAATAAAAGAATTAACTTCCTTCTTAAACTTCGATAAAGTTTTTTTTAGTTTTACAAAATATATAAGTTATTTCAAGATAAATTTCAATTTCAAAATGAATTTAAATTAAAATTAAGTTTTCTAAAGCTATGATATCTCTAATGTAATAACAACTGAATCCTGCTAGAAGCTTCTTCAGTATTTTTCTCATAACTGAGCTGAAATGTAAGAGAAAACGAATGCGATATCTAAAACATTTCTAAGCTCCGCCCTTTTCAAGGGTAAAATTCGACGTCATATCCTCCTCTTATCCAGGTATTACTGCAAATGAAACGTATTTTCCCCGGGCAATTTTCTCAATTCTGTCAAAACGATTAGTTAGTATGAAAAACAAATTTTTGCAACAAGTGCTAGCAATACTGCGCAATTGGATGCGCACTTATGTTACAAGGAGTATTTCATGGGAATTTCGCTAACGTTTTATGCTAGGAATGAACTCGTTGTACCGCATTATGTAAAATTTCATTTTTTGAACATGGTAAAAATAGATTCCTGAGACTGAAAGTGCAGTGGAAACAGAAAATTTAATAGAATATTTTCCTATTTTTATGATGATGCCGATATTTACATTTTAGGTTGAAAGAATGTTTTTAAAAAGTGGTTTTATGAATTGATACTTTATGCATGCACGTAAATTGTTATATTATGTTAATAATTAATTTTGCTTAAATTTTTTCTCTGACAAATCAATAACTGTGCAAATTGTATTACATTAAATTTGTCATTACTAAAATTAAATTTTTATTTATTTCGTATAAATGTATAAATATTTCATGTTAGTATTTTTTTTTAAAAGCATACAGCATTTTTTTCCTATGAATAACATTTTTAATGTATGAAATGGGCATTGGTTTATTGGAGCTCATGAGATTTCAAAACAATTATCCTAGATTCTTATAAGAACATAATTAATAAAACATGAATGCTAAGTAGTTATGAAGGCTTAAAAATTAGATGACAAAAATTTTGCGAAATTTCTTACAAAAATAAACCTTAATTCACTTCTTATAATTACTTATTCGACCTAAATTTATATGTAGTTTTAATAAATCCTTAAGTTGATATTTTTTTCGTTCTTTATTTTTCATTAAATAATTTATAACTGTGGGGAACTTTAGCTACTTATCTAAAATATTTATTAGAAATTGAAATATTTTACAGTTACCTTGCGCACAGTTTTGTTTTGTCTGCTAGTATAATGCCTATTACATGAAGCTGAAAGTTTCATTTAATTATTCACATTTACAGAGTGCAGCATCACATACAGAAACTAACAACAACAACAACACTACAATACAAAAAGCACATCATACAAAGGTGGGGATTGGGTTACAGGGATCGTTGACATGTGGTGCAAACTCACCTAAAGAGATTTGGTTTGTACCACCTCATGGGGTCTTTTACCTCCGTGCTTTGTTAAACAGCCGTTGTTTCCATAGTGTCCCATTGGGACGGGGTTTGCATTAAACAAAAGAGAAAAGAACACACCCACGTTGACGCAATACATGAAAACTCAACACACAATATATGATAAGGTCAATGATGACACACAACACAAAGAAAACATTACACATCAAACATTAGACAAGAATTTAAGTCATTAAACCTCAAAAGTTTATTTATTTTTAAATACGCTGTAAACTTATGTTTATTTTTCATTTATTTAATATGATTCTTTAAAAAACACAAATTATAAAACATTAAGAAATATTTTTGTCACCCTTAATTTTCCTTGATGTTTATGAATTTGACATCATTTTATTACATTATGCTTTTAAGTGAAATGTGTGTATCAATATTAGATAAATGATGCCTTGTTTCAAGGCCTACTGTGAATATATATCAAAAAAGTACAAATGTTAATGAACGTGTATTTTGTAGAAATTACTTTAATTTAATATATATATATATATATATATATATAAGAAAACAATAATTTTTAAGTAACGGATGCTTTCAGAAAATAGTTTTCAAAGTAAAGCAATGACGTTTGTGAGATATCAGTTTGAAGCTTGTAGAACTTTTATTATTTTGAATGAATTAACTCAAAAGATTAACTAATAATATACATCAAATTCATTTGAACAAATAGAAAATTTTAAAAAATAATTCAGTAAATTTTCGAACAAATTCAGCTACAAAATGAAATAATTTATATCATTGTAAAATGGAAAGCATTGCTAATTCCTCGAAAACTTTAACCTATTAAAAATTTTAACGATGGTTATGTTTGTCATGTAATTTATTCGATTCTTACTTTTAATAAAGACAGAAATAAGAAAGCTTATTTTACACACAATTTAATCACATTTGGTAATTTCTATTTAAATTAAATATTTTTGAATAAAAAGTTCATTATAAATTGGAATTCTAACAATTTTAAAATGCCAAGCAATTTAACATTCTTAAATTACATGATCTATAACATTTAATTTTTATAATTGATCGTTCTATTTAACATATTTTAAACCTTAAATATTATATTTAATTAATTTTCCCATTAGTTCATACTGCGTAAAAACAGTGAAGAACGGGGTTTCAAAAAGAGCACAATTACATTAGAGTTCAGAAAATAATTGAGTATAGCAGGCAAGCACAAAATAAAGCTAAGTATCAAAGTAAGAAGTTTGTTCACGAGGTCAGTCATCAAGGTATGTATTATTTACAAAGAATTCATCATAACTGAAACAAAACAAGCATCAAAACATCATATCGATCGGAGAAGCATCGCTCAATATATTGAAAAGAAATTTCACTCCTACTGGTGAGATATATCAAAAGGTGAGTTACATGGGTCTTAAATCCTCCAATAATCCTCAAGAGTATTAGATGATAAATGGTTCGAAGCATTCAAAGAAAGTCTAAATCGATGTTCAATTCTTACAGACATCGCAGGATAAAGGAATGCAGATCACTCAAACGTCGAATCATAACTCAAAGAAAGTGAAAAGCTTTCTGGAATTGGAAATGGCGATAAAAATATGTATGTGAAAAAGAAAACCTACTCTTCTCTTTACAAATTTCGGCACATCAGACAGAATTTCTATTCAACTTCGAGTCCATAATTTGAGTCCGGGAGTCATTACTGACAGGAAATCAAAACCAGAGTCTGCCTTTTACTTTATCCCACATATATTTTTCTTTATTTCGCGAATGTCGCTTCTATTTTTAGACCGGTATAAATTATGTATGTTTAAAAAAACTTCCATGTTGGAAAAAAGTGAAGGTTTCGGTGAAATATTCTTCACACTTTCTAGTTTTCAAAATATATCAGTATTTTTCCTCTCTCAGAGCAGAACCAAACAAAAAAGTGGGAAATAAAAGTTGCCGATAAAAGTTGGAAATGTTTTTTTTTACCTTAAAATATTATTCCTCTGGGTAAAGTGAAATATTTAAGAAGGAATGGGTAGAGATGGTAAAGAAATGCGTATGTGTTAGATTTGTGAGAATTTAAATGGATTTTTTTTAAAACTGTTTAAAGTGAACTTCATGCTGTTGGATCATAAAAATATCTGACACATACTTCTAATACCTTATTTGGAAAAGTGAATTTTATCGTTCCGACAAGTTAAGATAAGGCATAAAAGGGAAAATGTGTTTATATTTGGAATCAGTGTGGGCAACAGTAATATTATTAGATATAGGCAATAATTTATATATATATATACATATATATGTGTGTGTGTAATTTTGAAGCATAAAATTAATAGATTGTTTGATGTATTTAAGAAAATATTTGGCTTATTTTAATAATAGTTAAGTAATTTGATTTTTTTAATGATCCCTTTAACTAAATGGTTAAAGAATTTATAATATTCACTTTTTTATCCGCTTTACACACACACACACACACACACACACACACATATATATATATATATATATATATATAGTTGCATGTAATTATTGAAAAATGAACATAAAGCATTTGCAATAAGCATTAAGCATTTGCTTAAAGATCATATGCAATAAGCATTTGCTTCTTTATTTTTTGAGGTGAAATGGCTCAAAGAAAAGTAATTTGTGTAGTAGTTCCGTATTTGATAATTGAGTTTATTGAGATGTAAATATCGCTCATTGAAATTGCAATTGTCGGTCTACTGTCTAATCTATTGTAAGAAATTACCAAAAAAACTGGACATATTATTAAGAACTTCATGGAGCTAAATAATTTTAATGTTCGGAATGCATGAGTAGGGATCAGGAATTAGAAAATTACATCCGAAAATATCTGCTCCTGTACGAATATGTTACAACTAGTAAGAGTGTTGATGTAAAAAAAAAAGAAGTTCGAAGAATTCTCCGATCTGAAAGATTTATTGCATACGTTCCACGATAAAAAAATCATTCACCTCCAGAGCAGATAAAAGTATAGGCTAAACTTGGCCAATGAATACATCAGTAAGGACATTTTCATTTTGTAAAAACTGTCCTTTTTATTGATGAGAGTAAATAAGCTTTCGGATGCAATGGACGAGGTAAGATTTCCGTTCCAAAAATGATGATTTGAAACTCGTAAAAGTCGTTCTTACTGTGCATTATGATAAGGAATTTGTTATAGTTAGGTAGTCATTGTCGCGAATACTGGTGTTGAGAAATTAATTTTCATTGAAGATATAATACATTGTTTTAAATTATAAAAGACTTTGTAAAGTAAGGATATCTGTAAACATCTTACAGCTTACATACCAGGGTACATTTTAACATGATTACGGTCCCCTTCACCCACAAGAAATGCAGCAAATGTTGTGCAATACAAAGTAACTTCATTACAAAGTAACTGCTTATCTCCAAACATAAGTTCTTTTGAATACGCATGGGATAAACGTGAGACAAAAGTAAGAAAATACAGTGTTCAATATGAAGATTCTTAAAAAAAAAAGCATTGTTGTAAACGTAGTCTAAATTTACGTCAGTTACCATACAGAGCCTTATTTCCTCAATAAATATGTATTGTACTTTCCTCGTTGATTAACGAGGCCAAGTTAAATGAAATTAAATTATTTTCAATTGGATCAGTTAGGCTAGTTTTCCATTTTCTTTGATGTGTATATATACTGCATGTTACGCATTAAATGATTTTTATTAAATGATTTGTTTTTCATTTACTAGTTTCAAATATTTATTTTTTACATAAACAAGTATGCGAACGAAAATTTTATTTCAATATTAAAAAATTCTATATACAAGAAATATGTATATAAACTAATAATAAATTATCTAAATATGTGGAATTAAAGTAATAATTAAATTAGTTATAAATTATCTAACTATGTGAAATTAAAGTAATAATTAACTTAATTATAAATTAATCACTACTAAAACTAGATTCTATTATTACTATGAACTTAATAAAAAAAGCTGTTTCTATGGAAAAAAGGGGGGAAATTGGAAAAGTAAACGACAAACAAATCCAAACACAGGTAAAATACTTAAAGCTGGAATCGAACACCAAAAAGTAACTAGAATACAAACAAAGAAATCGTAAATGTATTTTAGCTATTATATTTGATAGTTTTGTTTTCTTTTCATTTTTAATAGTTAGAGTTGAAATTATGTTAGGATAAAAAAAGATAAATAACGTTTATCTTCATTGTTCTTTCTAATAATGAAGTCATCAGTGTATTTATATATAAAAAGAAATTATTTTTATCTGTATAGTATTTTTAACCAAATTGTAAATATTATTGTTGACTAAATTATTATTTTGTGGTTCTCCTTGTGAAATATATTTAATTTGTTTACATTTTTTACCACATTTAATGTAATTTTCTTTAAATGTTATATTAAGTAATGGTATGAATTTCACATACGTGATAAAAATTGTGTTAATATTTTTATAAAAAATTAAAAGTACCTTTATACATATATATAATCTTTTTTCGTTTTTACTTTTGTATTCATATAAAATAAATTTTTTTAGAGTTGATTTTGATAACAACCTTTTATAAACAATGCATAGAATTTTCTATTCTAACTTAGAAATATAGAATATATACAGTAGAAGACGGTAGAAAAAATGGTAATTTCATGAACGATATCATTTTGTGCAGGTTACCCTTTTGTTATTTTAACTATATTTTTAACATTACTTCTCATACTTTCCTTTTCTTCAGTCTATATTAAGATGCTTAAGTTTTCTATGATTTGTTTTTAAAATGTGTGGTTTTTTTGAGTCTTTACTTATTTGTGTTAATTTTCTATGATTCCTTCTTTTTGTTTTTACCTTCTTTTTCATAAATCAGAGAAAAATTGCGATGGTTTAATCCGTAACATAGGTATAATCAGATTTCCACTGTCCTAATCCACTGGCAATATTATATAGTTTTATTTAGATTTTGTTTATTTTTAAAGGATTTTTTTCTTTCATTTTGCTCTTATTTGTCTTTCAATGTGTCTTTCTAATTTTTCTTAATTATTTCTGTAATTTGCTTTTTTTCTTAAAATTTTCGTTTGATATGATATTGAAATTTAAGTTAAAACTTTTTTCCAAGAAGGTTTTATGTTTTTATTGAATTTGAGTAATTAATTGTTCTTCCTACACTTATTGTATATACCTAATATCAAACTGAGGTTATTAACTCTTAAGGTATTGTATAATGTATTATGGTTTATTCGAATTTTTAATATATATATATATAAGAAATACCATTTTTTTTATTTTATATGATGGTGTTAGACGAAATGGTCTGTCATTCAAACCAGACTGGTACTATTTAGCAATTTTCCAACTAATCATACGTGTGAGCTAGTGATAAATTTATAAAGTGCTAAAATGAAGCAAGTAAGGGTCTTGATAATTATATAATCAGAATAGCTCTCAAATATAGTATGTCTTATGAGGCATTCAAAAAGTTTAAAGATAGAATCTTCAGTGATCTAAAAAATGTTAATTATAGATTTAAAAATGGAATAAAATTTAGAGATATTAGATATTCTATAGAAAATCTACAAAAAGGTTATATAATAGCATATGTAGACAAAGTTCCGGGAAACTTTGAAATATATGTAAGCATTTTTACTTTAAAATGATGAATGAATATTTTCAAAATAATGAAGTTTTTGATCTTTCTAGGAATGAAAACAGGGAAATTATTAAAAAGTTAGCCGCATTTCATACAAAACTTGGTTTACGGTTCAGTAATAAAAAAATCTCTTATGTTTTCTTAATTCCTAAATTCCATACGAATCCAATTAAATTCAGAACTATAACAAAAGGGTATAATATATACATAACTAAATTTGGTAAAATCTTGCAGAATATTTTGAATAATATTTTCGAAAAACCTGAAAGAATCTTTATTATTAAAAATACTATAGAATTAATTAATTCCTTAGGGAATACCCAAGTCCAGGCAATTTGTAATTATGATTTTCAAGATCTGTTTGATTCCATAATATAGGATTATGATTATTCTGATATTATTAGGATTCTGATGATACTCTAATAAATATAATATAGAAAATATGATAAAACTGAGAAAATTTAAGAATATTTTACAATTAGTACTGCAGGAAAATTATATTTTCAATAAAAAAATATACAGACAGTTAAAGGGCCTGGCTCAGGGTGGACCAGTTGCAATATTCTAACTAATCTGTATTTACATTTTTATGAATGAAACCACTTGAACAACTCTCTTTATGTTTTATATACATACATAGATGACCTAATAATTTTTAGTAAATGTAAAGATTTTAAGCCGAATATTGAATTTTATCCAAATTATTTGATTTTATTGTAGACAAATTCAAATACAACTAAGGCTAAATATTTAGATACAGAACTAGAGCTAAAGGATTACACCATTTATAGCAATTTATTTGATAAAATAGATGCCTTTAAGATTAGGGTAATTAAAAATGCCTTACTGGGAAAGTAATATTCACTTATTCATATACAGAAACATTATTTGATACTTTTTGCATTCTAATAAATTGCTAGCTACTCATGATTAAGGCAGATTCAATAATATAAAGAAAATTCTAGGAGATTGTTTGGAAAGTGATTATCCATTAGAAATTTTGAAACAATATATATTCCCAATAATTTGTATGATGGTCTATATTAATATGTATTTATGATTTCCCATGAGGAGTAGTGGATTCTAGAGGTTATTGAAACATGATTATGTAAATTGGGTTTGACATCGAGAAAGGTTTTTATTATATTATGACAGTTTTCTTACTAGGATCTGTATTTTATGAACTGATTTAAATGAATTTTTGAAATTGACGTCTTGAGAGGAGAGTGTATTCTGATGTCTTTTAGAATTGAGACATTTTAGAAATTGTAGTCTTATACATTAGGGCTATTTACTTTCAGAAGTTTCGTAAAATTTTAAGATCTTTCAATTCAAAAACAAATCCACTACACAACATTAGGATTACAAAGTCGGCTAGTTAGGGGTCTAGATGTGAAAGCTTCTTAAAACGTTTCCACATAGTATACATTTACAGACACATATTTTATTCAATGGATTCAAAATAATTTTACCAACTAAAATTCTGGTTTGTGTTCCATTGGATATGATTTATATTCGTGATTGTATTCATTATGAAATCTTTATTAAATATTCCATATTTTGAAACTTTTCATACTCAACTAAGTATTATTGATATTCAAATTTTATCTGAGAACAGTGCATAATATTAGACATCTTCATTTAAAAGGTTCCTTAAGCCAATGGCAATGTAATCCTTGATTACATGTCACCAAATCATAAATTTTGGCTTTTGCTTCTTTGTGATTTGAATTCATTCTTCTTGGAAAAACTTAGAATTGGGTATGTTATTGTTTTTAAAGTTTTAAATCTTTAATTAAAAAGATTTTAACTGTACTGATTTTGCGTTTTAAAATTTTTTAAATTTTTAATTGGATAGTTTTTAATTGAAGAGTTTTTTGGATATTTTAATATGATTTTTTAATGGATGGTTTTTAATTGAAAAGTTTTTAATTGGAAAGTTTTTAGATGGAAATTATTGATTGGAAAATATTGGGCTTAGAAACATTTTTGTAATTGAGTTATCTTGCCTTTCTTTTTGATTTTTTTTCTAGTTCCTTTTCTTTGATTTACTAATCGCATTTGAAAGAAATTCAGTTTTTGCCCTATAAGATGCACTGGAGGAGGGTTGGTACCATAGAACATGTTTAACTCCACAGTTCAATCTCCAGTCTGAATGTGAATGTTTTGTTTTGCTAGGTATTTAAATTATTCATTTAGTTTCAAATTTGATTTCAAATTTGATTCTTTTTTTTACAATAGTTTTACAAATATTTTCTTTTGTTGATTTTGGATTTTAACTGTTCTCTTATTTTTATGTGTTTTGAATAATAATTTCATTACTTTATCTTACACACACACACATATATATAATTTTTTCTTTTACTATTAACAATTTCCATAAGATGGAACTTTTCTTTTCCTTACTTAGGTTTCAAAGATTTAAAAGAAATAATTGTTTGATGTTTCTTTAGTGTTGTACCTTTTTTTCTGAACTACTAAGAAATCATTTATAAATACCACTTTAGGGAAGATCCATTTTAAAACACATAAATACTTTTCTTGTCTCTAATAAAATATCTTAATAATATTTTTTTCAATATTAGTGAGTGTCGAATATAAGTGAAGCTATTTGATATAGTATTACTTAAGGAAAAAAAAATATATGTTATGACGTATATTTAGAAATACCATTTACATTAAAAGGGTAGAGAAATAAGATAATTTTTTTAAAATTTTTAATCATCAATTATTTTCAATACACTGAATTCATTATCATTTTTTAACCATTATTTTTGAAAATTTTAGTTACCCAATCCTTTGCCAGTAACAAATTTACAACTTACTAAATTTATTTTCAGAGGAATTAAAACTTCAACATGCTATGAATCAGATAAATTTATCAATAATTCAACATGTTGACTAATGCAATGTAATTTAAAAATCTGTATTTACTGTTTATGTTATATTTGATTTGGTAGCAAAACTGAAAACATAATTTACCTCTCGAATAAGGATAGGTATTTCAGTATGATTGCTTATAAAGCTATGACAATTCAGAATCTTTTTTAAGTTTTTAACCATTTTAATATCAAGGTAGATAATTGTTAAGGATATAATTTACAGTATTTAGTATGTTAATCTTTAAACAAAAAATATTTGAAGGGGACTTAGAGAAAACTTTTTTCATATAGGTAGTTAAATTTTCACTTGGAAATGTTTTAAAGGGGGTGAAAAATATGTCCTTAACTGAATGGAGAATACCATACAATATTTACGAAAAATCGTTTTTTTTTCTTCTGATTTATTGAAAATAGGTAGTTTTTTGACGTTGGGTTATTCGCGGCTTTCTTTTCACTAACCTTGGGGACTTTAATTGAGATTGATTTCTATAAATAACAATTTCTTCCCAACCAAAATGAAACATAATTATGCAAATTAGAGGCAGGTAGAAATAAGGTGAACTGAGCTAGATATGAAAGTATATAAGCAAAGCGAAATTCACTCGATAGAGGTCGAGTGGCACTAGCGTTGAGTATATATCTCACATGTGATAGATGAGATAGAGAGTTGTTATGGGTGATAGTGATCGTATTGAAGTCAAGAAATCAAGTTAACCTTAACTGTGAAGAATTCGATATTAGTTGAACGGGTGAATCTATCTAGGGTGTTATCTTGGAAAGCAGGAATCAATGTAACATTATAATGCAAGTCTATTGAATAAATATTTGTGTGAGATTTGTTTACTTTCTATTCTTGCTGGTTGTTGATTTTTTTAGTGTTAGTTATATTTGTTTGAGTTATGGCACAAGAGTCGAATAGGAATACTTATTCGACACAGGTTTGTTAAAATGTAATGAATCCTTTCTAAATATTCATCAGAAAACATTGTTGTAATCAAAGGTTTTTACAAATAACAGATGTCTAGTAATAGTCATTCAATTATTCAATTATTTTTACTGTTATCCTAAGCTTCAGAGTGAATTTTTTCTTTTTAATCGAGATTTATACTAGCAATTATTCTTTTATATATGACTTTCGCTTTTTATATCGAGATTATTATCGTCTTATTTCCCACCACCTTTTGTTAACTGAAGTTCCCAATGAAATTTCCACGTTCTTGCCTTTTTGAGATTTAAATAACGTTTTTGACTCAGTAAATCATCCAGATACATTTAATGCTAGCTAATTTGTTACAATTTGAAACAAGCTCTCTTCTAAATTTTACATACAATTCCTGAAGATTCTATTTCAGCGCCAAATAGTTTAGCTTACTTAATTTAAGATTTCCAAACAAAATCTAATCCATGAAATTAGAAGTATATATTTTATCTTGTAGATGAATTAAAACAATTTTTGATACGTCTTAAAATTAGAATTTTTAATTATAAAGAATCACATGCGAACTGCTAAAAGGACTGAGTAAGAAATAATAATCAAAATATGAGTGAAAAATAAAACATGTAAAGAAACTAACCTATTTCTTCTTTGCTGTTATAATTAAAATTAATTTATTAAAACGTGATTCTAAGATATAATGTATATTACTAAAATAATATTTTATTATTTTAATCAATATTTGAAATTTATAATGCTATTTCAAGACTTTCATTTAACATTATAGAGCCTTTCTTGAATAATTTCCTTAGCAACATTTCTTAAACCTTCTCAACTTAAAAGTTCTATATTTTATAAAACTTATAATTTGTAACTGAGGTACAGATTCAATCAAGAGAGCATATTTTTGAAAAATAAATTTAAGCTCAAAACTTCAGTGTAATAATATAATCATTTATTGCATTTACAATTTAATTATTTTGTTAGAAATTTTAAATTGTTTCTGGGTTATTAGAATTATTAATTATGTAATATACCTTTTAGTGTTAAATTATTTGAGTGAATCTGTGTCTTGTTGCAATGCAAATTATTTTTGGACTTAAAATCTACTCATATATTTACTGAAAATAATGCTAAATATTGCTACAAAGCCATTTGGAATTCATCGCAATGAAAAGTTCTATAAGATTACTTAAACATTTCATTGGATTCAATTTCCTTTATAAACTAATTATAATTATTACAATTATCTTTGTGAACTATATTAAATTACATCAATTAGATCTATTTGACATAACTGGAGATCAACGTAATGTAGCAAAACTTTTCAAATGAAAACTATTGTTTTGGAAAAAATATATTGAAAATTTAATCTAAATTTCAAGAATAGTTTTTAAAAAATTTAGAAGTTGAAAATGTAAGAGAATATTTTAAATCTAAAAATATGGCAGAAATTCAACCTATAAGTATGCATTTTCCTTTAATGAGAAAACACAAATTGAAATCATAGATGTACAGATTAGAATAATGCCAATAAGAAGTATATTATCTGTATAATTAACAATTTCCATCTCTCCGTACTTATACATATTTAGTTTTAGTTCTCAATATTAAGAAGTTAAATTTCATTTAGTGGACATTGATATGTCAACGACGAATGCACTTGACGGGCGTAACTTCAAGAGTTGATTGAAATGTGACAAAAATCCCCAGCTTATTTAAGTATACCATCGATTGAGTGTCAGAGTATCCGAGACTATCAACACTGACAAACACACCGGATGGAAAAATTTGCTGGAGGCTCTTGCCATGAAAATAAACTTCTACTAAAATTGTTTCCAGGATTCTCACACCAGAAGAAAAAAGAAGGGTGTAAATAGCTTTGTCCAATATGCTGGATCAAACTAATGCCGTAATTGATATTCGGGAAAAAGTCATAATTTACGACGAAACCTGGATGCATTGGAGTACCTCTGTTTCTCCAATATTCAAAATTAAAAAAAAAAAAAAAAAAACTCGCCACAAAAATCATAACATAAAGCTATCTGGTTTTTTTATATCAAAGGTATTATTTGGAAAACGGTACCAATGAGCAAGATTATAAACCAACATTACTATAAGGAAGTTTAATTAAGTTGAAAGAAATTTAGAAAAAGAACTTCCAAAACTTAGGGCAAAGTTATTTCATACCGCATCAGAAAGATGCTCCCTTTTACACAACGCTCTCTGTGAGACAGGTTTTACTTAAAAAAAATAAAAAAAAAAAAAAAAAAAAAAAAAAAACTTGAAACATTGAACTCCATATTTCCCTGATTTTCTACCCTTTGGCTTTTCATTTTCTCAAAAATAGAATTTGTTGAAAAGGATACCGTATTGAGAGTAAATTAAGATCGTGTCAATGCGTATGTGCCAATGGGGAATATACTGAAGGAAACAAACAGTACAATAACCATGAATTGTGAATACATATATCTTTTTAACCAGTACCGTTATTTTATATTCTTAACTTGTATATATAAGCTGTTATATATATATATATATATATATATATATATATATATATATATATAACAGCTTATAAGAATTTCTAAATTTTCAATTGTTAAGACTATTTACAGGTGTTATTCAATCACATTTGATATTATTTGAGGAAACGGAGAATTCTTGAAAATGTGAAAAAAAAAATTACAATATATTCGATAGAACTTTATAACAGGGGGGGGGATTCCTTTTATGATATATAATAATTTACTCTTTCAAAATATTAATAAAACGAACCTTTGTCCGTTATTCTTTTGCAAGGATAATTACATAAAATTTTTTGAACCAAATTTTGATACCTAATTATATGCCAAAGAAAATTGTACCTTTTATCCAAATAACAAATACTTCATAAATATTTTTTTTTACTTTAATATATAATAATGCTCATTTTAACATGAATTGAACATCATAAAATCTTTAAGAAATTATTTTTAAATGTATAACCTGAATTTTTAGAGAAACATTTTAAGAACAAGCATAAAGTCTCCTAAATATTTAATTTAAATATGTCCACAAACATCAAAAATAGTTATTGCGTAGTAACAGTAAAGAGCATTTAAGTTATTATATTGTTTGATTACATTTGGGTACATAGAAACTTTGTGCTTTAACAGTGGAGAAAAGGAATATATTTCCTTTACTATTTCTTTCAGATAACCAAGATAAATATAGATATCAAAAATCAAGGAAGTTATAATTGTGCTTTAAATCCTCAAATAATTTAATTATTTTTAGAATTAATAATCTTATGTCTCCATACGTAACAAGTATGTGGTTTAATAAAAACTGTCACTGGTTTTTTGAACCCATATTTATGTTGACTAGTATACTTATTAATTTACTGAATGTAAAAAAATAGAACTATTTCAGCAATTTAGCTTCAGTGACAATTACATTCTTTTGAATTATGATTTATTTCATTTGAAATCGGATTCAGAACTTTAAGGATATATTTAATTTCAAATGAGAAATACTGGAACGACGTTACCCAAAATACTAAGTTCTGTGTATGTATTTTATTACATTCTTTGTATTAATGTATAATTATTGAGGAAATGTTTAATAAGTGCAAACTTTAAAACAAAAAGTATACTCACAGATACAGTTGTAGCAGCATAAGACATTCTCCGACCTCGCATGAGAAGAGCTTGGTTCCATTTCTTGCGAATCAAAGCGATTACCTAAGGACAAAAATAATTATCCCAAATATTTTAAATTACGAGAAAAGCATAATTAAATTTTATCTTTTTCTGCACTTCGCACAAGAATGAAAATGGATTATAAAAGGTAAAATTCAATTTCCCTCTTAAATGCAACAACTAAAAAAGAATGAAAGACCGTGAAAAATGAAGCAATTTAATTTAATATCATGATACAATTAAGTCAAACTTAATTTAAAGGAAACAACACATAAAAGAAAAAATATATTTAAAAGAAATTCAATGAAAGAAATGCTCCATAAAGTAAAAAAAAAACGAATCTCATGAGGAATAGCAAGAAATAAAGAAATAATGAAGAGTGAAAATACTTTGATTGTTATTGATACAACATTAAATAATTATTTGCTCTTACCTCTCCATTGAAAAAGCAAAACAGAAGAGCTACACTGAGACCCTGGAAAAGACAATATATATATATATATATATATATATATATATATATATATATATATA
>BMAW01044178.1:0-36110 GCA_019974015.1 Nephila pilipes
TCAAATTCAAATAAATAACTTTGAATACGTGTTACATATTCATTTATCATTTATTTAAAGTTTAAAACACCTTGAATTTCAAATGAAATTACATTTTTAGCGAGTACATACTGATGAACGGACAGCTCTATTTAAGGGACAAAATGTCTGGTCCGGTGGGTGACAAGATATATATATATATATATATATATGGACAATGTTATTGTTGGTGTTGATTTGAAGAAAGTTTAGTGCCTTAGTTTAATGCTGATCGTTGCCATTGATAAACCATAGTGCCATTAATTAAACAGCTTACTTATTCGTCTTGTTCTGAGCATCTTCTTTTCTAAAACTGCAAAGGAGTTCGCTCATTAGACAATCGATTTTTTCCTTCGCATTTTTCCTATCTTCATCTATAACTGGAAAACTGCAATATAGCTCTTCAATCCTTCTTTGGAAATCGATCACCGTTTCCTCATCGGTTAAACACCAACGCAAAGATGTTAGAGGTATGCGTGCAATACCTGAAACAATATCTGGCGAAAGTAGGGTGTCTTTTTTGAGTTTTTTTATTTCTTCGGGTGATAAGCCAAAACATTTATAAAATCGTTCTGCCTCTTTCAAATTTTGTCGACAAAATACAATAAAATAATGCAAGGCATGGCCTTCCTCAGAAAATAGATCCTTTTTAAAACGTTTGATTTCTTCTTCTGCAATAAAGTTCCAGGCTAAAATTGCATCCAGCTCCTCCCACCTAAAGCTTTTTAAAAAAGTTATACAAATGTTTTTAACAATAGGCGTCATGAACGGTTTCCTCTCCTCCGATGGCACACAGAAATTGATGATGCGTTCCAATGTAGCAATATCCGTATCCCGAAGAAAAGAAAAGGAAAACATAAAAAATTTCCATCCTGTTGTAATTAACGCATATTTGTATTGCTTTTTTTCAGAGTCCGTTTCTAAGCACCAATCAATTAGATCGTCCACCCATTTTTCACGCTTCTCTTGTAATTTTTTCAAACACAGCATACGACGACACTCTGATTGGAGGAATTGAATTCTAAAGCTAGGAATATCTTCCTTCGGGAAACATTCCTCTAACAACTCGTTCACAAACGACCACTGTTCTTTTTCGAGTAATTCGTCACACATACGTTCTCCCTCCGTAGAATGCATTAATGCTATTCTTTTCTCTTTTGATTGATAACAAAAAATCTTTTTAAATAAGGCCTCGTCTTTTTTTTCCTGTAAGGGGAATATTTTCACCAACTGACGCAATAACATCTTACCCATACTTATCCCTCGATTATCAAATTCTCTCTTATTTTTATCGAGAAAAAAATACTGTTTATATTCTTCAGGAGTTTCTTCCCATACTGTCTGCAACAGATTTCCATAATCAAAATAACGAGTTTCTTTATCAAGTACTTCATAGCGTTCCCTACTGGAATTTGTAGTGTACTTAAACGTTAAAGTTAATACACATTTTGCAAACACCTCCTCTGGAATTATTCCCCACAATCTTCTTATCATCGGCATAAAATCAACTTGATGCGGCCAATCTAAATAGCATTCTAGAATAAATATACCATAACTGGTCTGAAACGCTTCCTCAAAAAATGTCAGCTGCTCTTCTTCATCCATGAGCGAGAGATAAAAACACATCAACTCGTTGTAGTACGAAGGTAAATTAAGACATTCAAAAGATTCGGAAAATAGTGTAGGAGGAAATTTATTTGATACTAGTGCTGTTTTCCAATTCATATATCTTTGTAATCTTTTAAGAACAATTTGCCGTCTTAGTAGAGATTCCAATGCCGTATCAATAATTAACTCTCGCAGTATGCGTTCATCCAACCTTTCACAGCACGACATCAGCGCAGCTTGACTCCCATAACGCATCGTTATCATTGTCGCAGTTGACCATTCGTAATTTCTTTGAAGTGGTGGTTGGTCCATCTGCCGCGACCAAAATAAAACCAAATGGTGGCCCTCCTGAGTAGAATCAGGGTCATCTATAAGGGTTGACCATTTTTCTACCTCGGTTAATTCATTCCACAATTGAGAAATACGTACATGCAGGCAATATGCACACGCGATACGATACCGTTGCATGACCGTCAACCTCTCATCTTTGATAAATTGCTCCGCCAGCTTCTTCTCATCTAATCGACCTGCTTTCGTCCAACACTCAGCGGTAAGAACATCCATCAGAAAATAGCGCGACACCCCAAATAACTCTTGCCGCCGACTGTAGCTCAAAAATTCCAAAGCGATACGGTTCATCCAGGCTTCTATTCCGGACTTTAAGTGACACTCCAACCCTTCCATCAGTCTTTGACACTGCTCGTCAACGGCTGCATCCCACTGGTCTACCTCCTGTTTATCAATATTATTACAAAAATAAAGCATTGGTTCGTAAATGGACTGCTTCTCGTTCGAATCGGCCCATCGCGACAATGTTTCAGGGTCCGTAATGAAAGTTGGGAATGCATGCTCAAAAATAAAAGCACCGAACGTCGGTTTTGCTAAGCGCAGTGCTACCTCCTTAAAACAATTATCTTGACACAAA
The DNA here is from genome assembly GCA_019974015.1 of Nephila pilipes. Classification (NCBI taxonomy): domain Eukaryota; kingdom Metazoa; phylum Arthropoda; class Arachnida; order Araneae; family Nephilidae; genus Nephila; species Nephila pilipes. Next base: position 2,552 of record BMAW01044178.1, read on the forward strand.
ATTGTTGCCACCCGAGCTGAGGCACTCTCTTTCAATGAAGAAATTTTTCTCCAGCAAGCCATGATACTCTTCTTCGAGGATTGCTTCTTCTATAATGAGAAGGATACACAGCCCTAAAATAAAATGAAGAATTTTAACAAGTTGCAATCTATAAACGTTTATTTAAATTAGGTTGATTACAAACATGCATTAAATCATTTTAATATATAGTACACTTGATGAAACTATAAATTTAGATCCGAAAAAACCCTTTGAAAAAGAGTTTTTTTCACTAATGAGTGTAGGATGCTTGATTTAATCATACCCTCATAGTTCAAATTTATCAATTAGCTTGTCTAGAAACTATCCAAAAATCTGAATAAAGAATAGGCAAATCTTTCTCTAAACGAAATGGTAGGATAAATTAGCTAAAAATAGGATAGATAACTGAAGAAAACAGTGCAAGCAATCTTTTTACGAAGCTTAAAGTAAAGAGGACTTTAAATTTCGTTGCATATGGGAAACCTGCAAAAAAAAAAAAAAAAAAAAATCTAAAATGAAAATACTTATTGATTTTCATTCATGAGTTTTGGAAATCCAATAACCAATGGAGAAAACATCTTATTAACTAATACAAACCAAACGAATAGAAACGTTTGTTTCTGAACTGATTATTTCTATTTTATTTCACCAATCAAGCAATTTGACTTCTAGAAATTTTCTGCAATAACCACGCAATGGTTGCTCTTGGAAAAGAATTTCCTAAACTGATTAGTCATGTCAAATTTATGTAGCTTTTAGAAACGCATTTCCCCTCCCCTAACTAGTTTATATTTTACACAGCAGAGGAAAAGTTACCAGAATTAACCTCATTGTTTAGACCCATATACAAGTAACACATCGATCAATAACTCCCGAGTCTAAAATTGAAAACAACATTTTTTTTGCAAAAATTTTTTTTATTCATCAACATAACACCTTTTAGGGTGATACAATCATTCCAAAGCTTTTCCAATTTTTTCCCCCCCCCAAAAAAATTTTTTTCCCTTTTCCTTTTCGCAAGAAATCTTTTTTGTTGCGAGTAAATAGCGATAAACAGCTTTCTGAATCATCGACTCGTTGCTGTTTTTGTTCCATCGAAAGCAATCGCGGCACCCACTTGGAAAAAACCTTTTTCACTTCACTTCAAAAAACCTTTTTCCTGGTCCGATCGACTTAAAATTTTGACACGTTTCAAGTAAAGGTTAGTACTCTAGAAAGACCTGGTTACTGGTTTACTACGAGCGCCATCTCTGGGTTAGTCTCGGGAGTTATTGATCGATGTGTTATGTCATAGTAAAATAATTACACCGAATAAAGTTTTTGCGAGACAGGCAAAACGAGGTAAAACAGGATTATAAGTAGGTTTTCAAAGTTTAAACTTCACTTAAGATTAACAGTTCAAGTAAAAAAGCAGTCTTCGCAAATTCTTGAAATCCTGTCACCCATAAGGCGTTCCTAGTTCTTAAAGACCAAAAAGGTTGTTGTCGCTAAGACATTTTTTTGACTATTTTATTTCATACAGAAACAACTGTGGTGCAGCATTTGGGTGAACAAAAACAGGAAGCGCACAGGCAAGCATATCTTGCTTGCTAACAAATATGATAGTGATAGAAATATGATATGATGGAAGACAAATATGGTCTTCTTTATAAAGAGACCCGAGTGCAAGAAACCATCGGGGCCTTAATTTTTAAAAAAAAAAAATTACAAATACGAACATACATTATTAATGCATGTTTATTTAATGCGTTATTTTGTTTTTACTCATACTTTTAAAAAAATTACAATTGTTTGCAATATCTTTTTCGATAATTACTACAAGCATGTGCATTTAAGCATTCTGCACACATGTTTGACTAATATATTCTGTTTAGGTGAGGGTGCTCGGGAGTTCCCCGATTCAAATAAAACCTAACCATTCGCATCATTAAGAAGTCATTTAAAAGAGAAGTTTGTCAAATTTTATAGATCTACTATAATATGTTTACGCTAAAATGAACGTCATACTGACAAAGATATGAATATCGTCTTTTCACAGCATCCGTCGCACCCCCAAGATGGCCGGCTCTGACCATATGGAATATTCCGAGAAAAATAAATATTCAGATACGAATTTATACATATGCTCTAGTCACTAAGTTTTTCTTGGATGTCTCATTTTAATAGATAAAGCTCCCAGTACCTCAATCCTACCAGGATTGTTAGGATATCAGTATTACATTTCATACACAAAGGTAATACTGATATACAGTGAATTTTTTTTACCCTCGGGTGAAGTAACACATAACGAACATTCTTCAAAAAAGGGAGAAAAGATTAGTACATTTTGTAATTATTATCGTAGCTGTATAAATTTAATTATTGTTATTGGTCCAAAATAAACTAAATTCTGGTGTTACTGGTAGTCAATAGCAAAGTGGGTAAAAATGCAGACAGTTAAAAATAAATATTTAGTTTGTTAAATGGAAGAATCAAATCAAATATAAAACATGTCAGAGATACTATTCTGGTTACTACCTATGATGCAAAACTTTCTACTGTCATCACTTAAATAGTAACTGAGGTGATAATTTTAATTTGCAGTGAATGGTAAAGCTATTTATTTGAAGTATGAACCATTTGAAGCTTCAGCTTTTCCTCATCTTTTTAACAAAAGATGGATCCTGAGAGGATAAAAACTTTCATTTTTCGAAGCAAACCATTTTTCCACTACTTCGGAATTAGCGGTTTCTCAGCCAATCCGTATACCATTGACCAGAACAAGGGAAAGTCCGAAGTGACAATGTCCGAAGAATACGGCACGTTAGATAATTCAATTCCTTCAAAGTTTCCTTGGCAACTTTTGAGATGTGGTCCAGTGCATTGCAAAATCCCTTTTTCATGTCTTTGAGCCAATTTCGGAAGTTTTGTGATCAATGCATGATTCAAATTGATTATTTGTTGCCGGTAACAGACAGCATTTACTATTTCACTAGGTTTGTGAGGCATTAAATATTCATTATAAACAACACTCCTTTGATCCCACGAAACACAGAGCATTGTTTTCTTTCTAAAGAGATTTTGTCTTGCTGTCGGTTTCACAGTTGGCCTTGATCAAGCCTTCATTTTCTTCGTTTCAGATTATCAAAATAAATCCATTTTTATTTTCATCTAGACGATGCTATTGGTGCTGATTTCAAGAAAATGTAGCTCTTTAGTTTAATGCGGTTTATTAGATAGCGATGATTATCGTGTGATGTTGAAATAATTCACTATTTGCATGCCATTAAACACTCTATAACAGCAGGAAAAGTTAGTGAATCTTGTGCTGCGGGTGTCCGCAAACAAATAGGACCAATATTCGTTGGCGCTATCTTTTCTACCTGAGAAAAGGGATTTATCCGAAATCTTCCCAATTCAGCAATTAATTGATTTTTCGAGCAGACATAACACACACCATTCTTAAAGAGGAAGTTACAATAGTTAAAAGTGGAAGTCAAAGTAGTTTTGATTTTAAAAGGCATCCATAAAGTAAAACAAAAATATTCTCACAAGCACGCCTCTAGACCTAAAAATAATTAAGTATTTACAAATACACACTTGTTTGAAAATCAAGACAAATGAGCAGACCTAACAACAAAATGTGCATACATGTTCAAGACTGAATTGATGAATAAATATTCAAAATGATAGATAAAACACGTAAAATATTTCAGATTAAAGTTAACTTGCTTTTATTATGAATAGCCTGCTATATTACAAAACTAAGAATAAAAAAGATAAGTAAAGTTTTAAAGACTTAGTGCAAGTCAAGAAACAAGAAAATCATGTCTTAATTGAATAAAATATTTGATGACAATAATGAATACAATAAAATTTATTTTGGAATGAAAATTCACATATGTGTGAGAGTGAAGATTATTGCAATGCATGGCATCTCATGTAAGTTTTTGTTATATTTTTCCATCTGGTTGATTTATTTTTTATATTGTTCTTTTCTATTTTCATGAGGACAGAACTTGATTACTTATTTTGCAATTTGTATTTGTATTTTTGAATTTATGGAGTTTCCATATTGGTTTATAAGATTTTTCCTTCCGGATACCCGTAAAGCATTGTTTAACAAGCTAATATATCAAAAGAAAGATTCAGAAATTATAAATGTTACATTTCATTTTCTTTTTATGAATTTTTTTCCCTTTGTTTTTATGCCTAGGTTTTTGCTTATTATTTATTTGAACTTATTATTTTGAAATTATTTATTGGTTCAGAATTCTTTTAAGTATATAATTTTTTTTCTTATTTATTTAGTTGTGTAATTTTTCTCTTTCTTTTGTTCTAAGTTTTAGTAATTACAAATTTTTCATTTTCTTATAGGTTTTCTATAAACTAAAAAATTACTTTTAAGTTTTCTTTTTGTAAGTTTTTAGAAATTTTCTTATGTTTTAATTCATGTTTATACATTATATTGCTTCTAAACGAATTTTTTTAAATTATTTTATTATATACCTGGGTTACTTTTCCATGTGTGTATGTAATAACGAATTGATTCTCTCTCTATGAATGACGTAGGCTTTAAATACCAACAAATTCCGTTAGTGGGAGTAATATAGTAAAAATGAGGTCACTTTTTGTCAGACTGTCCCCAGTCTAAGACGGTATTTCGTCCCGACTATGTGCTTGTAACAAAAATGCAATTCTAAAATCTCCAAATATGTTTGCTATTTACATTATATCACCACACAAGAAAGTTGTCTGGATTGAATTTTACACGTATGGAAATTCCATAATAATAATAAATAATGAAACTTGACGGAAATTAGGATCACCCATATAAAACCACCAATATAAACTAGGATATCCCGTCCAAGTTTCAATCATTGCGCTGATAAGGTAAAATGTGTGCTGGATTCTTGTTCCTACCAACGCAGTGTCTTCAAATCTTCCGAGAATAATCAATAAAAGCGAGTAGTTTTACGCAATTTAAATTATCGTTGGCATGCTACCCGGATCTAGATTGCAACAGATTACAACAAATCAAACAATTGAAATTTCTGCCCAACATGAAGATATAAAATGTGGTCAAAAAATGCTCGGAATTTATCTCAGATAAAGATCGACGGGTTAAAAATATTAGTAACTATTTGAAAGGTAAGTTTTTTGATTATTTTTTCAGAATATTTTGCATAGGTCCTAAAACTGTTGATGAAATTGAAAATTCTCTATGTGAAGATTCTGCGTTGTTGAAGACTTGCACATTCTCTGTTTCTTAATATAAAACTCGGAGATGACTACTGTTTTATTAAATGTTATTATAACAAAAGAGACTCGTATTTAAAATTAAACCTTACGGAGGACTTCAGTCTAGAAAGTCACTTATATTATCATCATATTTAGAGTTGAAAAAAGACTTGTATAAGTGGCCCAACCAACTACATGCAATCAATAACTCATCATGACCACTCGAATAAAAAATGCTGTAATGGAAGCTACAGATTCTTCCATAGCAAAACAACACCAGCCTTACCAAAATAACGGGCCGCAACAACAAGCATGTTAGACTGTCACATAATTTCCAGCATTTTGCAAAAGGGCGCTATTTGATGAACTCATAAAGGATGTTGTTTGCGAGAAAAGAACTCAGTGGCAGACTAGAGTGTAGGTTGTGAAAGGCAGAGATAGCCTAATAATGTATCATATAACTAATGGGCTACGTTGTTTAAAATAAACTTGTTTAGTTTTATGAAGGTTTTTTCATGTATTTAACCTACACATGAACTATCGGCAACAAGGACAACGTAAAAAAAAATAAAACTCAATTAGAATCACGTGAATCAGGACTGCACCTGCAAAAGTTCTCTTTTCAGTCTAGAGTTCAAGTTTAGTTTTTTTATTAACGTCGCACTAGAAGCAACACGAGGGCTGTTGGCGACGGACCTCGAAATTTTGAACCAAGGTCAAGTGACGAGGACGACACCCCCCCTCTCCTAACTTCCACACCACGCCAACGGGAGGACTTGGGACCCCGACAGATTTAACGTGCATCAGTCCCGGCTACACGACGGGTCTTTGGCGGCCCGCCGTGTAGCCGGGGCTGACGCCGTGCGCAGGGCTGATCCTTGGCCGCCAAAGATGGCGGCCAAGGATCGGACCCGCGACTGAACGAAAACCGCCAACCACGAATCCGAAACCTTGACCACTAGGCTATCGCGGCCAGTCTGGATTTCAAAATTGGTCACCTAAAGCATATAATGCCCCTTTTAACGATTTGATTGATTGATTAATAACAAGAATTGCAGACAATCCTTGTATGGTGAACATAATGATTACATTAATGCCAAAATTAATGAAGGTGAAAAAGAAATTTGTAATAATTACGTATAAAATATTTCTAATGATATAAATTCTTACAGTAATTATTCTGTGCTACTTGTAAAATTACTTGTAATCTTCACGTCGCTAAAGCTGTTTATATGATTTCAAAATCAAATATTATTAATAACATTAATAATTCTGAATGAAATAGTCAGAATAAATCTCATTACGATAAAGAAATTTTTTTTCTCTTTCCAATAATTTGAGCATACCTTCCTCAAGTACTATTGAACAAATTTAATTTTCATACATTTACCTTCAGAGGATAGGAAAGATTTTAGTAATTTATTGAAAAGTCCTTCTCGCGTATTTCCTTTTTTTTTTATTTGAATGAGTGATTGAAAATAAAGTTTATTGGCGCAAGAGTCAGATGTGGCTAAGCTGCGTCAAACAAGATGCAACTATAATGTAGACGTTTGAAGATAAAAAGTTTGACAAGAAGGAGGGTCGAAAATAGAGAAGGATCGCTAGGGTATCCCAGGGAGCACGTCACCCCGTTTACCAAAGACAGTACGTGATGGTGAAGAAAAAGATCACTAGGATGCCTCGAAGTTATGGTGTCTGTATTTTCCAAAAGAAGACAAGCCCGATATAATCCCCAGGAGCAAGGTACCCGGCAATAACCACAGACACTGGGTATCCATTTTAGTCGCCTCTTCCGACATGCATGAGCTACACTGGGACTATTCTTTCACATATGGGGCTTTTAAATTAGATATTGGCATGATTAATATTGCACCACAAAAATTTAATTTAACTGCAGATTTGCCTATTATTTGCGGCCCATGTAAAGCTTTTCGTGATAACCGAGAAATTGAAAAACTTAACTTATTAAACTAGTCCTTATTCTTCATTTACGACAATCAAGCAGAAAAAAAGGGGGAAACTTTTTACAACTACATTATATATTGATTACAGAAAATTGAATAACATTACTAAAACTGACAGCGAACCTTTATCTTTAATTGATTATCTACACGATTTCTTAAGATACGATATGATTATATATAACTTTAGATCTAACATAATGCTATTGGCATATTCAAGTTGATGAAAAAGACCCCCCAAAACTTGCATTTACTACTAACTATAAGTTATAGGAATGGACGCAGTATCTTTTTCGTTTTAAAAAAATTCTGCTATATTTCAAAGAGCTATTAGAAAAATCCTAAATAAGTACAAAACAACGTTTAATTCATTTAATTTTGTTCATTCAAATGTAAAATAATTTTGATATGAAATTGGAGATGGTCAATGTACTCCTAATAATAACAACAAAAAAATTAATCCTACAGTTCGGTACGTATTGGCGCAAAAGGAAACGAATCTCGCCATTTTCCCAATACGGGTGAGCCAGGAAGTACATATATATGACTTTTCTATCAAAGAGTGTAACTACTGAAGAAAATACAGTCTAAAACGTTTTTTTTTTTTAATTCACTTTTCGATTCAGTTGTTCAATGATAGAAAAGATGCATTAACTTCTGCAAGTTTCAGGAGAATTTTTCAAAATTATAATATTAAACAAATATTAATATCCACTTATCATCCTGAAAATAATGATAAAAGTGAAAGAGAATCCAATATTGATTTAAAAAACTGCTGCTAAAATAATTCCACTGAACTAAATTACTGGAGCAAAGTATTGTTGAATGCAATAATATTACCTCATTTTGTAACTCGATTGCCAGCTGCATACTTAATGTTTGAAAAATTACCGAACGAAATGTAAATTCATAATAAATTTTCTTATCCATCTATATGACAGAAGTCTGAAATTTAGCTGTTATGAAAAGGTAAAAATTAACTATGATCTTAAATTTGTACAACCTGAATTTAAAATGGAAGACCCTGTCGAGTTTGAAAAATTTAAGGGACATGGTAAGTGAAATTTAACCAAAAATTTCATTTTTATTTTATTTATTTTTGTATCATTAAATAGCTTAAATTTTTATTTTTGCCAATGATGTATCACACTTATTCATCAAAATAACAGAATTGTTGGAATTTTTCATTTTTTAGAGCACTTCACAAAATGTTCACTTTTTAAAGAACCCGACAACTGAAAGCAAATCTCTCTCGTGGCCTGACAACTCATCTCTGTTTAATTCTTCTAATTCTCTTACGATAGAAGAATTGATAACAATTAAATAAATTCGAATCATTTTTTAGTTTTTATCTGTATGTATTGTTCGCGATTTTTAAGCATTGGGGATAATAGTCTTTGTAGTTGCAAATTCTACAAAGCTATCAAACATTTTAAAATATATTTTCGTGCATCTTGTCTTGCACACTTAGATTGCACAACATTTCCTTTAACAAATAGCATTTTTAATGATAAAAAGAGTTAATTAACTTATTAAGAATGCCACGAAATAAAATTATATTTAAAAACAGTGTTGTAAAGTCAACCATAAGTAATATTGAGACTAGTATTGAATCAAATGATAATGTTGGAACTGTAAAAGTGCCATATTAAGCTATTGTTTCGTTCAGTATAATGAATATAAGGAAAATACAGATTCTGGATACAAAATTATACGATTGCTTGCTTTGAAGTATGTTTTGATTACATTTTCTGCTAGCAAAAACTGCAATAGGAACATATCTGTGCGAGTTCAAAGGCGAATAGACCTTGCATAAGAATTGCAGATCTTTTGGAAATGTTGGATCCCTTCAAAAATGCAGCAAGCTGTTTAGACTCAATATTTTGTTTGTTGTCGAGTAATGAAATAATATCCAGTGATGAGTAATTTTTGTCATATCGTGGTAATCACGGGGAATTACGTTTTCCGATATGACGTCATCTCACGCATCTAGCAATGGAATCGGGAATTTGCATTCGACGGTGTTTTTCTATTACGTCATATGAAGTTGTTTTTCATTGGATGCCGATTTTTAACTGTCGAGTTGACGGTGTCGAATGCAAATTCCGGAATATATATAAAGGAGATCTTATTAGATGACTGACTGACTGGACTTGCTGCTTCTTGGATGCTTGACGGATGGTGCAAGAGTCTTTGGCTGTTATAGGAAGCTCTTTTTGGATGCTGTATGACAGCTGTTTATGAATGGCCAAATAAACTGGGGGCTTCGTGATTTTTTGAATATGATTGATCAGACCATCGTTATAATGTTGGAGCTTTCGGTTTAGAAAGTGATATTATTAGTATTGTAAATAATGTAAATAAATAATCGTGTAAAATAAATAGTGATTTTAAAATATTAGAATTTGTCTTTCTCTGTTGATGTGGCATTATATATTAAATTAAATTATCAAAGGCCTACTCTGAGGAAGGCCAACAGTAATAACTCCGTAAAATTGGATCTGATAGCTAATTTAGCTTCTATCGTGCAAAAGACGAAACGTATGACCACACCAAGCATACGTATATTTCTTTACCAATAATGGAAGTCACCAGAATGGAATGGAAATTTGGCAAATCCAGAGCTTCTAAGAAAATACCTTTATGGGAAAACACAGATGTTAAGAATATTAAAAAGTGATCAAGATTGTGTATATCTATGTAATATAATAAATAAATGAGTTCAAAATTATATTTTGAACATCATGCATTTTTCCGAGATCACCAGATTTTTTTCCAAAATATTACGTTTGTAATCTTGTGAAGTTCTCAACATATATCAAGTTTCTGAGTGAGTGACTGTGGATTTTAATGGAGCAAGAGCCAAAGTAGGCTATGCTGCGCCAATCAGATTTCTGAATTTGATAAATAAATAAATAAAGAACTGTGCTTGAAAATCAGAAAACTATATTACTGTAATAATATTAATTTAAATCATATATATTAGCGATTATTTTCAAACTCATACTTGCATTTTTGTATCACTTTCGTTATTTCCGTATTTTATTGATATGTTTATAAAACCCAAAGTAACTTCATTTTGGTCAATCATTCGTGAGAGAATTTGTGGCACTTTTTTCTGCGAGGGGATACTATAATGACAATAAAAAGATGGTTCTCTCTCAATGTGTGAATGGAGTACGTGTTTAGCATCAGAGAAACCCGAAGGGGAGGTAACGCAGTTTGTTTCAGTCACTTGTTCGCTCTTTGTAGCAAATATTCTCTTCGGAAAGAATTAGTGCATCAAAGGATTCTTTCGGAAAGTGAAATTTAGTTTAGAGGCATTCGATACCGAAATATTTAAGAATAGACAACAATGCAGATCTTAACGAGAAGCCGCTATTAAAATTAACAGGAACAACATTGTTATACCGATATCTTCCAAACTTAGGCTGGTTCTATGAGCGACAATGTTACATCATTTTTTTCTTTGGAGTGAGTGAATGTATGTAAAGGTTATTGGTGCAAGAGCCAGATGTGGCTATGCTGCGCCAAACAAGATTTAAATGTGGTCTAGACGTGAAAAAATTGGGGGAAAAAAAAGACAAATTGGTTGACAAGAAGGGTCGAAAATTGAGAAGGATCGCTAGGGTATCCCGGGGGCGCGTCACCCATATTTACCAAAGACAGTAAACCCCATAGGAAAGAAAAAATCACTAGGGTGCCTCGGAGTCATGAAGCCCATACTTACCTGAAGAAGGCAAGTCCCAGATATAATCCCAAGGGGCAGGGTGCCCGGCTATACCCCCAGACGCTGGGTACTCATTTTAGTCGCCTCTTACGACATGTATGAGCCACAGTGGGACTATTCTGTCATTCCCGGTCACCACACGGGTCCACATTCAAATAGGAAATACATGATTTACATATAAGTACTCCCGAGTACTTATATGTTCTTGCCATGTCCCATACACCATGCATCTCATTTTAATTATATGTCCGGTATTTCATCATTATCGTCTTTTTTTAAATCATCCGTTCTACAGTTATCCGATTTGGCGTGAACCCCACCCCCATCATAATTTATTTGCGTTTTTGTCAAAAATCGGATTTGTAAATAATATTTAACCTCTTTTTTATCATTAATCCATCTAATCGTTAGCAAACAATTTTTTTTTCAAACAAGTTTTAATCACCAATTTTTTTTAACAATAACTTATTTGATAAAATTAAATTCTATCTTTTTTGATTTTGAGAAAAGAAATTATAGCTCGTTCTATTATCAACAGTTGTTGGGCGCAATTTAGTCCTGGGATTTGGCTCTTGCGCCATAAATTTATAATCAGTCGTGGTTTTAGCTGTATTAACATCGCACTAGAAGCAACACGAGGGCTATTGGCGACGGACCTCGAAATTTTGAAACTCTGTCATGTGATGAGGACGTCACACGAGCTGTCACCTCCTTTATTAACTTCCACACCAAGCCATCGGGAGGACTTTGAGCCCCGACAGATTTAACGTGCATCAGCCCCGGCACACGGCGGGTCTTTGATGGCATCAAGGCTCGAATCCACGACTCAACGGAAACCGCCGGCCGCGAGTCTGATGCCTTAACCACTAGGCTACCGCGGCCACATTACGGCTTTGGAGTTGGTTGTTCAGCCGGTTTAGCATAAATTTCTCAGCAATTTTTCAGAGGACTGGCAAGAGATAATGGCCTGTAATTTTCAGGTCTGGCTGTGTCTTTACCCAGCTTAAAGATAGGTATCACGGCAGCGGTTTTCTAGATTTGTGGGAAATAACTGAGTCCTAACATGTTCTGAATTATGTTCCCGAGTTGAGAAATACAAAGGACAGGAAAGTTTTTAATCATTTTATTTTGGTGCCTTCTCTTCCAAGTGCTTTTTCAATGGGTTTTCTTCAACTCCCATTGTAACTTTGTTTGGTTCAAAACTTTAAAAGCTTTTTCTCACATTTTAAAGCCCTCATTTGAGCTGAAATTTTCTAAACACGATTGTTTTGGATGACAATAAGATAATTCAATAATAATTGAGGAAAAACTAATTATTTAAAGAATTAAATACTACGCCAAATTTCTTGTCAAGTCGCCAAATCCGTCGTTAAATAATTTATCGTTTGCTTTAATTTTAATTACATTTAGCTTAAATATATTCAATTTAATAACATAATTTATCGTTTGCTTTAATTTTAATTGCATGTAGCTTAATTGATTAACATAATGCAAAAATTGAGCTAAAAAGTTTTATACGTATTTATTTTTGATAAATTTAATAAATGCCAAATAATAAAATAAATCATCAAAACTAATTATTGAACAAATTTAATTTGTCTCAACGTTCCCTTTTCCTCCCAAAATTTAAGGTATAAAAAATTATGTTACGCAAAATGTTAAGTTTGAAAGTAAACCCATGTTCTAAGAACTCGTTTTTTACCGGTGTTATTTAATTTTAATCTTTTTACTATAACTAGCTATTGAGAGGCGAGTGAGGGGAGGGGGTGTTTTTGAAGTTATTTTCGTTCGCCAGATAACTGAGAATGACATGTGTCACTGTTCTATTATGTATAGGTGTAGAAATATCATTTAATTTAAACTGAATCTGTGGAGGATCAGCTAGTGTCGGCGTCGCTTAATGAGTTACTAGATTGGCCTTTTAGGACGGACACTTGAGGCTTGATAGGCTGGGAGAAGTTACCATGTCTGACAGTTGGGAATGCTTCCATTCCAATAGTTTTTTTAGTGATTTTTTTTAATGAATTCATTAAAGAGTACTACTTTTAATTATTTTAAATGGGGTTAGTCTGGAAGATGGGAACTAGTTAGAATAGAAAGGATGAGCATGCGTAGTAAAATTCGATTACTTCTGTTAATCATTTCTGGATCACACCCCATTGCTATAGTAACGAATGGTTTTCAGTTTCAAACTTTATCATCAGAGACGAAACTTAGTTGCAATTGGCGCCATATCTTGGGAAAAGGCGGTATTTCAAATGTTACACATCTCAAAAAAATTATAATTCTTTTTTTAAAAAAATTTTAAGTTTTTTAAAATAACTGAAATGAATAACCTTTTGAAATTACTGTATTGATCATCACTACATGTTCAGATAAGATTTGTTATACAATTCTCAAAAGAATTGATGCCCTTCGCAAAGTCATTTGTATGTATTAAATATCCTTTTGTGGTTTTCTCAAAATACAGGGTATTCATAGTTGCAATCTTAAAAATACTTCTTCATTGTTTTTTTTAATTGTTACAAACTAAATTCTTTTTACAGATGAATATTTTTTATCATTAAATCAACTGGTGTTTTTTTTTTTTTGGGGGGGGGGGGGTTTTTTTTTATTTTTAATTTTTTTTAGTTTGAAAGTTCGATATAATTAAATACTGTTTATATTCTTTTGAGCTATAATTTTTTTTTTTTGTTGCATCAATTTTCTATAACAGTTTAAAAAGTACAAGTGTATAAAGTGGTGCTAGGATTTATCATTTTTAGACCTTTTTTTAAAATTTAAATTAATATAGTCAGTTCTTTTTCAGTTTAAGATTACTTGAAATATCTTATTAATCATTTATTTACGGTAGCTTTTTTATGAGTTGTACTGTTCTTCATGCTTAACCCTAGAACACTAGAGTGTTTATATAGGCCTTTATCACTAGAGATATGTAAAATTTACATGCTCATGTAAAATTTGTTTTATATACTTATATTATATTACTGTTGGTTTAAAGTATAGTGAAAGTTGTTTGCCTTTTATATTTAACATAATCTACACAATTGAAAAAAAAATTTACATAATAATTAGTTACCAATATAATTACATATCTGTACAGAAGGACAAGACTTCTGCTGCTCTCCACATATGCATTGAATGCTGCTCTATACTTTCCACTAGAAAAAGTTATATCAAACATAACTTTTGTAGACAAATGATTGCCTTGTAAAACTGCAGTTGGAATTAATATTCAGCTCATTGTAATTTAGATTATTTAGGGAACCGTCCATAACATTTGCATAACCTATCTTCTATCAGTTTATTTGTGTGAGTATTTCTTTCTTGACTACATTGAAAATAAAGAAATTAAAACAAGCAATTGGTCCTTAGCAAATAGAGTCTCAGCAACTAAACCTGGTCTTATATGAACAATATTTTTTGTGCTAGTTTTCTGTTTAATGTTATCATTAATTTTTGTATACTACTCATAACCATTTATTTCTTTCATAAAATCAGCATCCAAAAATATTATATGACCTTGTTTATTTGTATCTTGAATATTTGTAGCCTATCTATTTTTCTTTCAAACATGTAATTCATTTTTTTTATTGCACTCAATTTCTTGTATCAGGGAATGAATCTCTAAATCAGGAATATAATCTAGATCAGCCTCATTGTCCTTCACTATCTTCATCAAATTCAACTTTATCGTCACTTTCATTATGTTCAGATTCCAAAAACAATTCTTGAATTTCTTCGTCAGTTACGTACTTGCGTCATTTGACCATTTCTTCAACACAGTATGAAATAAGAACCAAAACACTTTTATACATACCATTCACAAATTTAAAAATAAAAAATCTATCACTGGGACTAAGTTAAAATTATGTGCAGAAAAAGTCGTATATTACTAGTAACACGTAAAAATTACGACACATAAAATTTACATAGCGAGTTCTAGATCATGAAGCAAGACAAATTAGCTGTAGATGAAAAAATCAAACCATTAGGCATGCAGCTCACTAAGTGACGTCTCAAAGCACTCAAAATCAAACAAGTATATCTAAGGAAGGGAAAGGCCCAAAAAGAACCAATAAAGGAAACAGTACGTAAAATTTACGTACACTAGCGTACTAGGGTTAATATTGATTTAAACACTACATGCCCATACATTCTCAATAAAACTGCTGCACATTGCAAAATCATTTGTTAATGTTTCAATGCTTCTTTTGTGATTTTGTAAGATATAAGCATTTTTATTCTAAAAAATAATTAAGTAGCTCAATGTTTTTAGAAATGGTTACAATTTTTATACAAATAAAATAATTTTTCTGTCTATTTCTCAAAAGAAAACTTCTGGTTTGCATATTTGATACACACACATATAAATACGTATACATATATATACACGCACCCATAAATATATAACGTATTTTGTTTTAGTATTATTACTCATTAAAAATATTTTATATTTGGTAGCAAGATTGTTAAATTTTGGAATTCACTCTTTCTTTGCACAAGTGAATATGAAAAATGCAACAATTCAGCTCGCAACATAAAATTCTTTTCATGAAGATCAACTATTAAATAATATTTTGCGTAATTTTAAGTAAGCCTCAAATGAACCTCTAAGTAAAGATAATTCAGTAAGTAATATAGCAAAATCAAATATATAAATTAAAACCCATTGGGAGCAAAGCCTGCAGTTAAATATCTTTTTTTTTTTTAATATTCATGATTAAAAAACCAAAATTGTCCGAAACATTGTAGTTTATAAAATAACAATCACTGATATTTTTAATGAAGCTTTAACTTATTTATAAAATGTTACATTCAACTTTACAGAAATGAAAATTCAATAATATTTATAATAAAAATTAAATGTAACATTCAGTAAGAGACAACATTCTGGCAATACTCATGAATTGAATCAAACAATACAATAGTGTGATATTTTAATTTCTTTAAAGCTTAATGAAATATACTGTAATTTATGACACATTCAACATATAACATTGATTGTTATTTTTTAATTACAATTGCTTCCCCCTTCCCATTGCCTTTAAATTTATATAAGTTGACTTTACTGTTTTAAATACTCTTTCTTTGGAAGCTAATTTGCAATACATTTAAAATTATTCAAAATGTTTTTTAAAAGTTAGAATGTTATTTAAAAGTTATTAAAAACATTTTATACTTCAAGCTGGACTGCTACATTTTTCAATTCACTTGGGAGAAGAACTGGTTTACCTGCTAGTATGCAATCAAGCAAAATTTTACAAATATGAATGTGGATTTTTAAATACAAAAAACTAAAGTTCAGTTATTTTAAGGCATGTAAACAGTATTCATACATTGAAAGTAATGCAAATTTACTACATGTTTTGTACTTGGATATAAGTATTTTGTCAATAAGAGATATTGTTGAATCTCTATAATTGATTGTTTGGTTTTATGAGGTATAGATCAACAAAAGCTATTATCCTCTTTACATCTCTATTAATGCTATTATTTTAGTCTTTGTGAATTTTAGTTTTTCTGGAATGACAAAAAAAATATTTGTAGTGAAAAATAAGATAATGCATTAAAGAATTATGTTAAATTGTTATAAAGTTTTTCTTTTCTTTTTTGAATACTTAAGTGCTTGAATCATTCCTAAAAGTAGGCCAAGTTCTACTGAGCAGTCTAAAATTTGGAGGTTTAGGACTTCTAAAATACTATTTATCATGCTTCACTCCAAACAATCATCTTTACATACCTCTGTCAACTAGTGATTTCTCACACATTAGATGATGAAAAATCTGAAAATAAATGCACCTAAGCTTACAGTGGAATTAAAAAATAAGAGGAACAGCAGTAGTTGTTGGTTAAGTTTGAAATGCATATAAGCAATAAGGTTTTCACGGTCAATTGCATGAAAAAAAATGCTATGTTAATGGAAAGAATCAGAGAAGTCCCGATTTCCCTTCACTATATGAAGGAACAATAAACCAACAAGGAAGAGAGAGTGATGCCTTTTCTACCACATTTATTTACACTCTCTACGTGCCAATTATACATAAACAAATATTTGCATCATTAATAAAATATACAAGGGCTTCCAGACAGCCCATACTTTAACTAACCCACTTTAGTGGTCAGGAAAAATTAAATCAGAACATGAAAAAAACCTCTTACCCAGTCAAGTTCTAAATGTACTCTGAAAATTTACCAATGAGCCTGTGCGCTCTCACTTAGATGAGACAAGGCACCTTCTGGCGATATCAATATAAATTATTTCCAACACTACAATATGTAAATGAAAGAACAGCATTCAGAAAAAAGTTATTTTATACTGATGAAAGTAGGTTGTCATGATTTTGGATTGGATGGTACATGAATGGTGTAGATAAAATAAAATACAGAAATGCATCAAAGGAATTTCTTCTAATAATGACATATGGAGAAGGGATATCTTGAATGTTGACAATTTAGACCCAATTAAAGGAATTATGAACCACCAGCTTTGTACAGACTTTTAGTAAAATAATTTACGATCTACTGCAAAAAAAATGGATCTTCATAACAATTAAACTTCAAACATAATGATCTCAAGCACACAACCTCAAATACATAACTTTAGGTTTTATATAACACTCCAAAATTTAAGAAATTTTTTTCTCAGTCACTAGACATCAATTTCATTAAAGATGTATGGAAAATTCTGATCAAGAATTTTTGAACCAAGTTGATTTCCATCAAATATGATTTGATTAACAATCTTGATTCTTTGCAAAAGAGGTTCAGATTAAGTATTCAAGCTAATGGATATCCCACAAGGTATTAGTTATGGAATGCCACTATCAATAATTGATATTACAAACATTGAATGAATTCTTTCTTCAACACAAGATTATATATTATTTATGCTTTCCAAGTTCTATATTTTTATACATAATTTTTTCACTTATATTTCACATAGAAATAATAAATTGTATTCTATTATACCTATCTAAAAGACTTATTGTATAGTTTTAAAATGTATTTTTTGACAGAGAGGATTCTTTAGCTTGTAACTATCAATGTTCAAATACTTCTTACATTTACTATATATATCATAATTTTCCATTACACTTGCAACTTAGTGATTTGGCACAACTGAAAGAGATGACAACACTGAGATCCAACAATAGACCCATCTCAATGTATATTTATGGAACAATGAGCAAGCTGCACTTACATTCCTAAAAGATAAAGGTCTGACCCATAAAGAAAACTATATTCAAATAAGCACCCAATGAAAGTGAAATATTTACCGAAATCTAAATGGTTCTGCTATCTTCGATAATGTACAAACTCAACAGTAAAAAAACATGGTTTGGAAACTTGCACATTTTGTTCCTGAACAGTCTATAATTTATCTGTACTCCAAATAGCCAACAAGTGAAAACTAAAAATTATTTACAATGAAAAACCCACCAAATAGTCAAGTCTGACAAAAAAGGCATCAAATCACCAAGTGGATTATGTCCTTTTTTTACAGCTTGCTTGGTAATAAACATTTTTCATTAAACCATTGTACATTTTATTCTTCGGATTATACTGACTTTTAAATTAGAATACCTTTGATAAGCCTTATTACTTTTGAAAACTTAACTGATTACTATTTAAAAAAAGAGACAGTACCCTTTACTACCATAATACATGTATATATATAATAGACAAATATATGTGTCAATATTTAAAAACAATTATTCACTTAGCCATTAACAAATGATTATACATAAAAACATTTCAATCACAAAAATGAGAAATTTATGCAGAAAAGCAATGCATAGCTATTTATATTTCAAGCATGACTAAAAGAAGTAACGTTATTCATACACAGTTGAGAAAATGTAATTGGTTGTTTTGAATTAATATAATTCAAAAGCTACACAATAACTAATGGCAAAAGTTTCATAATTGAGAGCCACAATCAGAAAATGAGGATAATATCTGGACAGATAACTCACTTTATTTCCACCCTATAAAATGATTTTGAAGTCATGTTTGACTTAAAATGCAAAATACTCTTTTATTCTACATTAATATTTGACTGAATTAGAGTGAGTGAGCAAGTGACAGTGGAGTTTTATGACACAAGAGCCAAAGCAGGCTGTGCTGTGCCAAAAAAAAATTTAAAATCTATTAAAAGTATATTATTTTAAAAATATGAGACAAACGCATTGACTGAAGCAAAACAGGAATCATTGCCATGACTTATACAATTGTAAAGAGCAATCTTAACCATTGGGTAGTTGGAACACCATAGCTGAAAGAATTGACCATTTCTCAACATATCACCCATGGTGTAATAATGGGATAACACCTGATGACACTCCACCCTCTTAACTATACACTAAGGAAATGTTGAGGACTAAAGTTAATGAGATCATCACTTCAAAACTCAACAGGTCTGCAGAGAAGTCGCAACTCCTTCACAGAACACAACTGAAACACTATTGCTCATGAGCTCTTGACTGTGAGCACTCGACTATTGCAGTTATATTGTTGATATAAACTGGAAGAAAGTTGTATTTTTTTAAACATACTTGTATGCTTAAAAAAATACAATACTTAGTTTAAAGTTTTGTTATGCTGTAATTATCTAATTATGAAAGTAAACACATTGAAATAGCTGATAAACTTTGTATAACTGTTTACTATGCTATAATTATCTAATTATGAAAGTAAAACACCTTGAAATGGTAAAATTTTGTAAATAAACTTAAATACCTGAACTTAGAAAAGATAAGCTTGAAATATATAAAAAAAAATATGACACTTACTTTATTCTGTTAGGTGGGGATATTATTTTACTTCTCACACAATCAAATATTTCACTATCATGCAACCAATTTCAGTCTATTGTGATAATCCAACTTCTAATTCCTGTGAAATACATAAAACACAAATGTATTAATTAAATAGTTTGATAAATTAGATAGTTTGAAATTTAATTCCCTTTCCAACAAAACACATTTTTTGTGAAGAACATCTTGATGTTAAAATTATTCCATTCAAATTTAAGTGATAAATATTGATACAAAACTTTTTGTAAATACAACATAATCACATATGCAGGGGTAAAGTAACATTGCAGGTAATAAAAAAAAATCAAAGGAAGCTGATAAATATTAATTTAGAACAAGTTACAAGCCATCGATAAAGCAATTTGTGCTAAAATAAATATTTAGTCATAGGCACACAAAGAACTGCAGTATATATATGTTTTTTGATAAAGTGTTTAATGACTTAAAATGTAAATGCATAAATCATAATATATATATATATTCTTGTTTGATATATTTTTACATTCAATGAATTTAAATAAAAAAAGAATTTGGGTAATTTACCAAAAGACAGCTTGCCATTTTTTTCGTCTTGGTGCATCGCCAGTTTGACTCAGCTTCTTTTGTGGTGACAGTTGTATGTATCCTTAAAGTTATTGTTATGTATAGTTAAATCATATCTGTTTAACTCTTCCAGTATAACATCATGGTACGCTCCTACAAAGGATACAGAGTTGCAATGTAAAATCATTTTTGTTCAACTCTTCCACATTAAAGTCATGGTACTTACCTGCTATGGATATAATTCTTTTATTTGCTGCGGTGATTTTAAGATGGAATTGCTATTTAGCTGAAAAGAGAGTGTTCATAGACAAACTTTGTTTGTTTTATCTCATACTTCTTTCATTACTGCTATACAATTCATTTACATATGGTTCATGAATTTATAAATACAGCGCAGAAGGCAATAGCGTCGTTCATGAAGCTACTGCAAGCGAAAGATGAGACTCGAATAAGAAGAAATATATGTATAAAAAAAAAGAGGGGGTCTTTACTTTAGGGGGTTGAAGATTTTTCCTGGCTAATCCTCAGCAAGAGGAAAGTGTTATTTTATATGATTATTTTTAAAATGTTTATTATTATCGTTATATATACAGTATTATTTCAACTTTTTTTGATGATATGAAAGCAGAAGGAAGGGAAAGGTAAACGTGATTCCTATTTTGCTAAGTGTACACCAATGGTCGTGGCCGCGGTAGCCTAGAGGATAAGGCATCGGACTCGTGGCCGGAGGTTTTCGTCGAATCGTAGGTTCGAGCCTGATGCCACAAAGACCCGCCCGCCATGTAGCCGGGGCTGAAACACGTTAAATCTGTCGGGGGGCAAATTCCTCTCGTTAATGTGGTATGGGAGTTAGAAAAGGGTGGGGTGCCAGCTCAAGTATCAGCCTCGTCACTTGACCAAACAGCAAGATTATGAGGTCCGTCGCCAACAGCTCCTCAATTAAAACAAACAGCAAATTAGTTCAAGAGAAGGGGAGGCACGGATGGTGACTAGGTAAGTAAGCAGATGAATACATGATGATGAAAGTCTTAAAGTGAGATAGTTGTACGAAAGAGGCGGTAGGGAGTGAGCACCATTATTGAGAGAAAAATTAGCTGGACCCTTATTAGTGGGTTGGTATGATTTGTTAATCTATTATAGAATCTTTTAGAGAGATAGTTGAGGGGAGGATAATAGGGAGGATATTGAGATCCACACACATATGATAATGACAGAATTTCTAACGTACCAAGGTAAGTTAGTAATCATGCGGAGGATTTTATTTTGAAGGACCTGGATTGTTTTAATGAGAGCAGGAGCGCCATGGCCCCAAACGTGGGAAGTATAGAGTAGAATAGGGTGGATTACTTGTTTATAGAGAAGGACTTTGTTAGCAAGATTTAGTACTGAATTTCTGCCAATTAAATGTATACAGTTATGGATTTTGGACCAGCATTTATCAATTATTGATTGAATATGAAGTTTGAAGGTAAGTTTGGGAGTCCAGGTTAACTCTAAAGTATTTGACCTCAGGGTCTCAAGAAATTTGATCGTTAAAATTTGAGTTTTATTAGGGGGGTGACCTTTTCTAAATATGAGAGCTTTAGTTTTAACAGGTCAATTGAAAAGTCTCCAGCCTACCATAGTAAAACACATTTTTTTCGCAAAATAAGTTTTTTTTACTCAACATAATTCCCTTCAAGGGTGATACACTGGTTATAGAGACCCTCCGACTTTTCGATACCATTTTTGTAGTACGATTTGTCCTTTGCTTCAAAGTAGGCCTCAGTTTCGGCGATCACCTTTTCATTCGACGGAAATTTCTTCCCAGCGAGCATTCTTTTGAGATCTGAGAACAGGAAATAGTCGCTGGGGGCCAGAACTGGAGAATACGGTGGATGAGGAAGCAATTCGAAGCCCAATTCATGGATTTTTGCCATCGTTTTCACTGACTTGTGACACGGTGCATTGTCTTGGTGAAGCAGCACTTTCTTTTTCTTCCAATGCGGCCGTTAAACGGCAATTTCGTCCTTCAAACGGTCCAATAACGCTATGTAATAGTCGCTGTTGATGGTCCTTCCTTTTTCAAGGTAGTCAATGAAAATTATTCCATGCGCATCCCAAAATATAGACGCCATAACCTTGCCAGCCGACTGTTGCGTTTTACCACGCTTTGGAGCGGGTTCATCGTGTGCAGTCCACTCGGATGACTGTCGATTGGACTTCGGAGTGAAATGATGGAGCCATGTTTCATCCATTGTCACCTATCGACGCAAAAACTCGGGTTTATTACGCTTGAATATCTTCAAACACTGCTCCGAATCATCAACTCGTCGTTGTTTTTGGTCAAAAGTGAGCTCGCGCGGCACCCACTTTGCACAGAGCTTTCTCATACCCAAATATTCCTGAATGATATGATGTACACGTTCAGTTGATATCTTTAGAGTGTCTGCTATTTCATTCAATATCAATTTATGGTCATTCAAAATCATTTTGTGGAATTTTTTTAATGTTTTCTTCGGTAACAACTTCTTTTGGGCGTCCACTGCTTTCACCGTCTTCGGTGCTCATTTCACCACGTCTTAACTTAGCATACCAATCCTTGATGGTTGATTTTTCTAGGGCAGTGTCCGGAAACTCGGCATCAAGCCAAGTTTTTGCTTCAACTGTATTTTTTCCCTTCAAAAAGCAATATTTTATCAACACACGAAATTCCTTTTTATCCATTTTTTTCACAAAAACAAAAGTTGCTTCACTCAAAATGCTATAATTCACAAACTAATGATCCGACAGCTGTCAAATTTATACACGCATCTTTTGAGGGTTAGGGCTAACTAAAAACATATGGATTTAATTCTAGTAGCGCCATCTATGTGTCAGGCCGGGGACTTTTCAATTGACTTGTTATTAGTGTTTGCAGCAATCCTCCAGAGTGTCATCCACTCCTCTATTTGTTTTAGATGATTTTGTATTACAATAATAGGATTATTTTCCTTGGGTGAAGATTGCTGCGTCATCTGCGAATAAACAGAGGCTATTGTAGGGACTCTGTGGGAAGTTATATGTGTACATATTATAACAAAGTGGGGAAATTACAGACTCTTTATGTTATCCAGCTTGTATATGAAATATTGTAGAAAGTTTATTAATAAATTTAATATTTTTTTATCCTATGCCCGTCTCCGACCTTTGAGTCATAAGTCGACAAGCAGCCCAATACAGTGACGAACGATAAAAGCAGTCAGTTAAAACGTCGCCAGTAACACACACAAATATGAAGAGTTAAAAACATTGAGGACGGTAGGGCATAAGCTGAAGTGTTCTCCAGTCATGATCATACCATGGTTACAAAGAGGCAAGTATCTGTATTCGTGAGTCCAATTCTATATAGGCGGCTCAGTAAATAGTCATGGCCCGTAGCATGTCTAAAGCAGTCCACTCCGACTGCTCTAGGTAAGAAACAGGAAATCATTAATTACTTTTTCAACAAGGATTCCCATTTTCTCCCAGAGTCCTTTTCTCTGTAAATACTGAGGTGGTTAGATTTGGGAGAAGAAGATATATATCTTTTTATGTCACAGAGGAGGATTTAGTTGCATCATTTGAGATCCATCTTTGGCCAATATATCTGTCAGCTCATTTCCATATATCCCGCAATGGCTTGGAATCCACTGCAGAATAACGCGGTTTTCAATATTCAATAGTTTGTCTATTTTTTTTATCCAGTTCCCAGAGATCTCACAATTAGAAAAATAGGAAGTTGTTAAGAGAGTAATTGCTGCCTTGAAATCAACGAAAAAAACAATATTTTTCTTTTTACTCTGCTCTATTTTATCCAAGGCTAAGGAGATGATGGCTATTTCACCATCGCAGTTGTCAAAGTATTTTTCCACGGCAAAATACATGTAAATTTGGTAGAGTAAGCCCCAGCACCAGCATTTTTAATAGCCCCTTCAGCTGAACCATCAGTGTTGACATGAAGCCAGGAATCAACCGGGAAACGTTCATGAATAGTAGCTAATGCAGTACATTTCAAATCAGAATCGAGTGAGTAATTCTTGCTAACATCTAAAACAAGATCCAAACAATCTTCTGCAAGTTTAAGAGTTTTTAGTGGGTACCATGGATCAGGATAGGGAAATCGAGCTGAAAAAGGAAAATCGAGAGTGTCATGTAGTTCCTTTATACAAGAAAGTTAAGTTTTTTGAGTTTTCCACCTCTCCCGTGCCGGCCAATAACGATTCAGAAAATTGTACTCTCTTCTCAAGATTGTTTCAGTAAGATTCAAAGCCATTCTACATCTTCGGTCACACAGGGGCTTCAAACCAGCCTGGAGTTCCAGAGCGGCAATTGGAGTAGATATAGTACCACCGGTAATAAATCTCAGGATACGATTTTGGAAAGCATCCAATATTTTCGAATTTGTCTCTGAGATTGTTATAAGTGCCTCGCATCCATATTCAACTGCCGGCCTTACATAGGTCTTATAAGCGGTGTAAAGGCCATCCTGGGTAGATCCCCAGATTGTATCAGCCAAACGTTTTAGAAGCTTAGACCTGCGTTCGCCAAGTTCAACAGCCTTTTTAATCTGAATAGTCCATTTCAATTTTGAATCCAAGTCCAAGCCTAAGTAGGTAGTACTTTCAGTTCTTTTTAATATTTGATCCTTGTAACTTAGGTTAATGTCATGATGTTTAATGCTGAGCGAGAAGTGTTGCAAGGTGATTTTGTCCGGGTTTACTATCATCTCATTGTCGGCTGTCCAATCCTCTAAAAACACTAATGTCGATTGGAGTGTTTTTTTTTTTCATATGTTCAAAATCACTACCTGTGGTCCAAATCACAAGATCGTCTGCAAAAAGCAAGTTCTGTAGCCCAGGATCATGGATGCAAAGGGCATCAACAAAATCATTTATCATGAGGTTAAATAGCAAAAGGCTTAGGACCGATCCCTGTGGCAAACCTTGCCCTATTTGCCTATATCCGAACATCATATTTTTGTATTTAATATGTATAAAACTGTGACCCAGGAATGATTTAATCCATCTATAAATATTACCACTCAAATTATTTGCAATGAGTTTTGTTAAAAGCCTTTCCTCCAGACTGTGTCAAAAGCTGTCTTAAAAATTGCGAAAGTACTTTGATTACGGTGAAAACCATCTTTTTTTTTCCTGTGATAGACGAACAATCTGTTCAGAGGTATTCCTATGTTTTCCAAACCCAACCTGACAATCCGATAGAATTTTCTTCTCCAATATAAAATTAAGACGATTTGAAATCAATCTTTCGGTTAGTTTAAACATAGTTAGCACTCGTCAATGATATAGGTCGATAACTATTTAAATATTGTGGGTCCTTTTTAGGTCACCTCAGCTTTCCTCCAGGAATTCGGTAATTCCGCCTTTAAGGTGAAGTTTATAAGTCTAAGTAAGGTATTTTTTGCCAAAGGCCCAAAGTGAAAAATAAATTCAGGCAATATGCCGTCAGGACCTGGGCTCTTTCCCTTAACAAGGCCAGTCAGCCCAATATTCAGTTCTGTCTCGGTGAAGTCATTATACCTAATATACTAAATATGAAATTTATTATGGAAATACTATATACTAAATTTAAAATGAAAATGCTATATACTAAATTTAATATGAAATGTTCTACCTTTACGTTAGTTATTTAAGATGACTACTATGTAGGGGGGATTTAATTAGACCAAAGGTGGTCGAAAGCTTTTTGTATGTCGAGGAAGATATTTCCAGAGACTTGTTTGAAATTAAATCCTTCAGTAAAGGCATTCACAATCCGAAGTAGTTGATGGACAGCACTGTGGTTAGTACGGAAGCCGAATTTTGAATCTGGAAGAATATTATTAGTGGAAAAACGAGTAATTATTCTGACTAACAGGATTCTTTCAAAGATTTTTGAAATAGAATTTAGTAGGCTGATAGGTCGGTAGTTGGAGAGAATAAAGTGGTTTTGGCCGGGATTGGAGAAGAGAATAACTGTAGCATGTTTCCATTTTTGTAGAAAATTGGCAAGCATGAGACATTTATTAAGAAATTTTGTGAGATGAGTGCGTTGGGGGGGATAATTTAAAGGCTTGATTATGAATGCCATCTTCTCCGGGGGCTTTCTTTTTGTTTAACTTTTTAATTATGGGAGCTATTTCAGAGGACGAGATATTAAAATTGGTATGGGCTTCAAGATAATTTTGAACTATTTATTCTTTTTTTTGATCAATATGATCATTATTATATGAAATTTGATTTTCATAGGATGTGGATTCACAGTTATGGGCAAACGGATCATTATTTTCTTAATCAGAGCATACCAGATCATTATTGCCTATTAGTGGAGGGTACTGTAATGTTTATTAGAAAATTTTTTGTTCATATTAAAAAGGGAATTATTTTCGTTACTAAGCTGGTGGAGTAGATTTTCCCATTTTATTTAATGGCATTGATTTCATTTTTAATTTGCATTTTGAGGTTATTAATTATGGGTTTCAAAGGAGGGTATCTTGTATTTTTCCATTGCTTTCTATGCCTATTTTTCTGATATGAAGGGGGAGTCTAAGATGATATGTGGATGGATCATTGTTAATTGCATTTTAGATATTAATAGTAAAGGATGTTATTGATTGGTCTAGATAAGAGATATTATTAATAATGGTTTATCTTTAGTGATATTATATAGAATTTCTTCCTAGGGGAACCAATTAGTAGCGTTAGAGTGCGAAGGGAGATAAGGAGAATTTTATTGAAAGAGATGTCCATTAGTATAGGGTTATGGTCGCTAGGTAGTTCATCAATATTTTCGATATTGTAAAATGGAATGTCTATGAGGATAGCAAAATCTATTATAAAGTAAGTATAGCTATTGTAACGAAAGGGAATGGGTGAGTTGGGAGCACTATTTGGAAGTTATTAGTGTTGCTCATAGCATGAATAATTTTGCACATTGCTTTCTGTGTCCCACCTCTGTTCCAGGTTGAATGTTTTGCAATAAAGTCGCCTATTAAAATTCCGGTGGGGTAATCTGAGAGGATATTGATTAGATTGTTATGGTTGATGAGATTACTGGGGGGGGGGGGAATGGTAAATAGTAGAAATTGTGAAGTATTGATTGTCTTTGGCATTGATATGGATGGTGGTTTATTTAGAGGTTGAGGTGTTTTTCATAACCATATGATGATGAATCCTACTTTTAATTAATATTGCAGTTCCTTCCCCTGCCAAGAACTGCGATTTTATTTTAAAGTTAATATTTTAAAAAAATAGTTGTAATTAGAAAAGGATAATTAACTTTACGAATTTTAAAAGTGCATTAAGAATTTTTAGAGACCGAATTTATTAGTCAGAAAAATTAAAATTTTTAGGGCAATGGCCATAGCTTACGATGTTCCTATTTTATTTTTTAAAATTTACTTTTTCATCATAATTAATCTTTAGAAATTTGTAATTAGAGATTGCTCCATAATTTGTTAAATTAGTAAGAAGAGAGTAAAAATTTTTCTGATAGGTAGCGGACGGATGATCGCGTTCTGATTTGATGTTGGATTAAATCAATTTGTGGAGAAAAATGTTAATATCTATGGTAGTTTTGTTATTTTTTTTAGAAACACAACAATAATCAGATAGTAGCGAGTGATAACTGGTGGCTCTTTACTCAGTATGATATAGGAGCCTTGAAATTTTTAAATTTAAAACAAACATAATAAAAATATGCTTTTATGCACATATGAAATTATAAAACAGGATTGAAAGGAAAGGGAGAGGAAAGAGGATAGGAAAGTAAATGAATTATTTACAAGGAGGATGAGATTTTTTAAGAGATTTTAAAACGTATTTTTATTACTAATCTTATCATTAAATAAAATTACATCATTTTTATATCGTTTTTATGTCATTTTTAATATCATTTTTATTCCCCCCCCCTCAATGCCTTGGATAGACTCTACGTTTGTAGATGTCTAATCCTCGGCAAGAGGAGAGTATTATTTCATACGATTTTTTTTTAAAGAATTTTTTTTTACTTTTGTAAAATTGCAATAGGTTTTATATTATTTAAACTTTTTTTTGATGATATGAGAGCAGGAGAAGGAGCGGAGAGGTAAAAAAAATAGTTCTTGTTTGGCCAAGTGTACAGCAATGGTCAGCAAACTAGTTCAAGAGATGGGAGGTAGGGATGGAGAATGGGTAAA
Source organism: Nephila pilipes (assembly GCA_019974015.1). Taxonomy (NCBI): domain Eukaryota; kingdom Metazoa; phylum Arthropoda; class Arachnida; order Araneae; family Nephilidae; genus Nephila; species Nephila pilipes. The sequence goes on from BMAW01044178.1 coordinate 31,022, forward strand.
CAAACAGATGACTACAAGATGATGGAAATCTTGGAGTGAGATGGTTGACTGAAAGAGGCTATTGAAGGAGTAATGAAGGAATTAATCGAAGGAACCTGAGTTGGAATGCAAAGTGTTATGGAGAGATTAGAAGGAAATAATTATTGCAGGATTGGTAGGGTAGGGCATGGGTTCCATTATTGTGAGTAAAAATTAGCCGGATGAAAATTATTGGTGGGTTAGTATGATTTGGTAGTTTATTACAGAATCTTCTTGATAAATGGTTGATGCACTTATTTATGGAAGGGATAATTTTAGAAAGAATAGAAATCAGAAATTTATAAGAATATTTTATGTTTTTTTTTTTTCATTTTTGGGTCAGGGTTGTAACCTGAAATATTATATAGAGAATTATTGTTGAGGTTCATGAGATTGTTTAGGAATTTAGAGGCTATTTTTCTCATGGTGATTCTGATAATTGGAAATCGATTAGTTTTGGTTTGGTTTCATTAACGTCTCACAAGAAGCAACCCGAGGGCTATTGGCAAATGACCTCGTAATTCTGAACCTAGGTCAAATGAAGAGGGTAACATTTGAATTGGTACCCCCTCTCCTAACTTCCACACCACGCCAACGAGAGGATTTTGAACCCTAACAGAATTCCCGTGCATCAGCCCCGGCTACATGCCGGCCACCAGTGACATCAAGGCTCGAACGCGAGACTCGATGAAAACCGCCTGTCACGAGTCTGCAGCTATGACCACTAGGCTACTGTGACCACGGAAACTGAACAGCAATACAGATGTCATTGTTTCTTTTGAATCATCTACAATGTTAATAATTTGTCTCATTATATTGTTCGGTGATTTTTCTAATTTGTTTATATGTGTTTTAGCAGCAAAAACCCAAGTTAGGCCAGGGTTGGCCATTTGGGGGGTGCTACGGATGCTATGCTCCGGGCCCCTACGTAAATTAAAATAATGTAATCTTGCCCATGAAAACTTGACAATATTCTTATTGTTGTCAGTATTACGTAAAGTTCGTTTTATCGTAAGCATCAGTATAGTAGATCTTTGAATTTCAACAATCTTCAAACTAATTCTTGATTTTGTGAATTGTTAGTTCCAGTTATTTGATTAAGGGAAACTCTCGAGTATCCCCACCTAAACTGAACTTTTTAGTTAAGCATGTGTGCAGAACGTTTAAATGCACTTGCTTATATTTAGCATCAAAAAAGAAAATGCAAAAAATTGTAGCTTTCCTGAAGTAATTTTAATGTATTAGCAAAAAAAAAAAAAAAAAAAAATGAAACATTAAATAAACATATATTAGTAATATATGTTTGTGTTTGTAATTTATTTTTTACAAAATATTTAAGGTCCCAAATAGTTTCTTGGACCTAGGCCCTTTTATATAGAATGTCGACTCTGAGGTAGTTAACTATTAGTTAATATTGGTCAAAGAATCAGAGTATAGAAAAGCAATTTGTTCCTTAGATTTCGAGTTCCAAGCAATTAAGGTATAAATATAATTCGCGTTAGCTTGGAATTTCTTAGTAATATGCATGATGTGTTGTTCATACGTGAGTTTCTTTCTAATATTATACCAAAATATTTTGTGTGGGGAGACCACTAGAGTTTTTGGTGGTTCATGTAGATATCAGAATAATTCTTGCTCTATTGTATGAGAATAAGATGGTCTCCGTGTCTTTAATATTCAGGATTATTTTCCATTTGTAGAAACAGTCTTCTAGGAGTGTGCTATGTTGCTTACAAAAAGTAAGCTTTAATAATAGATTGGGTAAATACCTCTAAATGCAAAAAGTCCCAAAACCATTTATTCATTGCTGCCATTTTTCATAACCTTAATTTTAAATTAAATTATTATTACCAGATATAAAGTATGGTCTTACGTTACACTCCCACCTCATCAAAACACCTCAATTACATTAAATTACAGTTAGTGATAAATCATAAAAAAAAGATCACTTTAGAATGCTAAGGTATGCATTGTCCAATACATTACATAACTATAGTCCTACATTAAACTGTAAGATAACTACAGTCCGTATACAATTATGGTTCACTTTATATTAGTCTCAAGTTTCTTTAAATCGGTTTGGTAATTTAACAGTTATACTGCTCTAAGTGATTGTATGCTGATTGATGATTCTTAATCCATTGTGACGGCCCTCCATATTTGAGTTTCACGAAAATAAGCGTTAACTTTTAACATTCTTTTAAATTTTTTCATTTCAAGTATTATTTACACTATTACTTGTTTTAAATTTTTAATTTATATCTAAACTTCTCTTCGTGATCTATAGCTACTCATGTTCAAGTATAGATTCCAAAGTTCAGTATCACAATATTTCTTCCAGCCTCATCGGTAATAAAAACCCAAGAGTGTTAAGAATTCAGAGAAACTTTTTCCGCTATTATATAGCAGTTTCACTGGAATTCATATACGTAGAGCAGGGACTAGTTTCCTAGGGATAATAATCCTTTTGGTTGACTGTACAATTTTGCCTTTTGATGTAATTAAACGCACAATAGGAATATTTTCACCTTCTCCAGGATATACTTCAACAATTTTTAATATATATGTCAGTGATTTTTCTTTGAATCTCCTTCTATGACAACAATATCGCCAAATTTTAAATTGTGGCTATTGTTTCTTTTTTGACATTGATTCAAGATACCCAAACACTCTAGGTGGAATATTTGCCTCATGTGTTTTCTGAGAATTTATTGGTACTTTGGTACATCTTTTGCCACATCGATATTTTTCGAAAGATCAAGATCTGGAACTCTCACTGTCTGATTATTCTGCAAAAACATTGAGAGCATTAAGAGAATCAAATCATCGGGTCTTCGGAAGAGTAATTAATATTCAAGAATTTATCACAAATTCACAATCACAAAGAATGATGCTCATTTCCTCCTAACAAACAAAAGCATTCCTTAAAACATGCCGACGAATCCCTTTAACCATTTGATCCATATATTCCCAAAATTCATCCCACCAGAGAGCAGAAGAAAGGATAAATTTCTATTTTATTATGAAGATGTCAGTGGCTTTTGATTCAATGGTTTTCCTGTTTAAGTTTTGAAACGTTTTTTTCTGATCCTATGAAGTTCTTTGCCATTGTCACTGTATATGATTTTGGGTAAATCCCTTCGAACAATAAATAGCCTAAGACTTAAATGGAAAGCCTTGGCAGAAAAAGAAAAGATAAGCTCTAAAGGTGTAATTCGGTACACTACACAAGTATAATCAACGATCCAGTTATTACTTCTCTCTTTAAATTTAGTGGTCCAGCTAGAACCCTCCATAATACTTCAAATGCAGAAACTTCTATGCTGTCAGAGGGAAAACTAATATGTTCTGTCTCAATGCATCTGGGATTTTACCTTTTCATCTCATACATTTTTTAATTACTGAGCACACTATTTTGTTCCCCAATTAACAATCAAAAACTTCTCTCCTAAGCTGCTTATTAGAATTTGTAATAAAGCATGCATCAATTTCAAGTGAGTTATGAAAAATTCTACAAGATAATTTTTTCCAGGAAGGATGGTAAGAAATCTAAGATCTCTTTTATTCCTTTTCTCTGTCAACTTTGTCTTAAACTTTTTTTCTGACAATTTTATAACGTTGAAATACTTCGGTGACCTTTAGTCTGTCTTCTTCCCACAAAAATTTCAAATGTTTTCTATCTTCCTCGGCGACACATATTTGTAGGAAGGTTTTCTTGATGTGTAGATCCCCCGATTTCTTTCCCCCTAAATCTCATTAACTCTGAAAGAGTAGTTTCTAGTAAATTTGAACCCTTCATCAAACAATCATTTAATGATAGATTTCCTCTGATTTTACAAGAAGCAATGAAAACCAGAGGAAATTTATCAGATGTTATGGTTCCCAGATGTGATGGAATGGGCTTTAATTACTCTTCGGTGAGGGAACTTGTCCCTCGTAAATCTTTCCTATAATACCATCTTTATACCATTAATCGAAAACAGAATTGTAAATTTCTTAATTTTCCACATTTTCAAATTAATGGCTAATAATATTAATCTTTTCCCTATAGTTTATCTGTTACTTGGTAATTCATTTAAATTTCTTATGCATGGAAGTTGAATTTCATATTCACAACAATAGTTGTAATAATTCGAGATAAAAACCAATGTTTTTATATGGAGGCAAAGTTTATTAAAAAAATTATTAAAATATTAGTTAAAACTTGTCGCTAATTTTGGCGGTATTTTGCCAAATGTGGCTACCCTGGCAATCAACTAGTCGGCAGCACAATCAACTAGCAATGATGCTTTACAACGTGTTTGGCAGGAATTTAAAAAACGAATTGACACTACACGTATAACTAAAGAAAGTTATAATGAACATTTGTCCAAAAAAAAAAAAAAAAAAAAAACTTATATAGTTTCCTTTTGCATTTACATATTACTGTTATTCTGTATGGCTTATTTCTGAAAATATGGAATTTTGAAATCGGATTAAACTTTTTAAACAGGAGTAACCCTGTACTTTTATGTTTTAATTGTGATACTCAGTATTTGCTTTTTCTAACTGCCTCATGGCTTTAGATTGAAAATTAATTTTAATTGGCATTTACACTGCTGGCCATAAAAATCTCAGCAACTTGAGGATAGCAAATACAAAAAAGATATTTATTGTATGAAAACAGAACTGTATGAAGATAAAATGATTAAATTTGCAAGCAATTTGGGGGTTCACAGAGGCGCAAAATTATTGGAAACAACTGCCACCCTTGGCAGCTAAAACGGCCCTTACCCGATTAGGCATGGAGTCGATTGGTTTTGTTAACGTCACACTAAAAGCAACACGAGAGCTATTGACGATGAATCTCGTAATTTTGAACCTCGGTCAAGTGACGAGGACGACACCTGGGCTGACATCCCCTGTCCTAACTTCCACACCATGGCATGGGCTCGAATGACAGAAACGGGCAACTTATTCCATGCTGTTTCAAGTCTATTTTCCACTTCATCAACCACATTAGCTGGAGAAGGGTGGAGAGCCAGTATGCAACCCATGGCAAAATGTTTTCAATGGGTGACAAATATGGATA
>BMAW01044178.1:41034-57707 GCA_019974015.1 Nephila pilipes
GGGTGTTACAAAATTACCATCTATCGTAACTAGAATTGTGTGTGTCATGTAATTAATAGCTGCCCAAACCATCACACCAGGTGCAGAGCCCCTATGCCGATATCGAATGCAAGAAGTCGACGAGTGGTCTCCTCGGAGTCTCCAGACACGTATACGGCCATCAGAACACAGCATGCAGAACTGGGACTCGTCTAAAAAGAAGATATTGACCACTCATATATCCAGCCTTGTCTTTCGGCACACCAGAGTCTCCGACCCTCTCTATACTGCTTTGTCAAGGGTAGCCGAAATAATGGTCACCACGCTGACAGTCCACGCTACTGCAAACATCGTCGCACCGAACGAATGGATACTGGGTGGGCTGCAAACATGCCCATTTCCTGACTAATGGTCTGTGATGCGGCTGTACGGTTTGTCCTCTCGGGCCGACCTCACAATATGTTTGTCCTCTCATGCGTCAGTCATGCGAGGACGTGGAAATGCTACATGCCGTTCAATATGACCCTCAGCAATCGGTTGATTCCATATTTGCATAACAATGGTTGGATTTCAACCAGTGCGATGGGCAATATCACGGAAAAATAATCCACACTTTCGATATGAAATGATCCTGCCTCTATCGAATTCCGACACTTGCTGGTAAGCATTTCTTCTTATTCGAGACCTAACACGATATTCTGAATAAAGTCCGACCTTACAAAGCGCTTTCCGAATGAGAAATCCACTTCACAACTATTATTTTGTGCAGTGCTTCTGATATCGTTTCTCCCTGCTGTATCGTGTAAATGGTCTGAAATACTAATTATTTGCATATCACAACCTATCCTTCCTTTCATGTGATATTGACATTCGTCAGATCATTCCTTCCTGGTGTTGCAATTTTAACGGCTATTAGTGTATAATATAATAAAGGGAATCAGTATTTAAAAAAAGCAAATACTTACGTGTGCTTTTGTATGGCGTAACGTAGAGCAATGTCAATGTAGAACTACACTTCACATTTCAAAAGTAGGGAAATTTTACTTATCTGTCAGACGGGTGGCTTTCATAATCGATTCTTGATTAAATTCTAAACTAACTCATATAATAGACTTATTTGACATTATTAACTTAGTTTACTTTAAAGTGTCACAAAACAATTTACACAGTATAATATGTTTTCGCTACAACATTTAATTACTTTGTACCTTCGACGACGTTCGTGGAAGACAGTGTCATACCTGACTTTCAAATCCAAACTGGAATATTTCACCTTCCGAGAAATGGTAATTCATATCCACACGAAAAACTGAAATCTCTGTCAGTCGAGTTCCTAATTTTTTATTTTTAAATCGTTCAATCCAGAAACCTATCGACACGGTATCATATTGTATATGGAACGAGCATCTGGCCTTCTTCAAAGAAAAAGAAGGGAAAAAAATGGATGAAACAACCACAAACACATTTATCGATTTTAAGCAAATTTAATTCAAAATATAAAAAATAAAAAGAGCGTCTTTTCATTTCCCCTCCACAAAGGAAGATTATAGTTCCGCTAAGCAAATTGAGTAAATTTATCATTGCATCCGTCATTTTTCATATAGCTTTTACTTCATTTATTTATCTTAGTAACAGAATACCGATACTTTTTCGAATGAGTCATCGGAATAAAATATTCTTTAAAAAATAGTTTTCCGAGCTAAATTAGTTTTATTTGTGTGGTTTACAAAGCTTCTTTACTGTGGGTTTACTTTACAGTGGGTTACCAAATTGATGTTGACATTCATACAATTTACAAATTGATACAGTAACAATAAAATTTACAAAGAAATCCTATCAGTTTTACATAACTGTTTTTATCCCTTTCGCTACCGGAGGGAGAAAAAAAAGTGCTTCGCTGGGCCCGCGGCTTCTTACCGCGGAGTGACACGCTGGGCACAGATGATTTTAGATATTAAGTCTAGTTCGTGAAAAAAATTCCTCTAAAATCGGATATTTATTAAGATATTTTGGTATTTACATATATCATTTAAAATGCATTAAACTTAATATATATAAAAGAAAAAAAAAAAAAGATTTAATCGAAAATTGAATGTTTTATACATAAAAAATCATACTTTTAAGAAAATACAAAATAAATTTACATATATTACATAAATTTCATAGTGTAATGATGTACCATTACATGGAATATATAGATATAAAATATAAATCTTATTTCGCTGTATGGTATATTTATAAAAAAAAAATTCAATGCATATTACAACGTCACATGTCTTACACACATATTTTGACGCTTCACGCAAGATTTTGGGCAAAGGGCACATCTTAGTGGCCCCCCCCCCCCTTTTAGTATTTTTTACTTTAATGTCAATATACAGATTTGGAATATTTTCGCTAACATTACTGTCAGATTCATTTATTATTTCGCAAATCTCAGTATCAGATAAACACTTTCTTTTCCTCATGACTGTCGCTACAAATAAAAACTGACCGAATGAAACGAATAGCTGAAAACATCTGCTACCAAAAGCCCTAACCCCCATAAAGGGCCATAAATTCTCCTTCGAACTTCTAAGAAGCATGAAAGAAAGAAAAATCAAACAAAAATCAAGTGCACTCTTTAAATCATGTCATTACCTTTAAAGAGCAGTGCTACAACACGAGCTTTTAACAATTACCCTCCTTCTGGTAGCCAGAAGTGAACTCCAAGCCCATATCACCAAGGTCAACACTCCAAATAACCTATCTATATAGATTTCGCGGTATTGTAACGCCTTATAGTAACAATAAAAAAATCAAATAAAACATTCTCATCGAGCGTATCTCTACGCTGGGCCGTAGAAGACACTCACGCAGCGTATCGCCCGTGATACGCTGGGAGCGAACGGGTTAATCATGTCTACGGCACATCCACTATAGGAAATGCAACATAATAAACAATTAATACATTTCTTTTGGCTGCGACCAAAGCCCCTAAACATGTTTTCCATACACTATTTTGCACACTTGTGCCTAAGGATTGTTTATAAGATTTTCTATTAGTTGTCTTTTACACGCCCTTCACCTAACTTCTCAGCATTGAGAAAGGTAGAAAATGTACCAATCCACTCGAAAAATAGTTCTATCTTGATTTGGAATTTTAAATAACGAAAATGCATAGAAACTTCTAAAAAATATCATACATTATAGAAATTTTTATTTTAAGATGTATTTCAAGTTAATCACATACTAAGCATTTATTATTTTTTTAAATCTATATGAATGAATATAGTCGAAACAGTGAAGTGATATGGAATTCCAGTTTCCTGGCGAACTTGCTACTCTTTCACGCCGATTCTATACCATTCGTTTTGCTATCGTTCAAACTTACAATTTTTATCACTCGTACTATTGGATTGGATGAAAGCATACAAATATGATAGAAATTTTTGTTTTCTTAACGGGTGTAATATATGAGTTAATAGAATTAAAGATACATACTTATAATGAAACAATTAATTTTCTCTCATCATCAAATTTGGAGAATCTTTGGTTATAGTCACCCTCTAATACAGCATAACCCTAGTTTCTATGAGAACGGCTGTGAATCGTCCATTGTAGCTTTTTCAGTACTGCTAGGTTGGGGTAAAACAGGGAATAGTTGTTGTTTCTTTGGCAACCTCATGCATTATGATTTCCCATGAATTTTTAATCGGGTTTATTTCCGGAGGTTTATCCGTCCAAAATTAAGTTAAGAGATATTATCGACTTGTGTGAGATTACACTTGAAATTTACGAAGCAAAATTGTTAATGCTTGAAAAAGGTTAATGTCAAAAACAAATAAAAATACAAATAACCTTAATAACTTACTGTATTTCAGTCTTTTACCATGATATTTTCGAGTCTATACTAGATTTTTTTATCTCCATTCTCTCAGTAAATTTGTTTTTTTTTTTTTGCAGGATAATGCGCTGACAATTTTTTTCTGCTAGCCGTCTTTGGATTTTTTTTTTTTTTTTTTTGCTCTATTAATCCCAGCATCTTGAAACAATTGAGTCTTATTGCAGTTTTTTCCCCCTCCTATTTTCTAAATAATTTTCCGTTCCAAATCATCTTGTCAGAACGAAGCGTTATCTTTTTCCTGCCACAATTCTCTTTTCGTTTTGGAGAAATATATTTTTACCTAAATTAATCTTTATTTTGTTAACAATTGATTTTGGAAACACCTAATAAATTTGTTACCTTCCTTTTGAGTTGGTTTGGTTTTATTAATGTCCCACTAGAAGCATCACAGGGGATATTGGCGATGGATCTAGTCATTTTCAAATGACAACACCTGAACTAACACCTCCCTCTCCTAATTCCACATAATCCATCGGGAAGACTTAGAGCCTCGAAAGATTTAACGTGCGTCAACCCTGGTTACACGGCGAGTCTTAAATGGCATCAAAGCTCAAACCCACGACTCGACGGCCGTGAGTCCCCAATCTTCCTTTTAGGAATGATCTATCAGCATGAAAAGCGTGATTATCTCGGATTTTTTTAAGGAGAGAAAGATCTGCACCTCGACTCATAACTACAGAGGAATAAAACGACGCTATTCGGGGATAAAGTAGGATTCTACGTAAGGAAAGGCTCTGATCGGTTAATTGTTCAAGAGGGATCTTGATGCGAGGTTAGCATGAAGAACTGAGATCCCGTGATGTGGTAATCTCTATAGTTCTTCAAATTTTAATACTCAAGTCAAAAACCTAATTATTTCAAGTAAATTGATCTATTAAAAATCAATATTTACTTAAAATATAAAACTAATTTACTCAATTAGTATCACATATTTCCCCAATTTAGTATTGCACCATTTGACTGTATCGAATGTACTTAAAGGTAGAATAGGGAAAATATGTGACCGTCCTCAATTGATTTGGCAAACCTCAGAAAATACCAAAGAATGTTCTAGCAGTCTAGAGCTCGATCTAGAGCTATCTAGTTTTGTCGCTAAATTTGGTGACGTGGTAGCCAAATTTAACGCCAAGATCACCCTCTTCTATTCATCATTACTTCTAGGAAAACTCTCACACTGTCTACATAAGGATATTTCCGGCCACAGGGAAGAAAGCAAAGAACCCAATACATTACGAAATTGGGAACATAAATGAACAAGTAAAAAGTTGATTATATAGTCACGTGTCGTTTCCATAGGAATGCAAGCATTTGGTGAGATTTTAAAACCTTCTTAGGCGATTCATCGTCGGAGGCCGCTATAACAGGGAAGTACCGAAAAAGGTTTAGACTCGGACTAGCTATTGATGCATTTTAATTTCTGACGTTGTTGAGAAAAGTCGCAATAATTTCAAAAAGTTATATAGATCTATGGAATATTATTCTAAAAGTAATAAGTCACAGAATATAATCCAAACGTAAAAAGGTGGAGAGATTTCATACAAAATTAATTATATTTATATTCAAACAAAATTTAATAGCGCTGTGATATATTTTTCAAAACTAATGGCTAACAAAATATAGTTGAAAATAAAGGGATTTTAAAATTTATCACAAAGACTGGAAGTAACTATTTGGTACATTTCTAATTACAATTGATCTGCATAATTGTGTCATATTCAAATATCACATTCTAACAAGATGTTATATTTATAGAGAAATTAATTTATGACAAAAAAATATTGAATTTATATACAATGTAACCATCTAAATTGAAAAATGATCTATTCATTTTAAATCATTATGAATTCTTTTTTTTAATTTAAAATACATTTAAATCATTTTATTCAGATGATACTCCCACATTATCCGTACATCTAAGATTATATGGACACCGGAAATGTAGTTCCAAATTTAAAAAGTCAAATATTCCCCTTTTCGAAAAACAAACAAAAATTCAATGTATATTTATTTATTTTACAAAATCAATAACTTTTAAAATGCTTGCAAAAATTGACGAAGTTGTTTTTGTTTTCTTCCTGCGAAATAATTCTTTTTCCACCATTTTTAAGAATCTTTAAATGAAAAAATTATGGCTTTTATCAATCAAAAATTAATATTACATTTTTCACTATTGTAATGAAGGTAAATAAAACAAAAATTTAACACAAGCGTTGCAAAACATCACATCAATAAAACTTTTCAAGAGTTAATAATTTATATGTTATACAAGTGCAAATTGCTATGACACATTACTCGCACAGAAAAAGAATTTTAATTAAAAAAGTTTCAACACAAGTTTCACTTCTTTGTACTTTACATTTCATTTATAATAGGATTCACTAGCGAATAAGGCTACTTTATTTTTTTTAAAAAAATGAATTAAAATGTCAAGAATCACGAGAAATGCATGTTATTTTCTAGAGTTTTAACACTAGGAATGTTGCTTGGATGCTTGTTTCATCTTCCCCGATGGTACATAGAAATTGACGATGCGTTTCTCTTCAACAAAGTATGCATTTCGAAGAAAAAAGTATGAAATCTATAAACATTTTCGTTTTGTACTTACGACATATATGTTTTGAGTTTTATCAGCATTCGAATTGAAAGACCAATCAGAATTTCTACCCAATTTTTGCAATTCTTTCTCTATTTATTCAGACTCAGTCTGCGACCCCACTTCGATAGGTAAAATTGCCTTTTAAAGCTAGAAATTTCTTCTTCAGGGACGCATTCCTCTAGCAAGCAATTAAAAAAATACCACTTTTCTTTTCGACTTAATACGGCATATATAGTTTTTCCCGTAAAAGAACACATCAGCGCTTTCCTTTTTTCTAGCGTTTGATAACAAAAAATCTGTTTAAACAAGACCTCATCTTCTTCCTCTAAGGGAGACCTTTTTAACAATTGAAGCAATAACATTCTAACTTCATTACCTGAATGAAAACCGTGGTTATTTTCATCGCGATACAAGTACCTCTTATAATCGTCTGGCGTTTCTTCCCATAATGTCTGCAACATACTTCGATAATCGTAGTAACGGATTTCTTTATCAAGCGACGCAAGGCCTTCCTTACAGCAACTTTCCGTGTACTTACTAGCTAAGGTTAATAAACATTGTACGAACATATATTTTGGAATTATTCCCCACAATCGGCTTATCGTCGGTATAAAATCGTCTTGATGCGGCCAGTCCAAATAGCATTCTAAGATACAATTACTATAGTCCCTCTGAAATACTTGCCTAAAAAATGTCAGCTGCTGTTCTTCATCCATCTGCGACAGGTAAAAACACATCAACTCGCTATAATATGAAGGCAAATTAAAACATTCAAAAGATTGTTTGAATCGCGTACGATACATCCTGTTTAATATTAATGCTTTTTTCCAGTCTGTATATGTTTTTAGATGATTAAATTGCCATATTTGATGAAATTGTAATGCCAAATCAATAACTATGTTTCGCTGATTGCGTTCTTCCAAACTTTTCGAAAACGATATCCTGGCAACTCGACTCCCATTACGCATAACTAGCATTGCTGCTTTTGACCATTGATACTTTGTTTGAGGAAGGATTTCCCCGAATGCATCTGTCCAAAATAAATCCGGGTTGCGGCTTTGTTGAAACGATTTAATATCAACCAATTCGGGAATGAGCGACTGTTTTTCTTGCTTGGTTAATCCATTCCACAATTGAGGAATGTGCACATGCAGACAATATACACACGCGATACGATACCTTTGTAAAACCGTCAATCGATCATCTTTGAGTAATCGCTCTGCTAGCATCTTCTCATCTAATCGACCTGCTTTTATCCAACACTCCAGGGGGAGAACATCCATCAGAAAATAGCGCGACATCCCAAACAACATCTCTTGTCGCCGGCTATAACTTAAATATTCCAAGGCGATGCGGTTCAACCACGCTTGGACTCCTTGTTTCAAAGTAGGGCACATCCCTTCCGTCAGTCTTTGACATTGTTTATCAACGGCTGCATCCCACTGTTCCACTTCACGTTCATCAATCAAATCGCAAGATATCTCAAGATCACAAAGAGACGGATTGTGCAAACTCGACTGAGACCATTTCGATAAAATTTCAGGATCTGTTACAAAGATTGGGAGTGGAGGATAATTTATACGAACCATAAGACTTTGAAACTGCCGTGGTACACCCTTCAAACTAGGGCAACATTTCCAAAAACCACAATAAGGATCATCAATAGATGTGGAAATTGAATGATCTTGAATAAAAGCGCCGTACGTTGGCTTTTCTAAGCGCAATGCTATCTCTTTAAAACCAATGTCGTGACACAAATTCATTGCCACCCGAGCTGAGGCACTGTCTTTCAATGAAGAAATTTTCCTCGAGCAAGCCGTAATGCACTCCATTGGTGGTTACTTCAATAATGAGGAGGATATACAGCCTAAAATAAAAGGAAGAATTTTAACAAGCTGCTATTTATAAAATTTTATTTCAATTAGATTGATTACAAACACGTATTAAGTCATTTAATCATATAGTACACTGGACGAAAACTATAAATTTAGATCAGAAAAATACTTCGAAAAGAGTCTCTTTCACTAATGAGTGTAGAATGCTTGATTTAATCATGCCCTCATAGTTCAAATTTACCAATTAGCTTGTCTAGAAACTTTCCAAAAATCTGAATAAAGAATTGGCAACTCTCTTTCTAAACGGAATGGTAGGATAAATTAGCTAAAAAATAGGATAGATAACTAAAGAAAATAGTGCAAGAAGTCTTTTTACGCAGCTTAAAGTTAGAAGGCCTTTAAATTTTGTTGCAAATAGGAAACCTAGAAAGGAAAAGAATAAAAAAGAGCAAACCTACAAAGAACTCTAAAAAGGAAAAGCTTGTCGATTTGCACTGATGGGTATTGGAAAGAAATCTAAAAAAAAAAATCGGGAAAATATCTTGTTAACCAACACAAACTGAGAAGAGGACTCAAAGCAGAAAATTTTATTTCGAAATGACGATGATTTCTCTTATATTTCACCAATAACGCAATATGACTCCAAAATTTCTGCTACAATTATATAAAGGTTCTTCGTGCAAAAGAATTTCCTAAACTTATTAACTATATCAAATTTCTGTATCTTTCAGAAAAGCATTCTCCCCTTTATCAGCTTATCTTTCAGTAGATGAGAAAAGGTTACTAGAATTGACCTCATTGATTTGACTCATATACAAGAGTCACAATAAAATAATTACTTCCCGCTGGGCCGGCCCTAAGCAAATGTCTACGATGGCAAAATTTAGGAGCGATAAAACCGACTGAACAGGAGCGGGGGGAGGGGGAAAGCACAACCCTCAAAAATACATTTCGGTTATCTAAGCTGAACATTTATAGTCAACGAAATTGAAGTAGAAAGAACTCTGAACTGATTACACCACGTCATCGGGTTCAGATAACAAAACAATATTTTTCATATGAAAGTTTAAAAAAAAAAAAAAAAAAAAAAAAAAATCACAAACATACACAAACGAAATTTTTTTTATGAAAAGAAGGTAGGGTCAAATTTAAATATTGCTATAAGAATTTTCTAACGCTTTCCATAACTGTTGCTACCTGTGAAAGAACTTTTTAAATTAGAAATAACAATACATTAGTAAAGAGACCCGTCTACTCAAAATCGTCTTAATGTGTTACCAATATTGGCCACTAAACAATTATTGAGTAATAAACTAGATCTGAAAGCAGTTATTCGCGATTTTACAAAAAAGAAACTAGTAAAGAGATTTTAATTTAGGTTCAGACCATGTATATACTATAATACCAGCTGTTATAAATCATATTTAAAAATAGTAGGTACTCGTGCAAGTCTTAAACATCTTAAAGTTTGTTGTCGTCAGCTCGTTGAAAATGTGAATTTCTTTTTCAATAAAATAATTTTTCGTAAAAAATCTGTAATAGTATTAGTGTCTTATAAGTCATTTTTCTCGTTAACACAGTTCTTTTATAATTCTGGTTTTTTTTTTTTTTTTATATACAAAACATTTTAAAGTTTTTTTTAAGCTAGAGTGTGGGACTAGTTGAGAATGTACCATTTAATATTCCAACTAGAAATGCAAAAGAAGAAGGAAAAAAAAAAAAAAAAATAATGGAATAAGGACTTCCTCTCCATTACACCCTTTCCATTTTTTTCCCCCCCCCCCTACTTCTGAAATCAGTTTTCATTAATTTTAGTTAACGTATTTCGTTCATTTTTCTAAAGATTACTTACAGCAGAATTTTTTTTCCCAATATTTTAAAAATAATTCTTAATTTATCTCTTACATACAGAATAAGGAAGCTTTTAAAGAAAAATTTCCTTTGATTATTAATTTAAAAACCACTATTTTATAATCAAATTTCCAAAAATAAATTTGCCTTCCATTTTGATTGCAAACCGTCCCCCAAGTACAAAAGTTATTACAGATACGAAAAACATAATCGTGATTTTACACTATTATTCTTAATATAAGACTCCTATAACTTCATTTATTTTAAAAACCGAGACAAATTCAATAATCCTACTATTTTCAACAAAGCAGCTTTTTTATATTATAATATATATAATTAATTATTTACTTTTAAACTTAAAAACTCAGCAGCTACCATCAGTTTACTTGACAGCGGCATGCAGAGAATTTTCTCTTTTGGCAAGAGTCCATATTTTTACTTCTCCACAATCGTAGATGGAAACAACAATTTAAATAAATCAGATTAATCATTACTAAGGAGGAGGTTTGAAACCCATTAATGTCCCAGTGTACACCAATAGTGTGATTATTTTACCACATAAACATGAAATTCGGTACCTCTAGAGCTATTTAATCTTGTTTTCTTACATGGACTTTGCGTGCATCAAGATATAAGGAGATATAATTATTTTTATACGTTTCTATAAATACATCAAAAATATTTTTGAATTCATCTTGCATGAAAAATATTGTTCCAAAAATCAACTATATTGCATGCTTGACCTCTTAAAATGCATTAAAATGATCTTGAAACTTAATTACTGTTTTTCTCTGCTGGTTTTTTATATATTCGTAAATGAATTTTAATATGGATAAAACTACATTTTTCCAAAATTAAAAAATACAATAAAAAAAAAAAAAAAAAAAAAAATTGTCTTATGAGAAAATTTCCAACACGAAACAGAAATTCAAAAATTTTAATTTAAGCTCACCAAGCATTAAATCAACCTTTTTGACAAATGTACACTAGATGACGAATGAAAATATGTAATTTTTAAGTGATAAAAGGAAAAGTTCTTATCCAAGCTAGTTCTTAACGATAGTCAAAAATACGTAGGGATTGCAATCTCGGTCAATAAAATGCCTAAATTGTTCCATGATGCATTCCACAAATGTTGAAAGCCTGAAAGAGGTCAAATATATTTTAGAGCTTTTAAAATAGTTGTCTTTGCCACAAATATTTCACTAGAATCTTCCACCAGACCTTTTGATTGGTCAGTTCTTGGTAGTAATAATTTCATATATTTTGGTGGGAATGAATATTTACTAAAAAAAATAAAGTCATTTTATTCGATAAGAGTTCAAATTAGAATAGTCTATAATTAATAGTAGCAAATATTAAGAATATAACAAACACCTTCTCATGATACATGATCTACATCAACAGAAGTTAGATACCTTAATTTGAAGTTCATGAGCATCACCGCTTTTAATCTTTATATCTTGGTATTTTTTTGGAGCTGAACATCGGCTTCACTTGCCCAGGACTGCGATTTTATTTTAAAGTTATTTTTTAAAAAAATATAGAGGTAATTAACAAAGGATAAATTAATTTTGTGATTTTAAAAGTGCATTAAATTTTTAAAAAGGAGATTGAATTTATTTGTCAGAAAATTCAATATTTTTAGCAAAAAGAGCTTTCTATAGTTACGAGTAAAAGTGAGAAGTGAAGTTTAACGGCACAAGAGTCAGACGTGCCTATGCTGCGCCAAACAAGATATAACTGTGGTCACGATGTTTGAAAAAAAAAATTGGAAAAAAGACAAAAAGTTTCACAAGAAGGAGGGTCGAAAATAGAAAGGATCGCTAAGGTATCCCGGGGGGAGCGTCACCCGCGCTTACCAAATATAGGGGAAAGAAAAAGGCCACTCCGGGTCATGATGCCCGTGCTCACCTGAATAAAGAGGCCCCGGAGATAATCCCCAAAGGCAAGGTGCTCGACTATACCCTCAGACGCTGGGTACCCATTAAAATCATCTCTTACGACATGCATGAGCTACAGTGGGACTATTCTTTCCCATCCAGGTCCAGCTATGAGAAAAAATAGTAGTAACTACGGGGCTCAACTTTATGGGTGCCTTTCGCGTCAGCGCCTTAAAAAAATTTTGTGAAAGATGCGAGGACGAGATATCGTGTTCTGATTGGATACTGGATTAAGTGCGATTGATGGGTTTAAATATTTGTTGACCAATAAAAACATTAAAGAAGTTTTGAAAATACATTTTCAGTTTAATATTAACAGTGTTGATTTGCAAACATTATTAGTTAGTTTTTCCTACAAATAATTTATTTCAATTTTTTATACTACGCTTTAAGAAAATGACTTACAACTCTACAAGTTAATTTCGGATAGTATATTTATAATGTAATTTGATAATATTATGTCCTTAATTCACATACTTAAAAAAATAACGAAGTATCCCAGTTTTTCTGACACAATTTTTTTTCAAGCAGAATATTTTTAAAACTTTTATATATGCGTGTAATGATTTCTCTTAAATTTTAATTTCATTTCCTAATGTACCCTTTCCTGATACCATTCTAATTTAGCTTTTAATTTGTGTAATCCCGCACTCTTGAAATCTGCTCAGTCAACCTTTCACATACTTCAAAACATTATAGGTATTTACTGTACTAGAATTTTCATTTCTAATTAAAATACCTAAAGACCCCTCCACCAAAAACCACGTGATCTGAAGAAATTCTTGCAGATAAATCTCTAGCATGGAAATTTTCGCTCTCTTTCATTTTGGCCACGAGAGCGAAACTATGCACCTGGCTTCCTCAGATTTGTATTATGTAAATCACGGAATCGAGTGGACGTCGATTGAGCTACGTTACCGCTATAACCATGTATATATAATTGTGCTCTCTCTCTATATCTCTTGCAAAATTAATAAACTTCTAATTCAAGATTTTCAAGTTTCTTCATCGGGCTCGAACGAATGGAAGCATTTTTAAAGTAGACAACTGTAATTGTTTAGAGTGTAATACATCGCACACACACGTGCATGATGTATTACATTCTACACAATGCTGCTGCAACAATGATTGCTATACTTCTAGTTAATCTATTTCAATGGTCTGGCGGTCTCCGGACGATCTTGCTGCCAGGCGTCTCCCCAAATTATTCCCCACATATTCGATGCAATTTAAATCAGGGGAGAACGATGGCCAATCCATTCAGTAGATATCCTCACTTTCTAGAAGCTCCTCGAGAGCAGAGGTCCAGTGAGAGCGTGCATTGTCGTCCACAAAAATAGACACTGGAACAATGTCACTTCGGAACAGACATCCGTTAGGATGAATAAGTTCATCGCAGTAACGATCTCTGGTAAGTGAACCGCTGTCGAAAATATATGCCTCCCCGTACAAGCACTCCAGGACCATCACAACGGTTTCTTTCCCTGATGTTAGTGGGATGAAACTGTGTCCGTACTGGCCTCCATATTAACTGGCGATAAGAATCGTTGCTCGGATTGAAACGACTCTCATCAGTAAAGAGAACCCGATTCCTTTGATGAGATTGAAATCTTTTATGTTCTTGACACCACTTTAAACAGACTGTAAAAAGATCCGCGTACCGGTCATCGTTCGCCGCTGTTCCTTCGGGGCAACCACAGCCAGCCTTTCTTGCAGCTGCATCCGTCATTTGGAAAGCTTTTTTTCATTTCTTCCAAAATACACTTTGGTTTATTCCAAATTCTTGTGATACACTAGTCAAACAACGCCCGTCTTCAAGCTTGCTGATCATTCTACCATGCGTAAAGGCATCCTGATGGTTTCTGGTAGCCATTATGAGCTTGCGATTTCACTTACAGGGAATATCTGGAATTGCGTCCATCCTCCTTCTTTATAAGTTGCCTTAGTACCGAGCTCACGCATTCCAAGCGTTTGCTTGCCGTGACATCCCCTCTGATGTCATAATGCTGATATTTGAACTTGCATCACCTTTCTAATGAACTGCCTTTTTATTGTACTTATCGCAAAAACCCTTTTCAAAAATTTCATGTTGAAAAGTGTATTACTATTTATTAAGTAAATGATATTATGAAATGGTTTCTTTTCAGATTCAGTTATGTAACAGTTTTTGATAGAGATGGCCTTGTTTTATTTAGATTTATGAATTTTTTATTTTCACTTTCAATTTTTTTTCCTTTTTGCAATTATGATATTTTAAGTTTTTTAATTTTAATTTCAACAGTTCTTGAATATTATGCAGACTTTTTATCTTTGACTGGTTTCTAGAATTTTGTAATGGTATTCTTTCAATGTTTACAAACTGTTTTTTCGTCACGTGAGAATATAGTATTTGCTTCAAGCCGATTTTCGACACTTTTTTTTTTTTTTATACTTTTCAAGTACTTTTATCTCTTGAAATAAAGCATTAATAAGTATTAAACATGAGTAAATCTTACTTCAAAATTTTATTGATTTCTGTTACGTAATTTCGTAAATTGTTTTGTATTATTAATACATGTGGAGTGTTATACTTGGAAAATTTTGATTTTTCTCCAGAACATGTTGCTGTTATAATTATCGATATCAAGGTTACGTTCGACAATATAAATTGGTGTATTCAATTAAAAAAATTTCATTTTCCAACCTGCTTTCAAAAGTTTATTTATTCTTACACAATAAATAGACATAGTAAATTATTCAAAATATTATTTAAAAGTCGGACCTTATTAAAAAAATTTTATGCTTTAAGCTGAATTTCTATGTCTTTCAATTCACTTGGACGAAAAACAAGTATACCATCTAATATCCAATCAATGTTTAACAAATATGAATATAATGTAAAAAACTGAATAAGCATATTATATATATATATATACACACAGAGAGAAGATTAAAGCCTAGTGATTTCGAGGCATGTAAAAAGTATTCATACACTGACAGAAAAAAAAAAAAAAAATCTACGTTTTTTATTGGATCAGCCAGTTCTTTGTTGATAAGTGATAATCTTTCATCTTTGAAATTGATTGTTTATTTTTATAGGATAGAACTACAATGAATATTATCGCTTTTGCATTTCTATTTATACTAATATCTTTGATTTTGTGAAATTTAATTTTTGCTAGGGAAATAGATTTGTCATGAAGATAATAAAAGAGAGAATGCATTTACAGTCAGAGGGTTATGCCCGCATAATCCCGTCGTGTCCAGATACTTCAAAAAGCGATGAAACATATAATTCCATATGGCCGTGCGCTCGCCGAAAACGGACCACATGTAATTTTTGTCCTTCCCAGGATTACTTCAAGTTCGTTTTACCCGTATTTTTTCCAAAGTCCTTAAAGATTTAACACGATAGATAAGTGGAGAGGGTTGTAGCGACACAATAAAATTTTATGGCTCAAAAGGGAACCTCGTTCTTTCCCTTTGTGTTGAGGCATTTTCCTTTGAGATATTCGTTCAAAAGGGTGAGGAAAAGAATTTCTTTAGTCGAAATCAATTGGTGCACAAGGTATCAATAAGTGTCGGTATATCAGCTTGGTTTGAGATTTTATTGCGTTTGAATTACATATATTCTTGGATGCATTTTTTGAGATATAACCATTTAATTAAGTAAGCCAAAAAGACGCTTTAAAGAAGAAAATAGATTATGTACTCAGTTTTGATTTATTATTAATTTGAAGCCTTAACAAACTGAGCTAGAGGAGGGGAATTTGTTATTTTACTTATTTGGACAAATTACTTTTTCTGTGAGTGGGATATATTCTTTGATCGATTAATTCACATTAAAATTATCAAATAGAATTAAGTATTTATAAAATATTTATAAATCTCCAAAAATATCGCTACATAAATATCTACTTGTTTACAAAGCATATATGAAAACAATGAATATATTCCATTTTTTCGTTTTTCTTATATTAATAAATATTTTCAGTTTCGAAAATAATATTTCATTAAAAACTTTTTAAACTCTTCAATTTATCACAAATGAATAATTTTTAAGCTTCTGTAGAGCATTACTTGAAAAATTTATTATGCATTGATAGTTTTAGTTTAGTTTTTATTAACGTCGCACTAGAAGCAACACGAGGACTATTGGCGACGGACCTCGTAATTTTGAACCTCGGTCAAGTGACGAGGACGACACCTGAGCTGGTACCCCCTCTCCTAACATCAACACTACGCCAACGGGAGGACTTTAGGCCCCGAACAGATTTAACGTGCATCAGCCTCGGCTACACGGCAGGTCTTTAGCGGCCAAGGATCGAACCACCGTCTGAACTATAACCTACGGCCACGAATCCAGAACCATGACCACTAGGCTACCGCGGCCCCCTTATGCATTGATAGAAATAACGAAAAAAAAAAACTTTTTTAAAATCTGTTGGTTTTTTCATAATTGCAAAGCCAAGTGTTTAGGACAGCTTGCATACAATCACTAGTTTTGCATTGTTAAGATACCGAAATATATCAGAATTTTAAACGGCTGGACTTCAGTTTGCTTCAATCAGTAGATAAATGAGGGTTTTCCTGCAAATGCATAC
>BMAW01044184.1:0-26810 GCA_019974015.1 Nephila pilipes
TCGATAACTCAGCTGTTTCTGGTCCGATCGACTTAAAATTTTGACACCTTTCAAGCAAAGGTTAGTATTCTAGAAAGACCTGGTTACTGGTTTACTACGAGTGCCATCTCTGGGTTAGTCTCGGAACTTATTGATCCATGTGTTACATTACGTTAATAATACAATAATTAAGAAATAAAATTTATTCTGTGTACGTGTAAAACACAGACAAAATAAAATATTTTAGACGAAGAAAACATTTCAAAAGCAGTTCCAAAAAAAATAAACTTATTTGCTGCGGCTGCAGACTGATTTGCTGAGGTACTGATCATGCCGAACGTTAAAAATCTGTTGTGTAGTCGCATTTGTATACAGTCGTATTCTAATAATACGTATTCTAGTACGGGAGAACGAGATGTATACAAATGAAGAATACTGCGAAATGGTACTGTTGTATGGGCAGTGTAATCAAATAAGAGAGAAGCGGCAAGACTTTATGCCATTAAATTTCCCAGTCGAAGACATCCATCTTATTGTACAATTGCCCTTGCTGTTCAACGCTTGTATAAAACTGGGAGCTTGTATAAAACAAGCTTACGGATACCCGCTAAGGATGTTCTAGGATATGCCCCGGCTCATCCTGAAAGTAAATATTCATACATGACACTTCGATTTTACATTGTTTAGTGAAAATAATAAGAAATCACACCTTTCAATGCTGAAATTAGACCTTTCGTTATTTAAAACATAGTAAAATAATTTTTCTATCACTTTTGAAAATATCATAATAAGAAAAATGAAAATTGAGAAAAAATAATTAAAGTTACAATTTAGTAGGGGCCAAAATCAAAAAAACTTGTTTCTCATATAAACTTATATATACCTCTTTCTACTGTAATAACAAAATTCTATTAGATGCTCTGACACACACACACGCATATATATATATATCAGAAATAAATGAAATAATTAACTAAAAGTAGAATAAAAGTAAGAACTGAAACATAAGAAACATTTTAGAAATTACAAAGAAAATTTACAAATAATTTTTAGTAGAAAAAGTGAAAGTAAAAAAAATGATAATTTTCAGTTGCTAAAAATATAGAACAAAAGAAAAGAAAAAAAAATTACAAAACTTATCAGTTAAGGAACAGTTCAATATAACTGAAGAAATACTTAAAAAAATAATGGCAAGATAACGTTCAAATCATGAATAAGTACAAACTAAGGTATGAAAAACAAATAAATTAAATCCATAAGGAAAATGAAATATAAAATTTATAAACACTCAATCTGGTTAAACAATATTTTACAGCTGCCCAGCAATCCTAACAAAAACCTGTTGTAAACCAATTTCGAAGTTCCATAAATTCTAAAGATACAAGATGCAAAACAAAAATAAAACAAAAAAAAATCAAGTAAAATATGTAAATGTAGACAAATAAACATACTAAATCTGTTTATAAAGAAAATAGAAAAAGAAATATCTAAGAAAAATAAATCAACTAGATTAAAAAAGATTATAAAAACTTACATATGATTATACCATGCTTAGCTATAACCTTCATACTAATCTCCCGCTTACAAATCAAATTCTTCCACTTAGGCTTAAACAAGAAGTATAACAGTGCCTTCTACCAGAAAGAACAAGTACTAATAAAAGAAATTTGAAAGACTTTAAAACAAAAACTAAAAATGGAAAGAATAGAAAGGGAAAAAAAATTAAAAAAAAGAAAGAAAGAAAGAAACTTTATAATTAAGTTTTAAATTACTCTCAATAAAATTCAAAGGAAAATCAGCTTTCATACAAATTATCATACACTTTCCAAATGAATGAAAATTTCATATTTTAGTCACGAGTCCAATATTACGCAAAACTTAGTTATAAATCATGTTCTTAAAATATTAAGAACTAAAGATCTTTAGGTAGCGTTACCACAAGCGAAAAAGTTCTTTTTTTCATATATATCAATAGAAATTTTATTGTCTTTTTTTTTAAAAGTATCTAAATATTCCACTTCATTTATATCAAAATTAGTATGAAATGTATTTAAACACTCTGGATAAAAAGATAAGAAAGGTTTAACATTTTTGTCAAGAAGAAAGTTCTCCACTTTCGCTAAATGTGGTTGGTTGAGGCACATAATTTTTGGTAATATTAATTTGAAAGAAAATAACATCAATACTTGCATATCTAATCATTTTAAAATTATTATAACCAAAAAGATTATCTTCGAAAATGTATAAGTAAATAGTGGCTGAACAATTACTTGCAGGCTCCCCTTTCTATATAACTTTATTCTGATCAAATATCTTATTATTAAAAATGCATAGTTTTCTTTTAAGACTAACATAGCTAAGTAATAAAAATTTTCATACGCAATAGTCTTATTTATATTAAATTTCACATTAATCTGTTTTAGAACTTTAATAAAATCCTGTCCATTAACAGAATTAAAAAGATCTTCAAAATTATAGCTATAAATAATATAAATCTGTTTATTATAAATGTATTTGACAAAATCAGCCCTATTTTTAACAATATCAGTATTCTTCAGCTTATTCATAATATTTTGTAAATTTTTTAAGAATCTTTTACTTGGAAGAGTAATATTGCATTCGAACCATTAATTACTTTTCTAAATTTAATAGGATTTTTATGAAATTTTGGTGTTAAAAAAACGTGAGGTGGTACTTCAATATTATCAATAATAACATCGATTTTCTTATAAAATTTCTTTCTATTACTCAAAACACTCTTAAGGAGTTTTTATTCTCAAAATGCTAATTAGTTAAATTAATATATTTCTGCAGATAAGACGAGGTATAAATTTTCGTCAAAGTTTGATAGCTTTAGCATGTATCTATCCCGCAAGATGACCCCAAACTATCAACAGCTATAAATTTAGTTTAGATCAGCGATTATCATCTGGAACAAATTTTATTTCTTACTACTGGCTGCACTTCTTATAGATGCACGCACCGAATCACTGACTTACACGTACATCTAATAAGTTTATTGTCCGTAGCAGCTAAGTGGTTATAGTCACGAACTCGCGGCCGGTATTGTTTTGTCGAGACGCGAGTTCGAGTCTTGATGCTGCAATGACCCGTCGTGTAGTAGGGTTGATGCACATTAAATCTAACAAAGCTCCAAGTCCTCTCGTTGGGTGGTGTGAAAGTCTATAGAATACTCACGTGTCGTTCTCGCCACTTGACTGAGGTTCATAACTACGAGATCTGTCGCCAAAAGTCCATGTGTTGCTTTTAAGAGAAATGTTAATATACAATAAACCTCAAAAAATTATTTTCTTATTCCTGGCATCACTGCCTATAGAATCACTCGCCAAATCACGAGCTCACTTGTACCACTAGCAAACAAGTCTATTTTCTTGCATTTTTTAGCACTGCACAAGTCGAATCATGAACTCACATGTACCTCGAACAAGTTTACTTTCTTGCATCTGGCAGCACTGCCTATAGAAGCACATGTCGAATCACGAACTCACGCGTACTTCTGACAAATCCTTCAAAAAGTGTGGGATTTCTAATGCTTCGGATGGCGAAGAAGACGATTTGTTATGGGATACTCATGACGAAGCGGTACAGAATGGGATCCATTTGACGAGTTTCTCAACAACAAAAGTGAGGATGCACTTAAGGAGCTATTTGCTTCAGATAATGAATTTGAGGATTTTAAATACATTGTTGAGGTTGAGTGATTTGTTTTATTTTATAGTAGTTTTAATTTATATAAATGTTAATTTAATTTTTTTATGCCCTATAAGATAACTCCGGATTTTGGGGGTCATTTTCATGATTCAACTATCGTCTTATCTGCGGAAATATAGAACACACACACACACACACTACTCCAGGTCTAATAAATTAATAACTATTAGTAATAAAAACATCAATCAATAATACTTTTTAATCACTATAGTTGGACCTAGTCATTTTGATATCGCCGAAATATTTTATAAGAAAATGAGTAAGGGAAATAAATAAGATAAAAACTCTTGACGATATTTGAAATAATATACAAGGGAAAATACCTCACATTTCCAAGAAATAATGGAAATATATATTTTTGGACTTATAACCAATCAAAATGCATTTTCGCTATAGTAATTAGTACAATTTTTGAAAAAGATGTTATTCTGTGTGCTCGAGTATTTTGGTGAATCCGTTTTCTAAAACATCACCATTAAGAATCGTTACTTGAATGAATTCCTTTGGCATTATAAAGAAGTATTCATAACTGGAATTCTATAGCTTTTTGAAGGTTACATCAAATAGAAATAAATTTTTTCCCCTACATTTCTTATGACCTTGCACTGTGCATCTGATGGCTACAAATCTTTTCATCTATTTTTGATCCACTTCCCATGAAGGATCAAAAATAGATGAGAGAGTTTTTGAGCCTTACTAATTTGGAATTTTTCAAATTCAGTTTGGATGACTATACAATATTCAATAATAAAACAACAAATAAAATAAAATTTTAAAAAAATTGTAAAAAAGTACTATGCAAAGTTTTCAAAAGAACAGATTTAGCCACCCAAGGTGCGTCTTTTTTTATTATTTTTAAATTACTCAATTAAATATAAGAATTAAAGTAAACGATGAAATGTCGAGAAATGGACAATAGTGAACTTTTCCAAAATTCCAATTAAAGCAAACGATAAATTATTAAATTGAA
Organism: Nephila pilipes; assembly: GCA_019974015.1. Taxonomy (NCBI): domain Eukaryota; kingdom Metazoa; phylum Arthropoda; class Arachnida; order Araneae; family Nephilidae; genus Nephila; species Nephila pilipes. The sequence continues at coordinate 4,682 of BMAW01044184.1, forward strand.
TATTATGTCAGCTACTTGTAATTAAAATGAAAACAAACGATAAATTATTAAATTTAATATATTTAAGCTAAATAAAATTAAAGGAAACATAAAAAATTGAAAAGTGATCTGGTACGCCAAAAGTGATCCAACTAAAACAATACCCCCTTGGGTGGCTAGTAAAAATAAAACTTTATATATTAATTTTTTTTGAAAATAAAGACTAAAAAAAGCAGAAAATAATGTTTATAAATTAAAAAAAAAAAAAAAAAAAACTCTTTTTTGTGGCAAAAGGGTTAAAAAAGAGCTAAAAAATAATACAATAATAATAGCTTTTTTATCAGCCAGTAAGAAACTGAATTACAAAAAATATTGAAAATGACAGTTTATTATCATCATAAATTTAAAAAAAGGGAAGAATTTTAAAAAATAAATATCTTTAATAATTTAAAATACATTTCGTTGTTTTACTTCACAAATATTAACACTTCATATAATTTAAAACATGTTAAAATGAGTAATAAAAAGCTAAAATGCGCCATATTTTCAGCACGGTTGGGTGAAAAATAAATTTAAGTGTTCTAAATAAATAAAGTTGAAATTAGTTTCCTTTTGGAATTTATTTTCTAGACTGAATAAGTAAAAGAAGTAATTAAAAAATAATTTTACGACGACATAAATAATTTTTTAAAATAAATTATGTAGCTAAACAAAAGTAAATCAAAGTTCTAGTACCAGAAAAAAAAAAGAGGCGTAAAAAGATTGGACAGTTTATTTTAGACTTAAAATTAAGTATTTGTTTCCAATTTAACGTTTTCGATATTTAAATGTTATTCGCTCATTAATCATTATTTTTGCAAGTAACATCATCTCTCCTTTACAATATGTTAACCAAGAAGAGTCAATTTTCACTTCTTTTCATAAACTGACAGCATATGTTCAGTTTTTAATGCTAAACCTTGAATATAAAAAAAAATCGTATTTTGTATCCAGATCACCAAGCTTTCTAAAGACACTAATTTTGTTTTCTGAAATTAGTTGCCAAAGTCTGACAAACGCGCGATTTTATAAAAAAAAAAAATGGTCTAAAATATCATGAAGCCCTAATAAATACGAATATGTTAAATGTATATGTTTCATTTTAGTTTCAACTCAGTTATATGTATATTTCCCTTTATTAACATTGGGGTCTGGAGATGAAAGAACTTTCTGTGGTCAAACAAAATTAACAATGAAAGTAAAGGTTAGGTCAACACATGTGTACATTTTTCATCTATCAAATACATTTTTAAATCCCGATAATCTTTCAATTTAATACATTTCAAGAATTCAAAATTTTATTCCAGGAAAGATTAAACGCATAGAAAAAATTATAATCCAAATTCGTCTTCTAATACAATATAATGTGCTTGATAATAACGCACAACTGAGATTTTTTTCAGTGATTACATGTAAGAGCTTCTTTAAATTTATTTACGTCTTAATCCCCCCACCCCCATTTCCGATAGCTTTCAATTTTGGCTGCGTGCCAGCCAGACAGTGTAAATGCTAATATATTTATTTTTCAACGCGGCAAACCGGGAAACATGACTGCTAGACCTTGACGAAAGAAACAGTTTTAGATATTTATTTTTGCAATTTCATTGCATGAATGAAGAGAAATCAGAAGCCTTCCACAAATGATTTACTGTGAGCAATACACGAATCATTTTTTTTTTTTATATTTAAATTCGATTTTTGAGAATCTTTCACTTTTTGTATCAAAATCTATGCGTGATGCAGTAGCATTACATACAATAAATTACTTACTTGTATTTGATCTAAAGATGAAATCATATTTCGATAAATGTTACTTTCACTTTTGTTAACATTTGACGTAAGTGATTTAGACACGAGATGTAATCTGCGACAATGACCATCACCTCTGTAATTCGTAAAGAACATAACTTATTTTTTTATCCATCATTTTATAATTAATTTTATTTATTTCAGCTTTTCATTAAGCATGCAAATTCTTTAGCTTTATCCCCTTAATATCTGACCACTGGCTTTTACAGTTAGATAATTTGAAACTGATTATTCTGCGACAATCAATGACCCTGAGACCTATAGTTCCGACACCTAATTTTATCACAATAATTTGAAATTTTAATTTTTTTCATTACAAACAAAATTAAGAATCTTTGAACTGAATAATTCTGAAATAATACAGGCTTGCAGTACAAAAACTCCGAGAATTATATTCCTTTTCCAAAGCTCCATTATTAGGTGTCATTTCCCTAAACATTTGCACATATCAAAATGAAATGCAAATAGCCAATATCCGGGGATGCCACCCAGGAATATATGAATAGTATCAAATGTTTCAAGAATACACTATATTGAATATTATTTAAAAGAAAATTATACCTCAACCTACAGTGAAAAAAATATTTTTTAAATATAAATAATATGTAACAATTAAATATAACTAAAAATATTTCTGTTCACTCTAAAGCAGGCTCGGTAATTACGCGTCCCGCTGAGTTGGGTCATTTGAATAAAGTTTTAAATTTTTATTGTACGTAAAAGTACCAAAGATCATTCCACCATAAGTCGCTCGTATCATACCCTACTACTTTGGGAATATTTCATTACCTGACTCAACTTTATTACAATTTTTCTTTTCTAATCTTGTCCAGAAACAATAACAAAGCTCGTTTTAAAAAGCGCACGGGCATATGGTGCGTTTGGGCGACTGGTAAAGTATACCCAATCAACAAACTTACTGAAGAGCGTGGGTGTGCATTACTAGTCGTAGGGAGGGAATGCGACAAGCGGAACATGCGAAATAGCAGCAGCCTGTTTGTCTGCTGCAAGCCTAATATATTTGACGAAAAAGCGTATTGTTCTAGAGTAGCGACAACTATTATTTCGGGGAACTTAACCCTCACGGGCTTCTATCCCCTGTGAAATGGCTTAAAAATGATTGGTGAACTGAACCTTGGTTTTTCACTTGCCCAGAAGTTAATGAGTTATTATGGAAGTTATTTTTATAAAAATTGCAATAGTTTGATGAAAAAAAGAGTTTTTAGGGAATTTAAAAAGTTATTGCAGAAAGTAAAGTTATCACAAAGTAAAAATATAATGGATGATCAAATTTAATTGCAGAATGGAGAATTAATTGTAATATTGCAGCAGAAGTCTATTGAATTCCTGCTTGCTTGCTCGGTCTGGTCGCAGTAAGAGCGTGGGTTGTGATTGGTCGGTGGTGCGGTGAGCTGTTTGAGTATATAAGTGTGTGTGGGTAGGGGTGGATGGCGGATGCTAGTTATGTTTTTTAAGATCGCGGGAGTTGGGTGATTTTGTATTGGATTTTAGAAAGTTTAAATTATTGTATAATTTTAAATTATAGGATTAGGATTTCCCTGGGTCTATGAAGTTGAGGGTTATTTCTTATTGGGGTGTATTTTTCTATTTCTTGTATGGTTTTATTATTTGAAGTATCGATTTTTTGGAAGAAGTTTGCAGAAAGTTTTTTGATAAAATTTTTTAGTGTGGGGAGTTTAAGTGAAAATCTAATATCTGTATTTCTCATGTACCATTGGGCTTTAGCTATTGTTCTAATTGTGGAGTTTTGCGATTTTTCTAATAAGTCAAAAGTAGTGTTAGCACAGTGTGACCAGACCGGGCTAGCATAGGTCAGAATAGGTCTTAGAATCAGGGTGTAGATAAGCATTTTATTACGTCTGCTTAAAGCAGATTTACGCGAGATAAGGGGGAAAATTTTATTAACTGCAGATCTGTACTGCTTTTTAATTCGTATTACATGTTGTTTGAAAGTGAGTTTTTTATCCAACGTTACACCAAGATATTTGGTGTCTAGAGACCAGGGTATATTTTTGTTTTCCAGAAAGATGTCTGGTTCATTTCTTATGAATCCTCGTGAGAAGAAGACGGCCTCTGTTTTGGAAACATTCAGGGCGATTTTCCAAGTAGAGTACCATGCTTCTAGTATCTGTAAGTGTTCGTTTAGTGCTTGGCTTATGTTAGGTGATTTTTTATGTTGTGCTAATATCGCAGTGTCATCTGCATACATGCATAGTTTTGTTTCTGGGTGTGTAGGGATGTCGTTCACGTAGTAATTAAACAAACTTGTTGAGAGGATTCCTCCTTGTGGGACTCCGGCTTCTATTGATCTTGGATTTGATAGTTTTTCATTTACTGTGACTTGGAATTTTCTATTTTGAAGGTAGGAACTGGTTATTTTTATTAGATATGGTGGGGTGTTGTACTGTATCATTTTATATATTAATCCAATATGCCAGACTCGGTCAAAAGCTTTCTGGATGTCCAGGAAAACCACTCCAGTTTTTTTCCTTTTGAAGAATCCTGTTTTTATAAATTCTATGACTCTGAGTAGTTGGTGGCTGGTGGATAGTTTTGGTATGAAACCATGTTGTTGGTGGATAATTACATCTTTTTCTTGGAGGAAGTTGGAGAGTCTATTGTGTATGATCTTTTCTGCTATTTTGCTTAATATTGGAAGTAGGGATATCGGTCTGTAGTTGCTTGGTAGGGTGGGATCTTTTCCTGGCTTCAGGATCGGGATGACTACGGCGGTTTTCCAGGTGTTTGGGAAATAACCGAGTTCTAGCATGTTATGGATAATGTTTCTTAATTGGAATATGCAGAGTTGAGGTAAATTTTTGATCATTTTGTTGGTGATTCCTTCTTTTCCGGGAGCTTTGTGGATTTTGATTTTCTTTATATAATCGGCTATTTCAGTTGCTAATGGTGGTGGGTAGGCTTGATTTCGGAAATTTCCATCATTTTGCAGGTAGCCGTGAACGACACCTGTAACATTTTCATCGTGATTAGGTGTGTTTATGTCATTTAATTTAAATTGGTTTTGAAGTGAGTCTGCCAAAGTTTCTGATTTTTCAGTATTACTAAGTGCGATATTAGCTGGGCCTTTAAGGGCGGAGATGGGAGTTCGTTTTCTTCTGAATACTTTCGCCATACCCCAAAGGGTACCGGTTTCCGCATTCAGGTTTTCAAGTGTATCCTCCCAATCTTTGTTTTTGTGTAAGTGCACTTTTCGCCTAATTTCGTTTTGGAGTTTGTTTAAGTTTTCTTTATCAGCAGGGTAACGGGTGAATTGCCAGATTTTTCTAGCTTTATTTCTTTTTCTGAATAATTCTCGTAAATCCTGTCCGATAAAAGTTTGTCTGTTGTGTTTTATGGGTTTCGAGGCGAGTTTATGTGCACTTAAAATGTTTTGTGTTAATTCGGCGACTTGGTTTTCTATATCCTCTCCGCTTTGTGCTTTGGGTAGTGTGAATGTTTGTATTGTGTTTGTAAGAAGAGTGCTTTTAAATAGTTCCCAGTTTATACGAACTTTGGGTTCCGGCAGTTCGTATTTGTTCTGAGTATCAAAATGGATAAGAACTGGGTTGTGATCGCTACTTAACTCCGGTAGCGAGTGGATTTGAGCGGGCCAATCAAAGTTCTTCGTTATTGCTATGTCTATGGTGGAGGCGGAGTTATAGCCGTAGCGTGTTGGTGTGGGCGGGGCTAAGATTTCTAAGCCGTTTCGATCGGCAAAATTTCTTAGTGCATTTCCTCTAGATGAATTATATGAACAGCCCCAGCTAGTGTGCTTAGCATTAAGATCTCCGCAAATTAATGAGATTGACCCTAAGTTTTGTATTGTTTGTATGTATTTTGGAACAAGTGAGGTGTTAACAATTGGTGGGATATACATTGAGGTAATAAGAATGGGGTTTCCGTCTGAAGGGGTGAGTGCAACGATAGTTGCTTCTACACCATTTAGTGTGGGTGTTGGTATTTGGTAGTGTGGGAGGGTTTTTTTGATTAAGATTGCCGTGCCGCCGGAGAATCTGTTATTTGTGTTATTCGTGTTAGGTCTGTCATTTCTGTGTATGGTGTAGTTAGGCATAGAGAATTTTATACCCGGTCCTAGATGTGTTTCTTGTAATAAAATTAAGTCTGGGGAGTGCTTATCAATAAAGTGTCGTAATTCAATATCACGACACTTTACCCCTAGGGCGTTCCAGGTAACCAGTTTGAGGCCGAGGAGATTGAATTTTAGTTATGGGATGTGGGTGGTGAGGCGACTACACCCGCTATAAATATATTGAGCTTGTCTAGGTCATTGCTGACTTTTGACATGTTGTTTAGGGCTTCAAATAACTTAGGAAATTTGTTAAATAGATTCTGTAGTTCGCTAATTGCAGTTATAAAATTAAAATTGCCTGTACTATTATTATTTGAATTTTTATTATTGGTGTTGAGAGTAGGAGGATCTAATGGCTCAAACTGGTTTGAAGCTTCGACCATGTTTGGGAGGACTGGTGGCTTCATCTGTTGATTTGCATTGTTACTGCAGATGTTTGCAAAGGTGAAGTCGGCAGTCACTGCTCTGGTTGTGGGTATTATGTTTCTATCATTAGTTTTCTTGGTGGGTTCTCCATTTTTAGGCTTTCTTTTGGGGAAAAGAGGACATCCTTGCCAGGATGCCATGTGATCTTGTTTGCAGTTGATGCAGGTTGGCTTTTCTATTCTTTCTTTGATTTGGCATTCGCCAGTTCGGTGATTTGCTCCACACTTAAGGCATCTTGTATTCATTCTACAATTCATGGATGAATGATGAAAATAATTGCAGTTATAACACTGCGTGGTTGTATTTTTCTTTTTGAATGGGACTATTTTCACCAGCATGTGCATGACTGCTTGTATTTTATATATATCCAGGGCGTCTTCTGTTCTTCTGACTTCAATCATGAAAATGGGGAGTGGTAATTTGGTTTTTAGTTGTTTCAGTTGCGCGACTTTTTGAACTTTTATTCCTTGTGATTCTAGGTCTTCTTTTATGTCATCAGGGTCAGCGTGAGATGGTAGGCCTCGTATACAGACTTTCAAAGGCCTCTCAGAAAGTGGTTGTATTACATAGTATTCAGATTTCATATTTGTTAGTTGGGTGGTTATTCCCCTATGGTCATCTTCGCTTTCAGGGTTGATTTTTATATACTGTCCTGAGAGTTTGCAGGTGGCCTTCGGATAATTTCTATTAATTGCTTGGATGATCAGGTTGTAGTTCTGGGTGAGCTTTAACATGATTGGTTGGATTTTTGGAGGGGGTGGGGGTAGGTCGATTTCAGCTTCATCTGGATCGCAGTCCGAAAGCGCATCAAAACTATTGCTTGTATTTAAGTTTTTATTATTTTGAGGATTGAATTGTTTATTAAATTTAGATGTTCTAGTGGGTATTAGGAATCCATCTTGATCGATAGTTCTCTGGGCTTTAGGAGCTCTGCTAGTACTTGGAGTTGGTTCGTTAGGCTTAACTACATCAGTAATGTTGCATGATTCAGCCATGCGTTTTCTTAAGACTTTTTAGATTATTTAAGTTGAAATTTAGATCTTTATGTAATTTGCAATTTTGTACTGGGCAAAGTGAATAAGAATTCAGCTCACCTGTAAGTCTTTCAAGTTCTGATTCCAAGGTTCCTTTTTCAGTTTGGAGTTCCATGGTTGGTCTAGGGTCTCTTTTCAGTGGGTTTTCCTTTTCGACTTCAATTAGTTCCTTGATGTATTTTATTCTCGGGTTTAGTAGGTTAATTTGGTGGATTAAGTTCTGGATAGTTTCGCAAATTTGGCTTTCAGTTGGCATTGGAGAGTTGCTCTCAGGAGGTGCAATCTCCATTAGGTTTGGGGCCAGGACATCGGCCATGTTAGGCTTATTCGGCTCCATACAGTTCAGGCGTGTTCGCTCCTCGAAGTCCACGCGTAGAATGATTGTTCTAGACAGACCAACTGCCCGGTGTCTTTTGATCACTAATAATTTAGCGCCAGCGTTATGTTGAAACCGCAAGTTTTTTAAATTGCATTTCGTCTAAATATGATTAATTCAATAAAATGTAATTTCCGTTAATTTATAGCAGAATGTTCTTAATTTCTTTAATAAGGTTCGGGATAATTAGTCGCTTCCCATGACTCGAAAATTCAAAGTTTTTGTAGGTTTTAACGTGAGAATTTCGATTGGCAACACACACACGCACACACACATATATAATGCTGCCCGCCTTAATAAAATGTGTTTCCAAAGCGGTCTTTTGGGTTGGACAGGCCTGCTCTAAAGTGAGTCGTAGACTAATAAATGAAATATTCTACTGTAGTAACTGCATCCAAAAGATGGTCCTCTTACAGGTAATATATATCATATGGGATAAACTAATGTCAGACTAAACTGATTGATCTGCAAGAATTCAAAAATTCTACCACGAACATACTTCCTGAAGATAAAGTTACTTTTCTTTATCGTGACAGTATGAAAAAATTATATATAATTAAATTCAAAATCAAATAATTTGAATCATTGACAGATGTGCCGCATGTAAAGATTATCTCCGACATGTACTAAGAACAGAAGAGAAGGTGATAATATGTACTAAATGTAAGAATAATTCGGTAATTTGATAATAATTCCAGGATTTTTGAGTAGATTCCATTTATTTGACAATCCAATATATAATGGCTGCTATCGAATAATTGATTTTGACCATATTTTATAGACCAGTAAGAACTATTCTTACCGTCGAAAAAATCTTATGTAATCTGCATATTCATCCTCAATTTCTTCAACATATCATCAAAGAACTTTCACAAAGCACAAACTAAGAAGACTTAAAATTTTTTTAAATCCTTTTACTAATGATATGCTTGATTATGGTTTGCAAGGTAAAGCGTAATCTTTGCTGTTGAATATTCTTCCAAAAAGATCTTCTCAATAAATACATTAAATATACCTTAACATTGTAAAAAATTAGGATACACAAAAACTAATCATAAATTTCATATTTATGTTCTTCTTTTTGTGGCAACAAAAATGTATTCTACGTGTGAATGCATTAATGAAGACTGAAAGTATGTTTTTATCCTCTTTAAAATATTACAACTTTTAAAGGTTAATGAACACTAACAGTTTCAAAATTTTTTAAAACATTGGATAGAGCAAATACACAGTTCAAATATTTTAGGTTTACGAATATAAGCAGATTTAAATATTGCACACTAAGCATATTTATGCAAGAACAAAAATATAGTTTCTTAATATACACTGGTTATCATAAATTAAGGAAAATTCACAAAAATCGCGATAACTCAAGAAGTTACACATGGAATTTTATGAAACTTACCCACAATATACAACACATAGTAAGGTATTAAACAACATAAAAAGAAATTATCAGACATTAATAGTAGTATAGAAATTAGCACATGTATAAAATAAACAAATTGGAAGTATCGGTTTCCAATAGAAAAAGTACCTTTAATATGGAATATGATTGCCTCTAGAAGCAATACAGCACAAACAGCGATGTGTGATGCTTTCAATTATGCGGTCTATCAGTTCAATAGGAAGTGAGAGCCATTACTCTTGTAAAGCAGATGCAAGCGCGGCAAGGGTCTGAGGGGGCGGATTGATGGCAGATACACGCCTCCCTAGAGCATCCCAAACGTGCTCGATAGGATTCAAGTCCGGGGATCGAGCTGGCCACTCCATGCGCGTAATTGTTTCCTGTTGAAGATAATCATCAACAATGCGAGCTCTGTGTGGTCTTGCATTATCGTCCTGTAACAGGAAGCAATCACCAATCGCCCCGGCATATGGGCGCACATAAGCATCAAGGATGTTGTCTCGATAAACCTGAGCATTCACGGTTCCCCTTGGAAAGACATGGAGGTCTGTGCGCCCTCCTAAGGATATGCCTCCCCAAACACAGACACTGCCTCTTCCGTATGCATCTCTTTCACGGATGTTTAAAGGATGATAACGGGTCCCAGGTTCTCTCCATATCAAATAACGTCTACTGTCACTTTCTAGACTAAACCTGGACTCATCCGTAAAGAGAACAGGCCTCCATTGATCTGACGTCCAGTGGACATGTTGTCGGGCCCACTGCAAACGGTCTCTCCTATGGCGTGATGTGAGCGGCACGCAAATGGCTGGTCGTCTCGCATACAGACCACCTTTGTGGAGCCTTCTGCGCACAGTTGACGTTGACACCAACCTTCCGGTGGCTGCAGCAAGAGAGGATCTAAGATGTGTCGGAGTAGCGGTTCTATTCCTGCGTGCACTTAATGTCAAATATCGGTCATCGGCACTGGTCGTAACAGTTGGTCGTCCTTGACTGAACCTCCTAGATGCCGAATCTGTGGTTTGAAATTGCCTCCAAAGTCTATGAACCACAGATGGACTCACATTTAGCCATCTGGCCACTTCTGATTGACTCTGCCCTGCCTCTAGTCTCCCGATGGCTCTCCATCGTAGTTCTTCAGGCAAATGATGCCTAGAGGTCATTATTACGAATTGGCTATCTCAGATTTTCAATGTCGCAATCACAGTAAAATTTGTGTGCTTTCTCTCAAACTTGGACTTTTATGCTCCAGGCAGATGACGTAAGCCGAGTGCAGCGTCACTAATTTGCATATTGCAATTTTACTCAGCTACTCTTAGTGGACAACATATGCAAATTTTGCACGGTTTGGCTTACTTTTGAAAGAGTTATCGCTATTTTTGTGATTTTTCCTTAATTTATGATAACCAGTGTATATATAAGACAATATTTGACATATTAAAGAAATGTTAAGTGTACTTTAGAAGCATGAAACTACATAACTAGAGATAATCAAAATACAAAAAATAAATCGTTCATCATTTAAAAGAAGCTTTATTCAGAATTATTAAAAATATGTAAAAAATACAATAAAAATGTAAATAAATTCTTTATAAAACACAATTCTTTGCCACAGAGATTTGAACTGAAAGCATTAACACTTTTTTTCCCTTGGCAAGGACAGAAATACAAAATAAATTTCTTGCCTGGAGTGTAAAAACTAAGACTATTCTTTTAAAATCTTTTTCATAGGCTTACAGTTTTCATAGTTAAATAACCTCTTCTTATATTTTTTCATATATATATAGTCAGAAGAAGATTATTTCACACAGCCTTGATTTAGTAGCCGTAACATTGACGCCCTGTTACAATTCAATCGGACTGTATGAAATAACGGGGGTTGCTGCATTCTGAATAAACATCGTGAGGCACACAATGACAGTTAAGGTGAGTGAAATCTCAACTATAATGTAATTCTGTTCAGTTTCATACTCACATCACCAATATAAATAGGCGATTCATTTTTAAGTAAACGATGTCAACCTTGGGGGGGAGAGAGAAGGGTTCGAAAAATATAAAAGACTTTAGCTCGTTTTTTTTCTAGTGCTCAAGAGTTTTATTTAAATATAAATGTTCCATATTCCACCAACGCGGAATTATATAAAGAATATAAAATAGCACACAGAACTTATGTATGTTTATTAAGTCAAAATTATAAACAATCAAATTCAGCGATTTTTTTTAATAGGATGACCATTATGAGACACAACTTACAGAAACTTAAAGATGGATCTTACTTTTATTAAACTTTGGAACTTGGAATAAACGCTGCCTATATATTACCTTAGATATCGTAGAGCTATTTTTAATACATTTATTTGAAGGAAAAATGAATTTATATACTCATAGCTTATACGCTCTTTCGTGATTTCTTTTTAATATGAAACGTATATAAAATTATCGGTGGTGATAAATGATGCATTCTCAAATCCCCTTATATTTTTAAAACTGTGCAGATATTTACATCCCTCTAAAATTAAATAAATTGAATCCATATATAATAACACTGAATTATAACAATTTCAGAAATAAAATATTAAATATGTTGCACGATAAAGTGGAATGAATAAATGCGAGAAGCAATACTGAAGTTATTATTATTATTATTTTTTTTTTTTGAGTTCTAATTTTATATAACATTCATTTCCTTTTAATTACATAACTGCTGTTACAAAACACCCTGAACTATCCTATACTGATCCTACCGATCTGAATACGATATTCTCCCACATTTTAATGGAGATGAGTCTGGTTCACTTAAACTGAACATTTATTTCTTATTACAAGTTACTTAATATGAAGTTAATTGAATGTAATAACTATCTCACTTGTATTATCTATATCTAAAGTAAATTTGAAAAGAGAAAAGGGCAAAGAACATATAGACATTAGATTTGTTATAAGTGTTTCTTTCTTAAAATTTGGTCTTATTTTGTAAGCAAACATTGAACTGAATAGTTACATTCCATATATCAAGGAAATCATGATAATGATATGTGTCATATGGAATACATTCACTTTCTCTAAAATATTAAAGTTTCATATGTTGATCCATCTTTACTCCCATGAAACTAATTGTTTTCTCGTGGTTTTACATTTATAGATAGTGTATAAAAAACCGTTATCTTCGTCATTTTAATCACAATAAATTAATAAAAAAGCACAGATGAAAAAAAATCATTTATAAAAGGAGACATTCGTATGAAAAATCTAAGATCTTGACAGTAATGTTCTTGCTATAATTTTTTTTTTTTGGGGGGGGGGGCGAAATTAAAGCTCATTAATAAATATCAAAAAATACTAAAATTAGTCTGGAGGAAAACCTTTGAGATATGCAGTTTTAAAACATTTTGCATTAGAATATTCACAACTGTAATTCCATTAAAATAAAATAAAATGTATATTTTACAGTCAGTCTGTGATGATGAGCAATACTAGTTATAAAAAACTGGATGGAATATTTTTACAGTGAATGCTTGTTCATTGCTCGCTCACATACACTGAAGAAAAAAGTATCTATAAAATAATACTTTCACTTAAGTTAACAACATCCTTCTTTCTTCTTAGGTCTTGGTTTTTCGATGTCTAATTTTATCACATCGTCCGGAAGTGAAATTACAGGTGGTAGTGAACCTGAATCTGGAACAACCTCTTCTTCCTCCGTCTGTTCTACTTCAGAATAAAATGGAGCTATTTTTCTTTTTTCTAGTATCTTTTCTGTTAAATGTTCAAATATCTGAAATATAAATTGAACTATTACTTTAAATATTTAACTATAACATTAATAATTTGTCTAACGGTAATATAAATAATTTTAAAAGGCCTGTATATGTGTGACATCATGTACATCAAGCATGTCAAATACGCGGCCCATAATGAATTACCTTTACAAAAACATAATTGCAAGTAAATGTTTTTTTAAAAAAAAAAACACCGTAGCTATGTTGGAAATGTCTAATTATACTTGATTACTCATAAAAAGCTGCAGCATTCGCCAATGAGGTATTATAGTGTCCATGTTCAATTGAAGTACCATTACCTCCGTCAATAACTAGTAAGGGATATTTCAACAGCTGATGGCAAAATAATACCTACCTCGCCATTATGTTTTCTACATTTTTCGCTTAGCGTGCCTAACATTAAATATTCCACTTTCAGAGAACAAGAAAATTAAGTTTATTAATTTGGACAGTTATTTCGTATTTGGTAAGTTAATGTTCAAGAAAAAGTATTGGCATTTTGTCATAAATATGTAATATTTTGTGGTAGTGGTTACTCAACTATTTTAGGATCTTACATTCAGTATGTCTTTATATAAACCAGGTTATATGAAAACCAAATAAGAAATTGATGACGAATGTCACTATTTCTAAAATAAGTTGGAACTATTGTATTTTTGTTCTTACTTAGAAATAAAGATAAAATAATCTTCTTGATACGTAAAAATTATATATATATATTTGTTGTGATACAAATCTCAATTAACAATACACCAACAATGAAGAATATTAAAAGATAAAAAAAATAATACCTCATTTATATCTAGTGCATCGACTTCTATTTGTTTGAAATTGGCTAGTGGCTAGAAATGAATTTGACACCCCTGATGGACATCTGTGACGTTGGGATATTCTCGATTTTCTCTTCACTAACCTCGGTGTCTTTATAATAAGTTTAATTGCAGAAAATTACAATATCTTCCCGATCAAAATGAAACGTGATTACATAAATTAGATGAATATAAAAGATATGTGAATTTAATGAGAGATTCTGATATATAAATAAAATAAAACTTTTAGGAGGATGAAGGTAGACAGATGATTACGACAAGTTGATACATAATTGTAGACTGGATTGATCCATCGCAATTTATCATTAAGATTGAAGTGAATCTTAGTTGTTGAATCAGAATGAGTGAATTGGTAAACTGAAAGGTTATTAGTTGATACTAATTTAGGGTTGATGAGTTAAGCGGGATTCGAGAGGGATCAACTTTCTCTATCTTTCACTGAAAAGTAGTTTATCTTGTTCTTACGGATCTTCAATTGCAGTCTAGTACTTATAGACTATTTAATTAGAAGGAACAATGGTAATAGAATTAAATAATAAAGAAAAGGTGTTCCATATCTACAGGGGGAATACTATAGAAATTCGATAATAAGTTCCATTTCTGCAACTCAGTAATGCTTTAAACTTAAGTCGAGGCATATATATAACACAAATATATTTCTTTCAAATTATTCCCATGAAACAATGAAAATATGCCCTGTTAATAAGATTATATGATATGAGTAATACACACAGGGTGGAATATTAAAATAAGTTGCGAGATTTACTCTTTTTTTAACAATGTCATTTCGAATAATTTTATTCCATTCTATCGATTCTCTTCTTCTTGAGAACCCATGATCTTTTCTTACAGTTAGTTTACTCGTATGCAAATTTATTATGAAACGAAACGAAATGCACAATTAAGTTTTATGCTTGGTAAAATATTTTTCAGGTACAATCTACAGAAGTGATCAAACAACTAAGTTTGAGTTCATGAGTGAGTATGAATTATATATTTACCTTATTTCTTTAGTAATTGACACTAATTGAAGATACGACAGGAATATGGATTTAGACAATTACATTTTAGAGGCAAAACATGTATCTTATTTTTCCTTATTTATTAATTAGTAATACGGATGAATAAGTTACGAGTTTCCCTTTTATTTTAGCATGTTAGTATGATTTTATTCTATTTTAACTATACTACTTTTTTCGTTGAGCCTACGTTCATAGTCCACAGTTAACTTAAGCAAATTGATTAAAAAAAGAAATGAAATATAAATTTTGCGCTAAATACTTATCTCCAACACAATCGAGGGGAGGTACTGAATGCGCTTAATTGTGTCAACATGTGAAAATAGGAGTTAAATTTGCAATTCTTTTCCGTAGTGGATGTTGATTTGAGGTACGCCCAGTCTAAATTTAAATACTAGCTAAATTTTGTTTCTCACAATTTGAATAAGCAAAGCGCAAACCAAAATTAAAGATAAAGAAACACACAAAGTGAATTACATCTGCTTTTACGTAAAATATTTTTCTCCGATTCAGTCGGGAGTAGGTATTAAATGAGCTAAATTGAATTTACATGTGAAAATTTTTTGTCACTGCCTTTTTAATAAATACATTGTCCTTTTAAAATTGGACGCTGATTGAGATACGTTGTCATAGTGTGTCGTTCAGCATGGCACTGATTAAATAATACTTCGTGGTTGTATCATCGTCTGGCTCGCTCAATACTTCAGAAAAAGAAAAATGTGCAAGAACCAGTTCTATTTGAAATTAGTACCTTAAGCTATGCAATGTACTAAACCTTAACCCTTCAATCCTGATTACGTAAAAAAACCCAACACATAAGACACAAAATGTAAAGAAAATCTTTGTTATACCAATAACTTCAGAAATACGTTCTTGTTAAATTTTAAGGGATTATCAGCATTCTGATATTGTTTTACCTTGCTATGAGATATAATTACATTATTATAAAATTAATGCCCATCTTAAAAAAGTCTTGGATAATTTCCAGTTTTTTTCTCCGCTCGCACCAATGGATTATTATCAGTTTGCAAGACAAACCTTCAGTGTCCATCCAGATAACATTTCATCTTTATCACTGCAAAAATAATGGCAGCGCACTCTCTTTTCGTAGTGCTGTACCTTTATTCCGTAAACGAATTTTTTTGCTCCAGAATATGATGGATGGTTCTTCATTTTCACTTGCTTGAGAAAGCATAACACCAATCCCAAATTTGGAGGTATCGCACTGGATAACGAATAGTTGTATTAAATCATAGGTGTATCAAACTGTATTTTTAGATAGTTTTCCCTTGACTTTTCCTCTAACGCAGTTGGGCAAGAATTATCCCAGTCAAGGGTTGGTTTTTGAGATTTCGGTCCTTTAGTAAATATGACTGTTGGTGGAGCCTGAATTCAGAAAATTCTGGAATATAACTTCGATAATAGTTAGCTAATCCTAAAAAGGCTCTGATTTGAGTATTGGTTATTGATATTGAAAACAGTTTATATAACTTGAATCTTCAATTCAACAAGTGTTCTTAGACCTTGACCCTACCATATGTCCAAGATACTTCACAAAATTTCGTAATATACATATGCATAAAACAATATGCGATTGGAAAAAGGTTTTTGCTCGAGTCTTTCCCAATTCCCTTAAAGTCTTTCTCGCATCCTCAACTCCCTTTAATGAATATAATAGTGCCTAATACATACCGACTTTATGTAACTAAATATGGGGAAAAACTACATAAAATATATAAAAACTTTAAAGCTTCTTAATTCAGCTTCAATGTTTTTTTCATCGAATCTTTACAATAAATGAATGCATGATTTTAACAAAAATATTTTTTCTCTTACATTGTCTACAAGAAAATTATAACATGAAAGTGCGTGGTAGGTATTGAACAAGTGATATAGAAAAAAAATCGATGTTTTAAGATGTAAAACATGCATTAAAATTGCTCCATCTTAAGTAGGAATATGAAATTGTATTTATTACGTTTGATTTAGAATTTTTAAATGTAAAGCCACCTACCATATCAACGTTTTCATTATTTTTGGCACTAGCTGTAAAACATTCCAGATCTTCTCCCTCAGCATAAGTCCTGGCTGGACTTTCAGAAACCGCATTCACACCCTCCAGATCAGTTTTGTTTCCAACTAAAATCATATTTTTATACAATACACATTACACGTTGCATATTGACAATATAACACTTTTATACATTTCAAAAATACGTAGCGTTAAAATAAAATGTTTCGTAATAAGATTAAATTCCACTGAGTTAAATTCTCACTTATTAATGGAAGGGTAGCCAAAAAAATCATTTATTTTATGTAATCAGTTTTACAATTATATATATGTTACAAAAGAAAATTAAGGAAAAAGGTAATTTCAAGCGGGCCTTTTGATTAATTGAAACAATGTTTAAATATTAGGTTTGATATTTGATTTATCAGAGTGAAAAATGATTCTAAACTTTCCTTCACAAGGCCGTTTTTCAGTTTGGTAAAATTCAAGACTAAAATATTTCATGGGCATTCATACGGGCACTTATGAGGTCAATGAGAGCTGTATTTTCGTGGTTCATATATTATGAGGAGCCACGACTTAGACAGAATCATAACATTGTTAAAAGGTACAGTATTAAATTATACTAGACCTTCATCATATTTAGAGTTATTTTACAATTAAGTTTCTCACAAATCAGTGCGATTTCCATGACAGTGCTCCTCACGAAGTTTTATTTGATTCTCTGTTTTGTTGACATCTAAAATAAAGCTGTGTTCTAGGGGGGGGGCACTCTAACTTACGGGGGCGAAGAATGATAGAGCTTTCATCACTGTAGGTGGTTGAGAGAAAATGAATTTTACAGCGGTAAGGAATAGCTGAAGTCAATCCAAACTGTAGCTGTGGAGGAATATGGCAGTAGGAGTGTCTCTCTCACAGGAAAAATTGAACCAGAGAGCCAAGTATCATTTTCTAATTGAGGATAATTTTCTCTTTTCTTTTTGTAAATGTTATGATAGGATTTAGAGGTTACACAAAAGGATCAAAATATTGTAAGTTGACAGCTATCTTACAAGTTTAAATTTCTTAATTAAAATGTGTAGTCACCAGAGTTTTTGAAAAAGCATGAAATAGGATACTTAGTTGATAAGAAATTATCAGCTAAAAGTCTTGTTATATAAATGTTCTACGCACGCTGATAAAATGTTGCAAAAATCAGCTGATTGTTTTTGTAATTAAAATAAAAATAGTCAAATACATAGGCATAAAAAAATAAGAACAGTATAATCTGTACCCAAAAATATTAATTACTCTATCAATTTAACAAGGTGCAGAGAAAAAGTTCTGAAATAAAATTTTTAAAAAACTGGATTTAAATTTTCAAAGGGAGCCACATTTAGTTCAATGAATAATTGCATTCCGCTATATTCTTCTGGTTATATGCATTATATCTGTAACGTTCTAAACATGATGGGCAAGCTATATTGATTGAATCTGTTTGGAACCCGTATTCTAGCGGCTTAGAAATAAAATTAGTCTAAAATAAAATTTATATTAATGATTCACTGAATATATGCTTAGAGCCCCTTTAAAAATTCAAGTTACTGTTAGAAAAAAAAGACCTCGAGAAGAATTATATGCAGATTGTCCCCTAAGAGCCAAGGTAGTAAGCACTATCATTTTGAGGCAATCCCGTGGCCCCCTATTGTACTATAAGGGAGCATTACTTAAGATGTTTTTGAAACGATACGATCATATTGTAACTAGCTGTAAGAAAATGTATTCCTATGTACACAGAAGTGTAAATATCGTTCAATTAAATAATCAGTACAGTTAATTGAACGTGTGAATTTTTTTGAGCGGAGGCAATAATTAAAATGAATTATTAATCGTTAATATCAATCAATACCATTGAACCACTTACAATTAGAGAAAGAAATAGCCACGACATTCTGTTGCAATCTTCCAGCAACCGGAACTATAGAAAATTTTGCCTATTCTTCAGTAACTGATTGGATTACACATTCCGATTATTGAAGTAAGAATAAGAAAATTGATAAGAGGAATATTTTATTAACCTTATTTTGAATTTGAAAGTAACTTATCATATGATGATTACAGAGGAAGATCTTAAAATTTATTAAATTAAAACAGGTTGATGATGAAATTAACGTTGGTTGTAACCCAGTTGTATTTAAAGATTTTAGCACCGTTCTTTTGGAGTACAAAGCTACATTTGTTTAGGTAAATCTACTGCAGCTCTAACTAATATAGATGATTTAGAGCCTGAAATTCACAAAAAAATCCATATTAGAATATAATGAATCGATTGTGCTCTGTGAGTACCCCAAATCTTCTGGCCCTTCTAACTAATGCAGAGCTGCAATTCACTTATATTAGTAATAAGTGGTCAAACGTTCCTCCTCCTCATAACTGGTATAAGGCTAAACGTCCCGGTGGTTCCCTCTACCTACAGAGTAGCAGAAAAGAGCAAACTACTCTTACCCGTTTCCTCAGTGGATTCCTCAAAACCTTGTCTTACCATATTAATAACAGAGATTTTCCGACCTGCACTTTGTGCTCTGGCTGCCAGGCTTCTCTGGAATATATTCTTGAGTGCCTGAATCTCACAAAACAGGACCTTTATGCTATTGGTTATTGACTTTCTGAGAGTGAACAACATCATGGCCTTGATCTAGCTTGGCTAGACACGGAGATGAGCAACAACACACAACACAACAAGGTGACCAATTCTAGGGGGATTTTACGATGTGCTTAGAAGTTTTAGAAATAGAAGATACATTTCCAGATGTACTAATAACTGTACAATGTTAAACTCGGCATTGAACTTTTCAAAAAAATTTTCTTGTTAGAACGTTGACCTAAGACTTTTTAGGAACTTTGAGTTAAGTTCTTAATTGGGTTTGAAATAATGTGATTTGTTGTAGTAACCCACACAGTGAACCGGACGCCAGCATTCACAGCAACCACATACAATGAAATTCTCCTCAGTTTTATAAATGCTATCTCAACAATCCTATTTACTACACTTAAATATTTTTATGCTAATTTGCATATTCATATTCAATTATTGGAAGAAATTCTCCAATCAAATAACATCAATTCCAGTTCTCCAAGTGTTAGTTGAAGAAAAATACGTGAGATAACTTATAAAGCTATACATTTTTCTAGAGTTTTCGAAGTTAATAATACAGAATGTTCTCTCATCTCTTCGGCATTATTACACATTTTCAATGCTTTTACAAATTGAAGCAAATTAATCAAGAAATATTTTTATTTCAATTCCATTGAATTTTTTTTTAATACAGTATAACAACAAACTACGTTTTTTATAACTTGGGTTTCCATTAATTAATATAGTCACACACATATCAAAAGGCAAATGATTTTGATTTCGGGAACGATTTCGCCGCATTTTTTCAAAGATAATTTCATTTTACAGCAGTATGGGCATTATCAATGGCATTTGTTTAATAAATGCTTATGGCGGAGAAAAGCGCTACATCAACTTAATTGAAACATGAAATATTTTACGTTATCATATGCTGAAGTTGATTCCAAAATTTAAAATTATTTTATTTTTTGAAATTTATCTTATGGTGCACATTCAATAGTTTTTATTCTAATTGGGAGGCCTTTTTCCTTTGTTAAGAAATATTAACTAACAGAATGCATATATAATGATGAGCTAAGCTATACACGCAAAATTTTGAAAGGTTTATTTACCTATGATAGCTATGGCTGTGTCATTCAATTCCCTCAGTTCCTCCAACCAACTCGTAAGCTTGTTGAATGTAGTGGGTACAGTCAAATCATAAACTAAAATGACTCCGTGGGCTCTCTGAAAGTACCTAAAAAGCAGAAAAATATTATAAAAGGACAAATCACAAACTTTTAAAGTAAGAAAGTATAAGACATCTGATTACCTACAAAAAAATCTCTATACTGAATACAACCTAAATTTCAAAAAAGATAAAATCTGTCGGAAACTTATAATAAATAAGGGACTACGATGGGTATGATAACTTTAACATAGAAAATTTCTAAGTAATTTTACAGACGTTGTCAATGTCAATGATATTACAATTTGTAAGAAACAAGCAAATATCTACTTGAGAACCAAGATAACCTATTTACCAACATTCATCAGGTTTATTAACCTCGACAATCCAATCACAAGTTTTATAAAATAGATAATTTCTTTTATATAAAGAGGTCTTTTGAGAAACTGACATAATGGATTCATTTACAAAACGATTAATCTCAAATTAATCCTCTACATAAAGAAAGTTACAAATTATTATTTAGTTATAAGAAACTTCAAAGATAATATCAATCCGTTGAATATTCATCCATTGAAGATTTATTAGAGCAGATATTCCCTTAGGAAATGAGCCGCGGTATCCTAATGGTCATGGTCGCGGACTCACGGCCGGCGGTTTTCGATGTGTCGCCTTGTTACAATGAAGACCCGCCGTATAGCCAGGTTGACAAACGTTAAAACTGTCTAAGTCCTCCCGTTGACGTGGTGTGGAAGTTAGGAGAGAAGAGTGGCAGCTTAGGTGTCCTCGTCACTTGACTGAAGTTCAAAAATGCGAGATCCGTCACCAATAGCCCTCGTGTTGCTTCTAAAGCGACGTTAATAAAACCAAACCAAATCCCTTTGGGAATTATATACGTATTTGTGTCTTTACTAATATTAGATCCACACAAGAGGTTTTCTTCGAAGTTGCTTAATCAGAGCCAGTCTTTTTGCAATCATTTCCAAGGAAAAAACATCAACTAAACCATCATCTTCTACTTCCCGGGTTTTCTATTAGCATGGCTTCTTTTCCCTCAGTCTCCTTTGGAAAATTGATCAGATATTTTTCCTCCTCCTCCTCTGATTCTGAGTAAAAGTACCTGTTGAAACTAGTGAAAATTTAATTTCATATATGATCTTTTTAACTATTAAGATGAATTTATTTGAATTTTTAATAATCGAAATGTTGGTGCTTCCCGAGGCAAACTTTGAAACTGCAACAGCCATGAAAAGTATATCTAAATCATTAATAGAACGATATGTGTGGTAATTTTTTATTAGCTACACGACAATTAGAAGCTATTATTTGGAAAGGTTACCGCTAAGAGCATATCAAGAAGTAATAATATTTATGTAACAAATAACACATGGATCAATAAGTTCCGAGACTAACACAGAGATGGCGCTCGTAGTAAACCAGTAACCAGGTCTTTCTAGAGTACTAACCTTTGCTTGAAACGTGTCAAAATTTTAAGTCGATCGGACCAGAAACAGCTGAGTTATCGA